>JASFAT010002662.1:600000-994584 GCA_031353405.1 Baronia brevicornis | reverse complement strand
TCACAGTCATATGTTATTATCAGTTATATTGTTTAATTGTGGGGGCGTATTATCATTATTCATATCATATTTTGATTAATGCGTATAAATGGAGTAATATAAAATAAATGTGTGTATCATTTTTAAGTTGACTGCAAAAGTCCATAGGTTTCGATAGAAAAGCCAATACTTTATTAACGTGATAAGCTGACTAGTACATTTGAAGATACTTGATGTTATTATATTTTACTTGACAATGGCATAATAGTTATAACTAATTCGTCAAAGAAAATATAAGAACCATTTATTTGTGTCTATAAAGAATAGAACTTAACATAATAATATCGGATAGATTCCGAGAAGCGAAATTCTGTCCTGCGTGCGCCATTACCTAAGTAGTATTTTATTAAATGCGGTGCATCGCTTGCCTACATATAAAGATATAAAAATTTATAACTATAAAAAACAGGAGAATGAAATGAAATTAATACAACAAAAGAATTCATTCATTTATTTGAATTAATGGCTTTCAATAGTACCAAAATAGCACGGGTAATTTCGTCAATGTCACGTAGAAGGGAGAAGACACGAAGGAGATTAATCAGTGCGGTTGAGATAAGGAAGGAATAGAATGCACAGGACACTTATGCGATTGAACGGTGCGGTCAGGGTAACAAACAAAAGAAATACAAGTGCTTACTTAGCATAAAGTCAGACGCTCTGCTTGAACACCAAGCTCTAGTTTTCATTAAGAATCAAGCTACGAACAATAGTAATCTATAGCGAGAACCGCAAAATAATAAATTCGTTTTGTCTGTTTTATCGCCAGCTGCAACGTATCGTGTCGCGGTGCGCTTGCGAGTTCTACTACGTGTCGCACGAGGACACGGAGGCGGCGGGGGGCGGCGGCGCCGGGTGGGCGTCAGCGCCGCAGCCCTACGATTCCTTCACGCTCATGCACCACGACCTCGACGTCTGCACCAACTCCCTGCAGGTGAGCACGGAAATTCAATTCCAATAATAAAATGTATACGAATAATTGGCTAAGTGGCCTCCACGACCGCCCGCGGAGTCAGTGGTCGCGGTTTCCCGCGGATCCCCGCATCGGAATAAATATGTGTATGGACTACAAATATTTATCCCTAGTCTGGTAACTCCGCCAATCCGCATTGGACAAGCGGTTAACGTCCGTTCCTCCAGAAATGGAGAGGCCCGTGCTCAACAGTGGGACATATATGGACTGTTAAAAATATATAGATATAACAAGCAATGCATACAAAAATGGGCAATGGATATTTTGGCACCCATGGATGGGACAAAAGCACGACGTTTCTATATCAGACTCGTATGACACCCATGGGTTAGTCACACTAACACACACACGATTGCTAGTTTCCATTTCAACGATCTTTAATCTTTTCGCGCTGAAAACCGTATATTCCCGTGATAAAAAATGTGACAAATTATTTTTTTTACAAGTATATAATTACCGAATTTATATTTGAAATTTAGTATAATATTCTTGTAGAGACGTCGATTACCGTACTTTTCCGGTAAATGTATGCTATAACGACGAAGACCGTACGATTCCGTAAACCTGGAACACTGCCCATCTTATAGGCATACTCAATAGGAAAATAGCACGTCTCGAAGGGGTTAATATCGATTACTCAGTCTTGTGAATTCAGTTTTGGACGTTCGTCCGCAGTATGCGATGCTGCTGGACGTAGTGAACAACGTGGTGCTGCACGTGGAGCCGGAGCGGCGGCGGGCGCTGGAGCGGCGCGCGCGCATGCGCTTCCAGCTGCAGCTGCACCAGGACCGCGACCACCGACACCTCATACACAAGCTGCAGACACAGGTCAACAGAATGAGTTTATAGTATAACAATATTATTCAACAGCGGTGGTTAATTCGATTACAGCCAATGTCTACTGTTTAGATAGATAAATTTATTCCATTATTTGTTATATATTTATTTAATATTTTTTTGCAAAACGGGCAGAATTAATGGAAAGGATCTATATATATATATATATATATATATATATATATATATATATATATATATATATATATATATATATATATATATATATATATATATATATATATATATATATATATATATATATATATATATATATATATATATATATATATATATATATATATATATATATATATGCTATATACATGCGTACATATAAACACTCGAGAAAAAATTTAAGTTTTACCTTGTAGCAAGTACTCACATCCTTATGAGCAGGACCTAAAAAATTGTATGTGTATGTTACACTCAAAGACCAAAAACGGCTCACAACTGGTTGTGGTCACTGTAAAAGGTCCACAACGCGAAATTCGTGTTATGGGTCTTATGAAAACGCTTACGACGCGTTGTGACATACACAGAAAGACTACATAGTGAAATTCGTGTCGTTGGCTGTCATTTTATACGATCACAAGCATTGGGGAAATGAATTTCGCGATGTGGATGGAGCTTGAAAAAGCGAACGAAGTAGAAGAAGATCGTTGAGGAGGGCTAGACTCACTTAGGGTTTTGCGCCGCTGGAAGTAAGGATGTTTTACAGCGACCACAACGCGTTCATTGCTGTTTAATCCATATACGCTAACATATATATTAAATAAATTGACAATAAGACTTGTAATTTATTGTCATATATAAATTTATAAGAAATTATTATAAAATTCATATTATTTCGTAAAATAATATAATTTTAATTTTATTATTTATTAAAATATTTCTTGATTACCGTTGCGAAAAAAAATTTAAAACAGTTGTTAAAAATTAATTTTAAAACTTTGGGGTAATCAATCGACTGCCATAGTCAATATAATAAAATTAGTATATAGCAAAATACATATATATTGCATAAAAATATATATAAAAAAAATGTTGTTTTGTATTTGATATTTTTATTTAAAAATTTTAAATAATATAACGTTTCAACAAACTTTAATAAAAATACAAAATTTATATATTTATAAAATTGTTAACATTATTAAATAAAAAACTTCTCCCCGGCGGGGAATCGAACCCCGGTCTCCCGCGTGACAGGCGGGGATACTTACCACTATACTACCTAGGATATACATTTATTTTTGAAAATGTATACTAGTTTAACCTTCACAGTTGTATGAATGATATCACCGTTTTTCATTATTGGGCAGTCGAGCTATTATAATATTTATTGATACCTTTGGACATTTTCTACCACTCAACCTGCGAGCGAAACTGAGATAATTGGTTTGGAGTTGGTGCAATTTGTACTAAAAAAAAATATTAAAAGCTAATAATATAAATTTAAATTCATATACATACACCCATTATTAAATTTTTAAAATTACATGTCATCTTTCCTCACTAGGTGCGAGAGACACTGGCGAGACTTCGACGTCTAGAGAAGGAGTATTACCTGAAGAACAGGTCAATCACTGGCAACGACCCCGTCGCTATCGCAGAGTTGAAGAGCCTCGATGATCAAGTGAGGGGCTTTTTGATATTATTGAAAAATTTATGGTCCATTGGTTATAATGTTATATGCTGAAACAACAAAATATTCCACAACCGCACAACTCGCCGACAAGAAAAGTTTCCACCACCACTCTATGGATCCGGCTACCTTCGGCGATATTTCCGAGCCGATACGACATTGGCACCTTCAAAAAATAAAGCTGCGGTATCGCGGATGTCTATATTTAACGGATAGGTGTTCTGATTGCTTCCCACTAGGCGTCACGCTTTCTCGTTTGCCCTCCTATCCTATAAAAAATGGGCGTTGGTGGTTGTTTAGCATCAGATGATCCGTTTGGATGTTTTCCTATCTCTCCCGTAACGAACTGAGAGTAGCTGTGCTCGGTGCGGTAGGTGAACGAGTGCAAGGAGACGGCGTGGTCGCTGGGCGAGGAGCTGGACGCGATGGTGCGCGCGTGGCGGGAGGCGCGCTCGTCCCCGCGCGCCGTGCACACGCCGCACGCGCCTCCGCACCGCTATAACGAGATCTGCTTCAAGTCGGCACGCTGGCGGCTGACCGACGCCGACGGACAGCTTGGCATAGCAGACCTGCTGCTCACCAATTTCTTGTGAGTTATACTATAGGCATGAACACTACAGGCAGTGACACTACAGGCAGTGACACTACAGGCAGTGATACTACAGGCAGTGACACTACAGGCAGTGACACTACAGGCAGTGACACTACAGACAGTGACACTACAGGCATAAACACTATATCAAACTAAAAATAAGAGTAATATATGTTAGAGTTTAAATGCAGTGTTATAATTTTTTCTGGCTATTAAAATATTTTTTTTAATTATCGAGTTTAACGGTTTACATTCGTAGTTCCACACTAAGACACCCGGTGTAACCATTAAGAACATACAAATAAAAAAAGAGAAACATCATAGGATGCTTGGTAGACGTGAAACATTGATGATGGCTCGGTCTCTACCGTATGCTCACGGTCGCGTGTAAGTGGCCCTGTATAGAGTTGCGTGGAGGGAAGCGTAGTCTGAATCGAGATGACGTCTCTGTCTACGATTTCACTCCTATACCTTGCAATAAGATGTTTCCCATTCCCAAAAAGAAAGAAAACACCCAAAATCTGAATATATACAACCTTTTGAGGATACAGTAAAGTTTCACTGGCCTTTCTTAAAAAGATCAGCAAGTTTAAGAAAGGCCAGGTCAAGAGTACCCTCAACCGGCGGGCTTGCACGAGGAGGATAATGAGTGTGGAGGAAGCAAGGGAAGTATGCCGAGATCGTAGCAGATGCAGATCTGTGGTCTCTCCCTACCCCTACGGGAGACAGGCGTGACGATATGTATGTATGTATGTATTAAAGTTTCATCGTGTAAAGTTTCATTCTCACTGTAGACGGATGGCAATCTAGTAAAATGCGTTTTTCCCAAAATTTCTTTTCACGTACCTCCACTATTTGAAAGACAAGCCTCTGCAATACATATGGTGTTGCAAATTGTCTATGGAGCGGCGTTGAACGGTTTTTAAATCGGTGACACGCTTAATTTTTTGCTTTGCCTATCCCATAAGAAAAATTCATATATTTATCTTGATGCAGAAATTCAATCAATCGTTGGCTCGTGAGCGATCTTTTAGCCACTATGCCATTTAGGTGTCAAGTATATATATACAGAATCCATGCTATAAATGGCTTTCACTAGTGCGAAAATAGCACAGATTATTTCTCCAATGTCACGTAGAATGGAGAAAACACGAAGGAGTTTAATCAGTGCGGTTGACATAAGGAGGGAATAAAATGCAGTATCTATATTAATATAGGTTCGTTAAGTAACTGTCAAGTGATCACGGCGACTCCTATAATTAATAGCTTTTTAATGAATCAAAACCACACAGTGACTCAAGGTAATAAAATTATCAACAAATATTAAAGACGTCATATTTTACGATGAAATCACTTATGTGAGTCAACAACAAACAAAACATTGTTAACTCAATACATATTTATTAGTGGTAGAGCCACGCTGCAGACGAATACTTTGTCAAAAATAGCATATTATTTGTCTGTAGCATGAAATGGGCCGGCCGCCCGGGGAAGTAATACACTCCCGCAGAAAACCGGCGTCTGAGTGGTAGCTTAGCTACCGCGCTTCGTACGGTGAGCGGCTGAGTTCCGGAGGACCAACACCCCCTTCTCCCTTCCCTCCTCCCACTCCCATAATGACACTTTCCTTAAAGGTCGGCTACGCTGTCAATGGCGCTGCGGATGTCTATGGGATGTTTGTTATTATTAAGACAAGGTTTGTATAAACTTTGTCCTGATAATAAGAAATAATATTTTTTTTAAAAAATTACCGAAAGACTTAAAAAAACAATTTTCTCTTTTTTGGTCATTTTAAATCGTTATATAACTAATAGATGGCGCCATTACTATGATTAACAAAGTACATGTCAGTATTGATAGATTCGACGCGAAGTCGTTAAAGGACGCCCAAAAGCCGCTAGGAATAGCGGCACCTAAGACCGGGGGGTGGTTGCCCCATTGAGTTGCTGCACGAGCAGTGGGGTTCATCCCCGAGGCTCGATCCCACACCTCTGCGCGGGGTGTGGACGTCCCCGATTAATTGATTGATTGATAGATTGACATTCATTCATATGCAATTACCGTTTCTTTTATATTACAAAAGCGAAACTTTCTTTGTTTCGTGCCGTTTCATTCCTCTGAGGTTTGTCTCATTTTTTCATTAGGTACATTACACTTTTGAAGCTGGGCGGGCGGCTAGTACTATATAAAAATAGCCAGCCAATCGTACAGAGAGCGGAAATGTATTTATTTGAAGTGACAAACGGTACGGTATTTTGGTTCAGGTACACAAAAACGTCGCGATCGGACGACTCGGTGGAGCATCAGCTTGAGGTTGGCTACGTGCGCGTCACCAACCTGCTGCCGAATGAGCCCTTCCCAGAGGTGATTATACATTTATGTGTCGAGAAGTTCCAGGTCTGTCGGTACGAGATCCCATAATAAAATACTGTAACAAATTTTTACAGCATTTTAATATGGGAGCATTAAGATGTATGGTGTGGGGTAACTTTGTATGATAGAATAAGGAATGACGATATACGAGAGCGATGTAAAGTAAAAGGTATCGTTACAAAAGTTGAGAAAGGGATGCTCAAATCGTTTGAGCACTATTAACGCAAAAATAACCTGGCTAGACTGGAGACTCATGTGTATCCGATCGCAAAAATAACCTGGCTAGACTGGAGACTCATGTGTATCCGATCGCAAAAATAACCTGGCTAGACTCATTTATCCGATCTTATCGTGAAAACATTACACATGCCCATCGACGACAATAATCCACTAATCATCTCTGCAAAATGACTAGTAGGTTCCCGCGCAAGATGTGTTAACTGCTGTGAGAGCGACAGGTTTTAGGAGGCTAAAACATCATAGTTCTAAGATGATTAATAGAGTCAGGTGTTATTTTGCGGTAATCCATTAATATCTGAGCCAATCCGTATTGGACAAGGGTGGTGGGTTAACGTCTGTTCCTCCACAAATGGAGAGGCCCATGCTCAGTAGTGGGAATAATGACTATGTGGACATGGGGAATAGTGGTTATATAGCACCCATTGTAATGGCAAGACACTTATCGGTTTTCTTCCGTAAAGTCTAGTATACTGGATGATACCTCGTGTTGAGGCGAAACACGTGTCGTGTACATTGTGGAAGAGTGGTGGTGTATTTTTGATGTTGGTGATAGTGCTTGGGAGGTGGAAAGTTGATGAAGTGAATTTGGCCAAGTAAAAATTTTGCTTGTTAATCATAGTTCTAGTAATTTTTTTGGTCCTTGTGCAGGTTTTGGTTCCCCAAGCAGCGTCAGGTCGTGCGCCACTAGCCCGCCGTGCCGCGTTGCGGGTATTCTGTCGTGATCGTCCACCCGTAGGTGGCATTTCGGTCAAGGAGCACTTTGAGGTCAACATCGTGCCCATACGCATCGGTAAAGTATAATTGTCTCATTTGTAAGATACTTAGCTGCCCGCTCCAGCTTCGCACGGGTGGTGTACCGCATGAAAAAAATGAGACATAAACCTTCCGTTTTCTTATCACGATGAACCTCTTCGACTAAACCTGAAACGAATGAGCAGCACGAATTACAGAAACAAAGTTATTCATAGGAGTGGCGCCACCTTTTGGTTATATTTCGATTAAAAATGACGAAAAATTTACGTGTTTCCGTACAATCTTTTGAAGATTATCTTTTATACAAACCTTGTTCTGATAATAACAAACACAACGACAAAAAATTATCCAATTCGGTGCAGCCGTTCTGAAGTTATGCGTGTACATATATCCCAACGATTTCATTTTTATTTATATAGATACAAGGATACAGATTAGTAGAGCTGTTGAAATATTTTCAGGGCTGACGAAGAAGTTCTTTAATACAATGCTGAAGTTCTGCTTCCCCGAACGTGATCCGGATGCAATGGAAGAGGGGGAAGAGGAAGGCGACAAGACATCCAGCTTGTCCTCCGCGGGCTCCAAGAAGATGCGCAAGAAGCGTGACTCCAACTCTAACTTCTATGTCAAGCGAGACAAGAAGGATAAAGATGATGTTGAGAAGATGAAGGTGCTTCCATTAATTGTCTGATTAGATATAGTGCTTTCTCTTTACGTCTGAAGCAGTAGAGGTAGAGCCACGCTGCAGACGATTACTTAGTCAAGAATGGCATATTATGTGTCTGTAGCATGAATGGGCCTGCTAGCCCGGGGAAGTACCACACTCCCGCAGAAAACGTCGTCTGAGTGGTAGCTTAGCTACAGCGCTTCGTCCGGTGAGCGATTGAGTTCCGGATGCCTAACTCCCCCTTACATAATAATTTTCTTAAATGCCGACATTTTATCTGACCTATCTTGAGTAATGGTGAACCTTGATTGAGCAGTTGTACTTGCTTATCTTTTTTATTGTGGTGGAGTCATGAATGCGTTGCATATCATCACGTCTGTTTCCCGTAGGGGTAGGTAGAAACTACAGATCTCCATCCGCTACGATGTTGACACATCTTCCTTGCTTCCTCCACACTCATCACTCTCTTCATGCAAGCTTGCCGGTTAAGGGCACTCTTCACCTGGCCTTTCCTTAAAACTTCGGGAATTTGGTCAAGGTATGTTTTCTTTGGTCTTCCCTTACCGACCATTACATGCACATCCGCAACGTTAATTTCTTTTACCAGACGTCTTTCATCCATACTCACTATGTACCCAAACCATCTAAGCATCCCTTTCTTCATCCAAGCATTCCGTGAAAAGACGACACTATCTTTAAAATAAGTGTTTTTATAACAGGAGCGTGCTGAGAAGAACAAGTTATTTATCTATATAAAAATACCCGAAGTGCCAGTGAGGGTATCGTACAAGGGTAGCAAGGAGAAGAACTTAGAAGACGTTCGGGACTTGCCGCTGGTGTTGCCCACTCTTGAGTATCACAACGTCACATGGACCTGGCTGGATTTGTTGCTGGCAACCAAAAACGACACTAGACGGTATGTACGGTACTTTACATATAGAATAGTTTTATCTTTGTAGGGGATGTGCAATTGGTGCTAACAAATGTATAACTATAGTTTTTTCGATAAAATAATAATTTTGGTACTTATATAAGTAGTTGCTGCTGTGCTAGGCCTTAGCCTGCATTACAGCAGCAATAACATAAAAATTAAATGTATTTAATTATTTGTAACATATATCGTCACGCGTGTTTCCCGTAGGGGTAGGCAGAGACTATAAATCTCCATCTCTTACGATCTCGGCATACTTTCCTCGCTGACTCCACACATATGACTCTCCTCATGCAAAACCCGCTGGTAAGGGTCTTGATGGACGGGTTAATTATTTGTATTAAACAATTATCCTTCTATTGTTAAAAACATGGATATTGTGCTAGTGTGTGTGTGTGTATGCATGTATGTGTGCGCGTGTGTGTCTCAATATAATCATTAAACATTATTTTGGAGCCAGTAATAGTTCTTCAGTCTAAAATAATAATAAATACTAAAGTAATTGATTTGCTAACCGTCTCGGACACTTGTACTTAGTTAAAGAGGACGCAGTCGCGAAAAGTTCCAGAGCGACAATTGAGCTGTGTACGAGCTCACCCACAAAATGATAACCAGTAGTTTTGCTGTCGCCTGTTTCTATCGACTTGTCGCTGTCGCCTGTCTCTATCGACTTGTCGCTGTCGCTTATCTCTATTGACTTATCGCTATTACGTGTCTGTTTCTGTCGACTTATCGCTGTCGCCCGTCTCTATCGACTTGTCGCTGTCGCTTATCTCTATTGACTTATCGCTATTACGTGTCTGTTTCTGTCGACTTATCGCTGTCGCCCGTCTCTATCGACTTGTCGCTGTCGCTTATCTCTATTGTCTTATCGCTATTACCTGTATGTTTCTATCGCCTTATCGCTGTCGCCCGTCTCTATTGATTTATCACTTTTTACCTGTCTGTTCCTATCGACTTATCGGTGTCGCTGTATTCGCCGGGTAGGCCTGGTGTCTTAGAACAAAGCAAGACTAAGCTTACCAAAAATGTATATATATATATACACACACATATTATCTATATATGTATATATATATATATATATACGTATATATATATATATATATATATATATATATATATATATATATACATATATATATACATATATAGATAATATGTGTATGTTTGTTCGTGTAGGGTGATCCTGTCGCAGGCAATCCGACAGAAATTGCAGTTGCACCGACGCGCGCCAGCACCGCCAGAACCGCACGAGGAGGACAAAGTACGCCTGCTGCTGGGGGAGCGAACGGTGAGTAGAAGACGGTAACGCCCCCTTGTGGGTGCCGATAGCCCATGATCGGGGAAGTAAAGGGCCCAGAGAAAATTGAGGGTGTAAAAGTGGTTTAGGCAGCAATGGGAGTGTATTAGTATAAGTACATATGTTGGTGTTTTTTTAAATAAAAACAAGCCAAAATTACTTTTCTAGGTAAGTGTTTGCTCTTTGACATCAAAATCTTCCTATAGAATTGTAAAATAGGATAAAACTGATATTAAGTTGTAATTAAATTAAACTTATCATTGCAATTATGATTATAAGGATTTAGTAAAGTTTTTGGTGGCGCTACAAAATGATTAATTTTTCAAAGTGAGCGGTAGACGACTTAGAGGTTCTCGAACTTATTTCAAGTTTGAGAACCTCTGGATTAGAGTACTTAGTAGATGCAATTTTAGTAAAGTTATTGGTACAAATTTCGAGCGCTGAGCTTTTAAGGAAGGTGGCTAGCGAATCCTCAAATTACTTGAAGAAGAAATGAATTATTGAGAGAATAAATGCAGAAGTAGTTATGTGCCGTGAGTCAATATGAATTATCAATATGTGTGACTGTAAATAGAAATTTTCAGAAATAATAGCCTTGACTACTCATTCGCAATGTACTCGGTCTGTATTATCATCCGTTCACCGATCTGCATCCATTTCGCTTTAGATATATACAAATAGAGCTTGAGAATTCAATCTCTTAAATTTTAACAGCCTATAAATATCATAATAGATTATATAAATATTATATATACTACCTATGACACCTAATGAATTATTACACCCTGTTTATGTGTACATATTCCACTGCTGGGTACAGGGCTTTTCGATTTCTGGAAAAATAGACATTAACTCACAACCCTTATCCTGGTGTATTGGCAAGATATCCAGACTCGGAATATGCACTTGTAGGCCCAACGAGTATTTATCCACCGATCCGAACTCGAGACCATTGACTTCGAACTTAGTAAGTTTTACACTATGTCAATCAGGTTGTAATTAAATGATGTAGATAGAAAATATGTATATTAATATTTTTCTTTCAGGTGGCTGAAAATAAACCACAAAAGAAGGGCACGCCGAGCGTGTTCAAATTTTCCAAATCTTAGCATAAGAAGGAATCGTGAGGCTGAACGAAGAGATACCAAAATAAGACTCGATAAAATTCCTTTTTTTTGGTTGTGTAAAATTTTGTTAGGTTATTTCCATACGCTATTGTTTGATGATCATACAATCTTTAAAACTAAAATCCTTCTTGATTGTCACACACACTTCCAAATGTGACCTCCCCATATAGGGCAAAATTTATACTTTTTTTTTGTATACTTCAATACTTATATGGTTAAACTAAAGTTTTTAAACAGTAGTGTATAACAATTTCTTTTTTGGTAACTAATAAATAGTGGTGTTTAGTTCAAAACATAGACCAAGTTCTTGCAATTTCGTTATTTCTTATATTGAATTGAGTCTCGTATGAATACACGTTTATCGTTAATTTCAAGATCTCTCTCTGGTATTATATAAGCTATCTGTAATTAGTGATGGGAATATTTTTATGATTTTTATAGTAAAAGAGACACTATACATATGAAAAAAAAACCCCTCTATACTAATAAATAACTATACTGCTGAGATGATTAATGGAGTCAAGCCTTACTTTGCTGAAATCCATTTCTGTGTAGACAGTAAGAATTTTTACTTAGCTAACATCCGCGACAAGCAAACGAATATAGAAGAACAATAATGTGTGTTTTTTACTGGATAAAGCGGATTTAGGGGGAACATAAACTAAATCTTACAGAAAAAAAACCCCTATCAACAACACCAACACCAAACACACACCACCACCATGTACACGACACGTGTTTCGCCTCAACACGAGGCATCATCAGGTATAGTAGACTCTACGGAAGACAACCGTTAAGTTACTATTTTTATATGCTTGTAGCGGATCTTAGCTTAAAGTAAAAATTCTAACTGTACACATAACTATACTCCTATAGTTTACTACTAAACAATGTTGCAGATTTTTTATCTGTGCACGTGTCTGTGTTAAATATTAGTATAATGGCAACATTGGTAGCGTCAGCATGAACATTATGCACTTTATCAGTATATTAAACAGTTTATTGCAACATAACTTAAACTCAACAAAGCAACAGTAATAAAACATGAAACATTATTAAAATTTAACAACAGTTTTAAAAGCAATTTTGACCATTCTGAGTGCACATTCATTAATGGCAATTAGGTATAATTTATTATGCAAGCGTCAAATGAAATACAATAACAAGTATCTTGAAGTGATGTAGTAGACAGTTTGTCACGTTAGGTGTTGATAAAATGGTGGCGATTCTACCAAAACCTTTTATGGACTTTCGCAGTCAACTACAATTCACGATATCATTACACTTATGTTTCTTAATCGAATTATATTCTATAATACGACACCGGATAATAACATGAGATAATGAAATAAAAACACAACGTCATTAATGTAAATTGGCGGGAAATCTTACATTGCACAGTCTCATGTGCACATTTAAAAATCCGCTTATACCATTGAATATAGCACAATTATAATATTCGCTGTTGTATTTAATCTGTTACGTAATCATAATTATAATTCGACGCGAAAAAATGCAAACGCTCTAAATGAGTGTAAAATACTGCGTCGAATGATCTGAGTCTCGTACCTCTACAACCAATAGAAATTTTGTACAGTGTTGAAACTCAGTTATTGAGTGATCATATACAATTTTTTCAGAAATCTAGTTTGCAGTTTACTGCGTTGTCGTTTTGTCGTTTCGATATGTACATTACATCATCCGTATCAGTCAATTACAGTAATTATTGTACTATTCATTTTTATGAATATAATAATTAGATTATTAATAAATATTATTTTGTTTTTTATGTATTCAGGTACTTAGTACGGCTAAAGTTTATTGAACTATAGGCATTTATATTACCGTGAGACATTTATTGTGAAAATATATATTTAAACATTTATAGCCTCAAATTATTTATTATTATTATAAATTATTTTATAATAATAATAAATAATTTGAGGCTATAAATGTTTTAGTATATATATATATATATATATATATATATATATATATATATATATATATATATATATATATATATATATATATATATATATATATATATATATATATATCGAACGACCCCCACTTTAAAAGCTATTCGAGACTTTATAACAATGTTAAAAAATTAAGCCAAGCAAAAAAATACTGCTAATTTGTTCAGAGTATGGGTATTTTTCTATTCTATATATATATATATATATATATATATATATATATATATATATATATATATAGAATAGAAAAATACCCATACTCTGAACAAATTAGCAGTATTTTTATTTGCTTGGCTTAATTTTTTAACATTGTTATAAAGCCTCGAATAGCTTTTAAAATGGGGGTCGTTCGATGCTTGAAGACATTTATTGCGTTCTTAGTTTTATCAGTATCATGTATTTTGTGATACCCCCAATACGTATTTTTAATTTGGGGCTGTGAATGGAAGGCTATTGAATCACGAAGAGAAATGTTTGTTTCTTTGCGTATAGCGCTCTTTTACATTGAAGTCAAAAAAGAGTGCTAATTCGACATCTATGTAAATGTTACAAAGGAAACCTTTCGCCACACGTGGGATGCCGCCATGTCGCGCTTAACAGTATTTGATAATTTTAAAATAAGCGAAGTGTTTTTTATGGCGTCTGTTATTTTTATAGATTATTAGAGTATATAATGCGAATATTTATGGCTATACATTGTTAAATAAAGTTATTGAATTATAAGAGTTGTTGTTTGATTTATATGTCCACATTCTCTTTCTATAGGTACGACGAAACGATAAACAGTAAGTTGTAACGGATGAATATCTATTTTTTTAATGGAGGTGCCCGCCCCTAGTGGGTGTTTTTCATAGCGGGTCCAAAGGTAAAATGGGGGGCGTTATAAAATACCTCTATTTACATGAAAAAACAATTCATCTGGCCGTCTAAAATGTTTATCTTTTTAAAGGGGGGTAAAAGTCCCCCGATAGCCCTCGCTAGTCCATAAAAGGTTAGGAACCTATACTATAGGCAAACAAGCAGCTACGTTACCTGATGGTAGAATGGGTTGTGGTCCGTGATTTGACAACGTTGGTTCTTGCTGAAAACCAGCGCCAGGTGCTCCAATAGAATGCCTGGCATATGCTAAGCAAGAACCATTTTATGACACTTGTAGATTAACATTATTTTCTTTTTGTTTTGTTTTTTATATATTATGATATTATTAAAACTCAGGGGTGCGCTCTTATATCTGTTAGTGACAGATATAAGAACGCACCCCTACTCTGTGGAACCAGTTCGCTCCAGCGGTGTTTCATAATCAATGCTTCATTGGAACCTTCAAAAATACACACATTTCTTAAAGGTCGGTAACGCTTCTGTTATGCCTATCGCACTGCAGACGTCTATGTGCGGCGTTGATTGCTTTCCATCTGGCGACACGTCTGCTCGTTTGCCTTCCAATCCCATACAAAATAGCTTTACTGATACGAGACGGCTGAATCTGTGAATGTGATCTGCACGCACAGCGCGATGACTGAACAAGTTCTTTTATGCGTGAGCTCTGTGTCTGGCGGAGGATTGTAAAGGAAAAATTGAAAACTAAAATTGATTTGATTCGAAGATGTTAATGCTGGTAGCCTAATGGCTTTAACAGCTTTAACGAATACTGGACCCGCGAGCTGGGAGCCCGCGGGCAAGTAAAGTATAATTGGGAATCTGCGCTAATCGCAAACTCCCTCGGCTCGACGCCGTGTCGGAGGTACACGTGTGTGTATGCCGATTTTAAATTCGTCATGATGTTACGTTAAACATGTAGGGGAGGATTGGACTGAAGTAACTATAGTCCCTATTAGTCCACTAGGCCTTAATGTCTAGAGGGTGAGAACCGACCGGGTACGTGAGAGAATCTCGTGTAAGCCGGTATAGAAGTGTTCTGTACTGTGCGTGCTCGGCTAGAGCCGGGCTGGATGTGAGTTTTGGTGTCGTGGGTGGATTGGTGTCGTGGGTGGATTGGTGTCGTGGGTGGATTGGTGTCGCGGGTTGATTGGTTTCGTGGGAGACTAAAATTGAATGATATTGGAAATTTGTATGTGAGAGTTGGAGTGCAATGTGAAAAAAAATGTATTAGGAATAATTAAATTTATTTAATTCTGTAGTATTAAACTTCTTTAAATTCCTTTGAAATATTTTATGGTGTAGATAGGCGAACAAGTAAGCTGGTTACTTGGTAGTAAAGAACTCCGTAGATACTCGTAGTTCTAAGGGCACTAAGTGTAATTTTGGAGTAAAGATGTGAAGAAAGAAGTAGCATGATATGGCAGGAAAGAAGAACATAAAGAAATTGGACTACTGGTTCCCTGCACTCATCGCACCGAACGCGATAACAGTAAAATGCTACCACTTAACTCCGATGTTCTGCGAATGTAGACTATGACTAAAACAGTGCAGTAAATGGAGTATTTGAATTGTTAATTGAACGCCAAGTAATCGCGACCTGACTCAATTTTTGACGAATCCATGACTTATATAAGTACGCGAACATTTTTCTTAATACTCATCGTACTAAGAAAACGCGCGAAAACAGCAAAGTAAAAAAATTTCCCCGTTCATTTTCTGTAGATTGCCTCATTCGTGGCCTTGCGCGCCAGTGTTGGGTCGACCGTCGTGGAGAGAGGATATATCGCCGGTCGCCAGTGCCCGACCACGAAACTCGTAACAACTCTCCGAACGAAACATGAGGATGAATTATATAATTAATATAAGTTGATAGTGTTTTTCTGTGCTGTGTTGTGACTTAAAATACTTCTTGACGATGGCGTTATTTATGTGTGTATTTTTATGCGCGTGGGCCGGGGGGTTAGGTTTCAATGTGGACATCCCCTCAAGGGTGGTTTACAAGGGAAATTACCAATCCATGTTTGGATTTACTGTCCAGTCTCATGTTGATGGAAGTCGGAAAATGTAAGTATTGTATGTTGGTAAATTATTTATTAAAATATATAAAGAAACCAATGAAAATATCAACTGACTCTACCTTATGATGAATTCCTTTTTTGTACAGTTTACGTCATTATTTAAATAAGAACTCAACGCGCTACATACGAAGCGAATAAAAGGTGTTTAATAATGATTCCGCGAAGTGATTTTATAATTTAATTCATTCTAATTATTGTAAAATTAATTATTTCTTGCTAGCGTATCAGTTATAGATATTTGTTTTTAATAAACCATTAGGATACATCTAAACTTAATTTGAGCATTAATTTGCCTTTTTGTTAAATAAAAAATCATAAAATTATGCTTACAAAAAATATTACAAGCATTTTAAAAACGTTTATTTCCATTGATTATAAATATAACAGTAAAATAAGACGATATGTTTCATATCTACCAGCGAATGAGTGGCTATCTAGTACGGGGCATTTCTCCCATAACTTCTTTTACGCACCATCGCTCTATAGAAATAGCCACTTGGAGCGATATTTTTGAACCGAAACGACATCGGAACTTTCAACGCTTCTATATCGCTTATATCGTTGCAGATATCTAGTGGACGACGTTGATTGTTTTATATTAATCGTTCTGCTGTCCTTTCCCTTCTTAGCTCATAAAAAATGGTACTTCAATAAAAAAATTGATCTAGTGCCCGTCACTCTGCGGAAATCCATTGAAAATATGGTCAGTCAAACTTATTTAGTTTGCCCAGTGTTGGTGGATCTGTCCTTTGACTTTCATAAGTCGAGGTTTACTTTTTTTCTGCCAACTTACATCAGTGACGCTGTGTTTTTATTTCATTTATATAATCTTATATTATTATCAGTTATATTGTTTAATTATGGTGGCGTATTGTACAATATATTTCGATTAAGGTGTTCAAGTGAATTGATATGAAATAAATGCTTGTATCGTGACTTTTTAAGTTGATTGAAAAAGTACATAGAAGGTTTCTGTAAAATAGCCACCATTTTATCAAGACGTAACGTGACAAGCTGACTAGTTACATTTCAAAAGATTCGATATTATTGTTTTTTACTTGACACTGGCATAATAGTTATAATTTTAACTAATTGTTATGAAAAAAGTCCAGGTTTGATTTTCTTTATCGCATCATAAATAAAATCAATGCGGCAAAGTAGCACTCGCAACCTTTTTGACTACGTGCCATAAAGACCTGACGTCATACGTTTATTAGGTACAATGTTATTGGTGCAGTACAGATAAAACCAAGTAGACGTCCTAGAAATATTTCTTGGTAATACAATCGTGAGCCACAATTCAACATATAAATGCAATACTTAATATTCGCTTTAGGCTTTTTAATATAATTAATTATGTTAAAACCTGTATGATACAACGCAATGGAACGACTGTTTGACTCAGTGGTTAAAATAACGTTAAAAGTTTAAAGCTCCAGTCAAAATTATTATTATGTTTTAAACATAAAAATATTTTTCGTGTGTTTAGATGTAATTTGTTTGTCTTATGCAGGGGTAGCCATCTTGATTATAGTCATGATTTACTTTTTCTTACTACACTCTGTGCGATCTACCGCTATTGATAGTCGTGCGTTAGTACATAATCTGTGCTTCTTCATATACTTAAAGGGCCATAAATGGCACATTGCCATTTATGGCGTACAAATGTCAGTAATTATTTATTTTTTTTTTTATTGTCTACTCTACTTGTGTTATATACACGTATGGAAGACATTTTTTTTCACATCACAGTAAAGGAAATAGTAGGAGTTAAGTTTGTAGTATTTTTTTTGCCCCCTATATGCCCCATTGCTAGGAACGAGTGTCCCCATTTCTGGAGGGACGGACATTAACCCACCACACTTGTCCAATGCGGATTGGTGGGGTAATTGGACTCAGAATAAATATTTGTAGGCCATACATTTATTTATCGCGATGCGAGGATCAAACCCGCGAACATTATCTCCGCCCCGCCACTGAGTCAATTGGTCGTTGTTGTTTTTATTTGATTAACATGGAAATCAGAAAAATTAAAGAATATTCTTAGTATATAAAAATTATTTATTTTTTAGCCTTACAATTAGGTATCGAATGTCCATCTTAAGGAAAAATGTGTTCACATATTAATAATAAAGATAACATAAATATACAGAATCGAAAGGGATAGGACATTTATTTTAAGTCATTATTATTCCACGATAAATCTTTTGTCTCTCAATGACTCTCAGAACATATACATCACACAAGATTAAAAACAGCATTGTAATAAAACAAAAGCATTGTAATAAAATGCAGTAAGACAAACATACGTCTTAAGCCTAGAAACACATCGATTAAAGAAAAATAATGCGCCTTCAATTCTTAAACTCTTCGCAAATATATTCACGGCAGAGATCTTTAAGTAATTTTTTGGAACGTAAGTCATCTTACTATCCTTATTGTAGTAACAATATTGGTCAATATTTTTTCACGGAATGCTTAGATCAAGAAAGAGATGGTTTGGGTACATAAACAGGATGGATAAAAGACGACTGGTAAAAAAAATTAACTTTGCGGATGCGGGTGGAAGGGTCGGTAGGGAAAGACCAAGAAAAACATACCTTGACCAAATTGCTGAAGTTTTTAAAAAATGGCCGGTCAAGAGTACCCTTAACCGACAAGCATGCATGAGGAGAGTGATGAGTGTGGAGGAAGCGAGGAAAGTATGCCGAGATCGTAGCAGATGGAGATCTGTGGTCTCTGCATTCGCCTACGGGAAACTGGCGTGACGATATGTATGTATGTATGTATGATATATAAAAATATAAGAGATATATACGTTATTTAACACTAAAATAAATTAACACCGATTGATATAAAATTATATATCAGATACAAAAATTAATTAAGTAAAAGCTATATGATTATCAGTATCATTGTATATTATCACAGGCAATGTAAAATTTGTGGTTAAATATATTTTATTTACATTTACAAATGTGGCCGCGACTTTAAAGGCATTATGTCTGCGGCGAAGGTTGTCCGCCAGTAATAAGCCCGTCATATCAGCGGAGTCATTTCGTTTCAATGGTGACATCATCTGCCAACGAGTTATAAGTGTGAATTTTAGCACGCGTTCGATTCGAGGCTCTGTTGCCAAATTTGTGGATGTTCGAACACAGTTTTGCGTGTAAGGAGTTCTTCAATCCTTATCATTCGTACTAAGTTTCCTATAATAGATAATAATTATTTTTTTCATGGTAGAGCCATACTGCAAGCACATGATTTTTGTCATAAAATGACTTAACGAAAAATGTTAAATAAGTATTAAATGATTCAAGTATGCATTGAATGATAAAGATTTAAATATAAAAATAAAATTAAATATTGAAAATCAAAGAATTAATTTATTGTGTTTACAACACGTCTATAATTTATAGTATTGAATATATACTGTACGTGACCGAAGCAAATGATAAAATATTTTTTTTTATTTTTGCGGAATATTCAATTGTTATATTAACTAAGTAACAGTTATATTATTTTATTTTCAATTAAAATAAACCGATTAACCGCTTTTGGAATCAATGTACCTACTCGAGTTCAATTACCGTATCCGAATAAACATATGTATGTATATGGCTTACGATTGTATTCCAAGTCTGGATATCCCTTCAATCCGTGTTTCTCCCTTCTTTTCTCTTCTTTTACTTCTGTTTAGGGAGCCTGGGAGAGCCAGGCTTTTTTTTCCTATTAAATACTTCTTCCATTAGTCAGGTATCCAGGAGCAGGATCTGTAAGACCCTTGGTATTGCAAATATCCTTGGGCGGCACACATTGATTATCATTAAGTGATGCTGAATTGTTTACTTTTTTTATAAGCAGCAGTAAATATATTATACTACAGGTCGAAGTTGAGTTGCCAAAATATGGGTGAAACCCCTAATTTATGAGTATGACGATGAACTTTCACCTGTGTTGCATCGAAATCGATTTCGACTTGTAAATGGAATCAATGTTACCTGAAGTCGATATGTAATTAGCGCTGTGAAGATTGCGTTCATTACGGTGAGGTCACACGCGTTTGTTCTTGTGATTGCGGCCGGGATGTATAGAACTCATTGTTCCATGGCTATCTCTTTAATGGCATTAATCAAATTGATTGTACGCTGTTGGTGAACGGAACCTCGATATTTGTGTTTGTTACGAGGATGTACGGGGATTTTAATTCTTAGCTAATGAGAAAAGAAAGTGAATATTTAGGAATGCGATGATGCCCGGAGGTCCTCGAGCCTATATACGCGGACAATATATAATAAATTATGTAAATTACGTTTATACATTTGGTCTCAAAAAGACAACACCAATAATCTTATTAAAATTGAATTAAAATGAATACATGTATATGAGTTAAATAGACCCATACTTGTGTTGCAAATAAAAATATCAGAAGTGTTTTTATTTTATGGTGGAACAACGGATCGTGGTCTTAGGATCCTCCCTAAAAAAGGTTGGGAAACACTGGAATATATTATAAACGTTACTTGTTTATATTGTGACGGGTACTTTCTTCTCTTAAATACCTCTTTTCTGGGTCAAGAACACTGGTTTGAATTACGCTGGAGCCAAAAAATATATTTAAAAAATAATTCGCTTTCGTGTTTTTGCATATAATTCTTCAGTTTGTACGAAACAGTGTCCAAGACTCGACGGACAACTCCATCGAGTTCTGGATACTGTTTCTTAATTAGTCAATCGTTTCGTGTAGGTAAATCTGCATTCTACAATGCAATTGTGTTGCGGATGTCTAAAGGCGGCACTGATTATTTTCCATCACACGACACTTTTCCTCGTTGTCCTGCAAACACTGTATAAATCAATATTTTTATGTTGCATCTTCGAAAGATAACGACCACGAGCACATGTTCAATTTGTATTGTCCTGCCTTTGTCTTTGGGACCCCGAGCGCACAATGCAAGCGAAATTAAATGTTAAGGAACCGGAAACATGGTAGGGACACATGCGCGGCACATGCGCAGGCGCAGACCGCGCCGCGCCCTTTTTAACTTTTTTCACTTAATTTAGATGTGAACGCTATTCCCGTTGTATGGGGTGAGACGTGGCTCGCTTTCGTTTATTACAAGTTGAATAAAAACGTCGTGTATTTTGAGATATCGTATCTTGTTTAAGGTTAAAAATTGGTTTACACTTTTGTATTTTTGTAAATAAGACAGTTTATCTCTAGAGTTTTTCATGCAGATATGGTAGATATTCCGTTTATACTGTAGTCGAAATGTTTCTAAAAAGAGTTTTTTTAAACTTTTAATAAATAAATAAAAAAATGGTTCTCATTCATAGCCTAGGATTTTCCATGTCGTGGATGTCATCATTGACACACAAATACCCATACTCATGATTAATACCTATTGGTCATACAAATAAGTTAATCAGCAATTGCTCAGTGGTAAGAATCGAACGTACTATCTGACGTCATGAGCTCGTACCTTTTGCACTATTGATATGAACCATTTCCTAGTACAAGCATTTATTAGCTTAGTTGGGATGGTTAACAAAAATTTTTCTCCTAGTCGCTTCACTCTTGACAGAACGGTCGTGGTCGTCATGAGGTAGAGCTGAACTTCACAGATAATTTAATTAGGGAAAATAGTTGCAGTGGTTTCCCCTTGCCTTCTGCACAAATCTTTTTTGGAGGTACTGAAGCTTTTTCTAACCGATTGTCCAGCTAGGTGTGTAAGTATACCGTTATTGCTCAGTCACCAAAGCCTCATTCTTTATCTAGCAGGAAGACCCTAGTAGCCCAGGGCTTACAACCGGAAAGTTAAGCGATTAAATCTATGCGTGTAGGTGTGTATGACAATTGGAATTGTAAAATGTTATAGTCCATTCTACCCCTTCTCCCCCTTAACGTAAATTAGACTAACATATCACATTGCTAGTCATTCAAAAAAATACAAATCCTAATGTCTTCACTGTCTATTAGTCATCGGTTTAACTGACTAAAACTGAAGCGAAGACCACAAGGCACTATTTGGATGCGGAACTACAAATCTTGTAGTACACTGTAAAATATAAAAGTATGAAATATTTAACTCCTGAGTAGGCTTGTAATTACCGTGTCATTAGGACCTCATGCCGGTCAGTGGACAGGCCGACCTTTATCCCACTAATGTTGAAGATAAGTAAGTAATGAGCAGACATTTACGTGTGCGGTGTTCGACCTGCTTTTTGTCGTTTATCGAACGTCTGTGTGTTTAGACGTGATATACGATGACGTATCGAGGTAAACCAAGATTTTCTTTGTTTTTTCCTTTTATAATGTTTAGATTAAACTGACATAGATTATTTATCAGGTCGTTATCTGTTGTCCATTGCTTAGTTAAACATGCGTAATACCCTTTCTTTAATTTCATTTTCATCCATCTTTATCATTGTCAACATTTTACGGTCTACATTACTGATATTTTACGATGATTAGTGAATGGGACTTTTACCGTCAACTTATAGTTTACTTAATTTGTTCATTTGCTTTTTTTCTAAATATTGTATAGTGTGTCATAAATAAATGTTTCATTCATTCATTCGTTCATTCATATGAGTTTGTGACAGAAATATATCTTTGGACATTTCCCGCCAACTTACATTAGTGACGTTGTGTTTTTATTTCTTTTTCATAATCTTATATTATTATTAGTTATATTGTTTAATTATGGTGGTGTATTATACAATATAGTTCGATTAAGGCGTATAGGTGAAGTGATATGAAATAAATGCGTGTATCGTGTTTTTTTAAGTGGACTGAAAAAGTCCGAAGAAGGTTTTGGTGAAATGGCTACCATTTTATCAAGACGTAATTTTATAAGTTGACTAGTTTTATTTCAAGAGATTTGATGGTAACATTTTTTACTTGACACTGGCATAATAGTTGTAACTGGTTGCCATCAAAGAAAAGAAGAAGATTAGTGAATGACATTTATGAGGGTGAAGTATAAATGACATGTACGGGGATGCAATAAGATGTAAGGAGCGTAAGAAGATGTAAGGAGCCGCGATGAGACTTAAGCGAACACTTAGTAAGAAGATGCAATGAGATGTAATGGGGGTCTTATAAGATGTAAGGAGCGTAGTGAGATGTCAGGGAACACAATTATATTTAAGTGGACACTGGGATGTAAGGGGGAACGATGCGATGTATGGGGGTACAAAAAGACGTAAGGGCATGCAGTAAGACTAAAGTAAGAGTAAAGGAAGCAGACATATTGGGGTATAAGAAAGTGCAATTTGATATAAGAAGCGCAATGAGAAGTATGGGAATACAATAAGATATATGGGAGTGAAATGAGATTTAAGTGTTCACGAAGGTATGTAAGAGTGCATAAGATGTAAGGGACGCGATGAGATGTATGGGGCTGCAGTAAGATGTAAAGGAACACAATGAGATATAAGGTGATGAGTTTGGATGTGAGGAGGCTCAATGGGATGTAAAGGTCACATCTTGGTACTCGCAATTGTTGCTACTGCGGGGTTGCCGATAGAATTACTCAAAGGATATTTTGACGTATAACTCATGGCGGTATGACCATCTTTAACTTAAGTTCAGGTTTTTAACATAGGCCGCTAACGGGCACATGCGTTTCTGGTGAGCTAAAGTTGACTGCGGTCGCCAACCCTTGCGGTCGTCTTGTGGTAGCGTTTCTTAGCAAATCAATTAATTGATAATTGATGAGAATTCCTTGGAGGCTTTTCGTCAACGCATACTCCTATTGTACTAGTTAATATAGCTGAAATTATCTGTGGGCCGAGGCCGTCGACGGGCGGGGTTATCGCTGCGATACGCGACGACACCGGCGCTTCACTTGCGGGAGCTCAGCCGATAACGGGGTTATTTTTGTTTTTAACAATAAAGATAAGTGTGGCTGTGGAATATATGAGGTAATATTGTGAAAGTATACCACGTAGTCCGTTATTCGACTACACGCATCTGGCTTGTGCCAGTCGCCCTGCGTGAATTATTTCTCCATATAACCGTGGGGCGTTTTACACTAAGTTTGCTAAGGTACGATGTCCACTCAGGTTCAACAGGGGGTGCTTGTTCCGACTCTGATGTACTGTAGTGAAAGGTGGGTTTGGCAGAAGAGTCATGAAAGCAGACTGAATGCGGTGGAAATGAAAGCATTAAGAAGTACGTGTAGTGTAACTTTGAATGACAGAATAAGAAATTAAGATATAAGACAGCGATGTAGAGTAAAAGAAAGTGTCGTGACAAAAGTTAAATGGTTTGGGCAATTGCGAATGTGGATGGCACTTGACCAAATTGCTGAAGTTTTTAGGAAAAGCCAGGTCAAGAGTACCTTTAACCGGTGAGCTTGCACGGGAAGAGTAATGAGTGTGGAGGAAGCAAGGAAAGTATGCTGAGATCGTAGCAGATGGCGATCTGTGGTCTCTGCCCACCCCTCCGGGAGACAGGCGTGACGATATGTATGTATGTATGTATGTATGATTTCCACTCTAGCACTCGTCTATCCTTACAGTATATAGTTCGGAATGTGAATATATAACAGATTGAATATTAAAGCATTTTTTAAGAAGTTTTGAGTTGCGCGGGCGCAGCACCCGTGACCTCATTACCAATATGGCGGCTACGGACCAGCGGCCTCATACGTTTACATTACACACGACACGTCACGGCACACACGCGCCGCCGGGCGGCCGATGTACTTCACAAACCTCACCGCTTCGCCGATGACATTCACAAGGCTAAATTTTAACACAGCACTACACACACATTTAACACAACAATACATACGTGCATTAGACAAATCGGAATAGAACGATTGTTTTTAGCAATAATAGAAAAATCCCCTTTTTTGTTTTCTTTTAAACGAAGACTAGTAATGTTTTAAATATTACTAGAATTCATGTTAGCCATTCCATATAAGCTTATAATTCTTGTGCAAGGATATGGTTCATATTAATAGTTTAATGGAAGATACGTACTCACGAGGTACGGTACGTAAGGTTGAGCTTTCGGCTAATTTTTATTTACTGCTTTGATTTGTATCGATTTAGTATTTACCATGTTTTTTTCTATTATTTAACTAAATTATTATCTAATTATCAGGAGTTTTTTCATTTTATAACATTTTTTATAAAATATACATTTATTGACAACCAATTGGCTCAGGGGCGCGGTTCTCACCCATGGAATCAATGCTTGCGGGTTCGATTCTCGCATCGGAATAAATATATGTATGGCCTACAGATATTTATTCAAAGTCTGGTAACCCCGCCAATTCGCATTGGACAAGCGTGATGGGTTAACGTCCGTTCCTCCAGAAATGGAGAGGTCGGTGCTCAGCAGTGGGATTTATAATAATGGGCTGTGAAAAAACAATACATTTTATAGAAGAATAAATAAAATTAATTAAATACAATTTGTCATAAATTATAAAAATTTAAATTTATTTTATTGGATAGCAAATAAATATTGGTATTTCAAAATTAAAAATTAGCAGACTCGTTCATGTTTCTGGTTTATTAATTTTACATATGGCAATTCTTTATATGTCAACTCTAACTAACCTAACCTCTTTACATTTTTTTTTTACTAAACTTCTCCCGCAAATTGTGCATCTGTTTCCACTCCACTGTAACTCTACTCAGCAAGGTTGTCTGTCGCGACACTGGATATCTGCCATACTATGTATTTGCGAAACAGCCATATGATGTATTTAGACTGTCGCAGTGTCCTAGATATTTGAATGTTACCTCATAGCATTTTCGAAATGATTTCAATGTGGAACTACAAATCTGCGTCATTTAGGTGACGATGTTGGTAAGCTTTCACGAGAGTATCTAATTTTGTTTTAGTGGCAGAGCCACGCTGCAGACGAATACTTCGTAAAGAATGGCATATTATTTGTCTGTAGTATGAATGGGCCGGCTCGCCCGGGCCAGTACAACACTCCCGTAGAAAACCGGCGTATGAGTGGTAGCTTAGCTACTGCGCTTCGTCCGGTGAGCGGTTGAGTGCCGCATGCCTAACCCCCCTTCCCCCTCCCCATGACACTCTCCTTAAAGGTCGGCAATGCTTCTGCACTGTCTGTGGGACTGCGGATGCATATGGGCGTCGTTAGTTGCTTTCCATCAGGCGACACGTCTACTCGTTTGCCTTCCTATCCCATAAAAAAGGCAGTTTATTCATTCTACTATTACTACTGATGACCGCTATTTGATTATTTTTTTTTATTTAGCTTATGTTATAGTAAGGGATTATTGTACTTTGTGCAGTAAAAAAAAGTATGAAGATTTTAAAATGCGGGCTTATTATTAATTCCGCTGGTGTAATTGTGGGAACAGTTGACTAATTCGCTGTCAACATGCGTTGCCAAGTTCAAAGTCATATTTCAATTGGTCGCCCAATTAGGGTCGTGTTATATTGGGTATTGTAATTAGGGTCGTGTTACATCGGGCAATGTAATACCCATTTGCGTTGTTTTTTTCGAATTTTATTTGCATTGTTAATTATTAGTTTAAAGCATTTTATATCCACGGATAGTAATATATGCCTAGATAAGTTAAAAATAAAAAAAAACTAGAATCTGATTCCAACTATTGGCTTCAATTGTGAATCTTAACCACCCAAAGACCCACTCAAACGCACAAGTCATCAAAATCGTTCCAGCCGTTTAAGGGGGATTTAATGACAGACACAGGTACAGAAGAATCAATCAATTCAATTCAATTCTATATTCTAAAGGTGCATTACCACTGACTGACTGACTGAGGTGTTATTTGGGAAACTGTAAGAGATGGAACAGATAGAGGGTAAGTTGGTTCGACGGAAATTCATGCTACAGATAAATAACATGCCATTCTTGACAAAGTATTCGTCTGCAGCGTGGCTCCACCACTAATGTCTTCCCCTACCCACCTCTCCATCCACATCCGCAACGTAAATTTCTTTTATGCGTCGTCTTTCATCCATCCACTCTATGTGCCCAAACCATCTAAGCAGTGAATGACATATTCTTCCTACATTAGTCCGATGCAGACGTGACTGCTGCTAGCTTAATTGTCGAATCATTTTGCTTTTAACCTCATGTCATAGAAATAACCGCTTAGTCAGATTGAATAAAAGGTATTACTATCGATTCTTCTCAGTTAGTTTGTATGAAAGGAATTACCAGCTATATTGAAATTAGTCACAAAACATACTCGTATTTATATGTTAATACACGATTATATACAACTTGAGCCTGCAATTAGTATTACTAAGGGGAAAATTAACTTACTAATTCATTATTGCCGCGGTCAATGTCGGAGGTAAAATATACGATTTATTCTTCGAAAATAAGAAAAACAACTGAAATGAACCTTCAATTATTTATTCGAAGAACGAGTGCGGCACATCTCTCCTTGACCTAAATGCGCGGGCGCAAGTTCGAGCCCGGCGGAATATCGTGCGTGTGGTATAAACATGACATAACCCTTGACGGATAAGTGGTTATCCGTCATAGCTTTAGTTCGCATGCTGGTATATGGCATTTTATATCAATTTTTTTTATCTAGTTTTGACTTAACAGTTGATTTAATCACACAGTTACCTTATCAATCCGTAAAAAAAAATTGATAAATGAAAAATTGATAATGAAAAATTTCATCCCCACCATCTGGATAAGTGGCGATCTACTACGGTGCGTTTCTCTTGTAACTCCTTTCCACGCACCACCAGTTTGTGGAACCAGCTACTCTCGGCGGTCTTTCTGAACCGTTACGACATTGGAACCTTCAAAAAACAAGCCTATACACACCTAAAAGGCCGGCAACGCTTCGGCGACTCCTGCGGTGTCGCGGTTGTCCATGGGCGGCGTTGATTGCTTTCCATCAGGCGACACGCTTGCTCGTTTGCCCTCCTATCCCATCAAAAAAAAAGTAATTATTTTGTTTAGATATGATATGATTCGAAGATGTTAATGCTGGTAGCCCACTGGATTTAACAGTTTTATCGAATAAGGGGGCGGTAGGCAGGAGCCCCTTTAACAGCCTCCATTCCTGGAGGAACGGACGTTAATCCAACCACAGTTGTCCAATGCGGATTCGCGGGCTTACCAGACTTGGAATAAATATTTGTAATCCATATATATATATATATATATATATATATATATTTAGTCCGATGCGGGGATCGAACCCGCGACCATCATTGACTCTGCGGGCGGAGGGCCCCGCCATTGAGCCAATTGGTCGTCGAAAGACTGCTTAATAACTATTTCTTGCTCGGCTTTGATTGATTGCGGCTTTCTCGCGCGGGGTTCGTGGGGAAATGTCAGCGGTGGGACCGCCTCTCTCCTGGTATACGGTATAATGCGTTATCAGTAGGCATAGCGGTGTTGCAATGTTGCCCTGGATTCTTTTTTAGGCTTTCATTTGTGAAATGTGTGACTGCACAAGTTATCTCATAAGTTTATTGACAAATTATCACTTTGACACTGAAGACCATTACTTCAATCGCTTGTAAATTGCCTACTAATTTAGTCCAGCGGTTCTCAACCATCGTACATATATACTATATCATGTTCAAATTTTCAATCGTAATAATAAAATACTTCATTTATGGAGTCAGGCGTTACTTTGCGCAAATCCATTTCTATGTGGACAGTCAACACTTTTACTTAGCTAAGATCCGCAACAAGCAAACAATAACAGAAATTTAATAATGTGTGTTTTCCTGCTGGATGAAGTGGATTTACCTGGAACTAACGAAAATCGGCCGTCAGCAACTCTCCACCCACCAACCACTATACACAACGCCAAACACACACTACCACTTTTCCATCTTGCAAACGACACGTGTTTCGCCTCAACATCTGGAGGCATATTCAGGTATAGTACACGGAAGACAACCGAAAAGTCAGATCAAAGTCACTTTCTGTTATTGTTTGCTTGTCACGGATCTTGGCTAAGTAAAAGTTTTCACTGTCCACATAATAAAATACTTTTTATTACTTTTTATACAAACGCAAGTTGAAATACTTTTTTTTAAACTTGTAGTGTGACACTTGATATTAATACAGTATAAGAAAAAAGAGAAGAATCTTTGTTGATCTAAGTAGGGATTGACCTTTTTTTTTCTATTAATTACTTGTTATGCGTCCAAATTGCTGAAGTTTTTAAGAAAGACCAGGTCAAGAGTACCCTTAACCGGCGGGCTTGCATGAGGAGAATAATGAGTGTGGAGGAAGCAAGGGAATTATGCCGAAATCGTAGCAGATGGAAATCTGTGGTACTCCCTACGCCTACCTCTACGGGAGACAGGCGAGACGATATGTATGTATATATGTATGTATGTATGTATGTATGTATGTATGTTATACTTAGGTAAGAATGGTTGTAGAAAAATTTCCCATACTATGAAATGAAAATCAGTTTTTTGTTCTTCCTGTAATATTTACTCGTATGGGCTTACGGTTCTGATAATAAGGCCAACGATATGCAAGTTTATCGTTTTGGTTGTCATCGGAGAATGGATAGGATATTTAATTCGGACGCTTACGTGTGTCGGACGCGGCTCAGTGAGACCGCTGGCCGCCCAAGGTCTCCAAGTCCATTAGTGTTTAAAAATAAAATTCTTGAATCATACAAGGTTGATTACTTCAACTGATTTTAATATGCACTTTTTGTGTGCAACAAAACTTTGAATTATATTCAGACAACCTTTTTAGTTCAATACAGCGGTCGCCAAACATTTTGACCTCGCGGACCGGTAAATTCATAATTTAAATCCTGCGGACCAATAATAGGATTTTTTAAGTATTAAATATATTTAAAAAAAAATTGTGTTCTAAGAACATATAAAAACACCTAGTTAATAAAGTGAAACTATTAATTGTAACCGAATTATGAAAGCTTTATTGATAAACTATAATAAAATATGTGGCCAGTCAAAAGTTTTACTTAGCCAAGATCCGCGACAAGCAAAACAATAACAGAAAATTAATAATGTGTGTTTCTTGTGCTGGATGAAGTGGACCTATTTGGAACTTAAACCAAAAACTTACCGAAAATCGGCCATCAACTCTCCACCCACCAACCACTATACACAACACCAAACACACATTACCACTTTTCCATCTTGTAAACGACATGTGTTTCGTCCACATAGTGATGCATTTCCGCAAAGTAACGCCTGACTCCATTCATAATATTATAAAATAAACAAAAACTGTACAAACAAAACAATGAACAGATGGTTTAAGTATATCCAACTTATAGCATTGTACATTCTTAGCCGCTTATCCATTGTCAGACATTATGCGACGAAAGTTTTTATAAGTTTTCGCGTATTGTTCTGAATTGAATTACGTTTCAATGCATCTTAAAACATAAAGTGATGAGTAAGTATATTCCACATTTTACTGGGGACCAACGAAATTTTCTCGCGAACCACTACTTTGGTGATCGCTGGTTTAATATACCGAGCGTGTAATTTTTCGTAAAATAATTTAATAACCGTGATTTTTAACATTTTATTTCCATACAAAATTATAAATATTTTTCCATGAAATTACAAATGTGTGGTTAACCTATCAATGTTCACATGGGTGTTGACGTTTTGGCGTCAGCTGTTTATTGAGCTTACGAATACATATACATACACACTTTTATTTTTATGAATTAATTTTGAATTTGAATCATATAATTAAAAAGAAACTTTTAAAATAAAAGTTCGTAGAACGAGGCTGTTGACTAACTTTATTTATATTATTATTATCTCAATATTACATGCATTTCTTTAAGTTTAAGATAAATATTTGATCCCGTCTTTGTAGTCTATCGACAATTTATACTTTTTAGTTGTATTTTTAAACTAGTTTTATAAAATTAAAAATGATTTTTTTCGTTCAGTTGTACCCTAATCGTCAGTATGGTAGCGATTTATTTAATATTAGCCGTTTAGTAATAGAGGTGAGCAGTGTCTCCAGTCGGTCGACAGGTGGCGCCTGTTCGCCCTCATTAGTATGCGCATGCGCTACACACGCGACGGATCCAGTGCGTCGACGGAAATGCCGTTGTGTGAAGTTTAATTTTTGTTAGAGGACAAATGGGCAGACACGAGGAATCATACAGCCGTAGAATGCGTAAAAGTTTTTTGGTATATCCTATGTATTGTAGAATGTCGATTCTATTATATCGATTCTATAATAACAATTATTTAACCTAGTGTCGACTAGGTTAAATAATTGTTTTGAAACATGTCAATGAAGAGTAAGATTTGAATAATATAATGTGGATAATGCCTAAAGAAGAGGGAAGTAGAGAAAGGCGAGAGAAGTTCGGACTCTGGTAAACATCAACCGCTACTCATGAATATCTACATAACTAAAGCAATGCAGATGCGGCGCCTTCTCACAGTAACAATGTAAATAATGGGTAGAAAAGGAATTAATGGGAGGGGAAAGGATTTTGGCATTTAGGGATCGGAAGCACTCACTAATATAAAAAATAATAGATTATTATTTATGTACATAAAATAATAAAAATATATACATATTTTATGAGAAAAATTTATATTATATGAAATTTATTTCAAATGTATATGAAATAAAATAAATTTATATTATATGAAATTTATTTCAAATGTATATGAAATAAATTTATATTATATGAAATTTACTTCAAATGTATATGAAATAAATTTATATTATATGAAATTTACTTCAAATGTATATGAAATAAATTTATATTATATTCATAGAACACGAAGCATTGGTAACTTTGTATCGACATGATATTATAATGTTTGATATTTCCGTTGGTATACTAACATGTGATATTGACGTGTGTACGTGTATTAACAACTTTAAAAGTTTAAATGCAGGGGTGTTTAACGTTGCAGGCCGCAGCGATGTTCCGAGTCACGCAACGAGGGAAATGGGGTTTTTTTATGACTAATCACTGGCGCTGCCGATTCATTTTGTATTTATCTTAGTTTACTTGCCTTTCACCCTTTGGTGGGTTACACCATTTATCCTATGGATGTTATAGAAGGCGTATAGTTGAGTGATAAAAGCTAATTTGTCATCCCCAATCCGCAAGTCAAGCGTTAAGTTGCGGTAGAATATCTCATTTGTGAAGCCATTGTTTTTACATTGATGGTGGTATTTCTTCCACATGGTATCATATGAGGCGACTACTGAATTAAATATAAATATATATAAAGCGTCTACCTGAGACATTTAAATCAATCTACTATTCATAATTCACTTACCAAGCGTTTGGTTGCGGCGAAACATCTCATTTCTGAGACTTCAATGTTCAGCAGTGGACTTTGAACATAGAAAAAAGGCTTTCATTAGTTGTGAGTTATGCTTATTATTAGGCTTATATGAGTTATTCTTATTATTATTATTTTTATAGTGGTAGAGCCACGCTGCAGAAGAATACTTTGTCGAGAATGGCATAATATTTGTCTGTAGCATGAATGGGCCAGCTCGTCCGAGGAAGTACCACACTCCCGTAGAAAACCGGCGTCTGAGTGGCAGCTTAGTTACCGCACTTCGTATGGTAAGCGGCTGAGTTCTGGGGCGCCATCAGGGAAGGCCCTCCCCCTCCCATTACCACTCCCATAATGACACTTTCCTTAAAGGTCGGCAACGCTTCCGTACTGCCTATGGCGCTGCGGATGTCTATGGTCGGCGTTGATTGCTTTTTCATCAGATGACACGCCTGCTCGTTAGTCTTCCTATCCCATAAAAAAATAGGTTCCTATCCCATAAAAGACTTAGTGGAGGTTGTACCGTGTTTCGTTATTTTTTAGTTCCATGTCAACAAATGTTTTGGACTTATGTCGAAAGTTATATGTAAAATATTCATGGCAAGTTCTCAATGAATTAAGCAATTAAGGCCTAGTACACAGGAATCAATGAGGCGACCGGTTGTATCACCATATGGCGTTGAGGCGTGGGTTGTGGGCTGACGTCACTGTCCATTCACCGTAGCATAGGGCTGCCGTGTATGACCGGAAAGTTGCCGGATATAGTAACGGAGTTGTTTTGTGTTGACAGATTAAGCCAGTAATAGCGTGATTTAAGTAACTGATATCGAAAATTAATTTAAAAAAGTTAAAGTAGCGTAATGTAAGAACAATTTTTTAATGTTAATATATGAGTAATAGTATGGCGTAGAATGCGAAATATATGGAGTCAAAAAAGCATAGAATAAGAAAAATAATAAAGCATAGAATAAAAAGAGAAAGGGGGGGAGAGCATGAATTAAGAAAAGTAATGAATCTATTAATTAAAAAAGGTCGCTTTTCCTTTCTTTAATCTTTTAAACTTGCTTCTCTTCTCTTCTTCTTTTCTCTTATCTTCTTCTTTTTCTAAATAAATATAAAAGTGCTTGGCAACCCTGCCGCTAGCGTGCGGACTGGCTCGAAGTATTAATAGCGGATCGACTCCGTTCGGTTACGTGAAGACAAACAGTTCAAAAATGTCTGCCATTTGGGTCGTAAAGACCTCGTATTGGGTCACGGGACCAGCTCTACCACTTGATGTTGCAACGTCTTATATTGTTTGTCGCCGGGTATCGTGTTTCTAATGCAAATGAGAGTGCGGCGGCTTGTGTGCTTGTAATTTTAAAATTATTTGGACTAATAAATAATAAATCTATGGATAAGTAGAATGGACTAATTAATAATAACTAATGTCAGAACAAAGCGCTTTTTAGAAATAAAATATAATTAACAAACAACAATTGAAAAAAACAACAATTAAAATCATATTTTTCCCCATAGATAATCTACATACGTTCCACTGGTGGGTACGCGCCTCTGGGGAGGACCGGACATTAACCCATCAACATCCATCCAATGCGGATTGGTGGGGTTATCATCTCGGAATAAATATATTTTATAAGTAGCCATGACTTTCTTCTTCAACCAAGTTGTCTTTTGCCCATGACTTTTCCCATCATGATCAGTTTGCAGCACCTTTACCTTCACCTGTACCTGCCATGTCTCATGATATGACCCAAGTAAGCAACTTTTTTACTTTTGACGGTCTGCAAAAGTTCATGTTTCCGCTTGACTTGTCAGAGAACCTCGTCATTGGCCACTTTTTGAGTTCAGCTAATAGCGAGCATCTGTCTATATGCCCACATTTTGAACGCTTGTATACGTTTTCTGAGGTCTTCTTTGAGCGTCCAAGCCTCACATCCGTATAGAAGAACGGGCCACATGTACAAAATGCTCCACCATTTTTATGAGCAAGGAAAGTTTGAATCTCTATTCTTTAAACTATTATATATTTTACTTAGTTGTAAATTTGTTTTTTCTGTCTCAAAATGTTGTGTATGTGTGTGTGCGTTATTAATAAAGGTATCATTCATTCATTCATTCATGCATGCATTCATTCAATCATTCTCATATTCATACGCTACATATCTAAAATATAGACGTCTACGACTCATCTTTATTCTCGTATTGAGTAGCGAACCTTGTAAGCAATACCGCAATGAGTCGGTTGCCCACGCGTATGATATCACACCATATGGCCGCTCGTCGTACCGTCACTAAAGTTCTGTAAACATCTTCACAGTACCCACCTGACTAAAAAATGACGGCGACGTGGTGTGCCACCCGTCACGTCCTGATTTCCGCGAGGGCGAGAAACGACTAACGGAGAGCCGTTTCGCTACGATGAATGTGAGAGGAAGGATGGACGAAAAGATGGATGAGTGTGAAGGAAGCAAGGAAGGTGGGCCGGGGTCATAGCGGATGGAGATCTGTGGTCTCTGCCTACACCTACGGGAAACAGGCGTGTCGATATGTATGTATGTATGTCACTAATTATACATGACACACACAAAAATTTTTACACACTCACATATTTTTACAGAAAGACTGACTAATTATCATTAAAAAAATGTATGATACTTAGAGGTCATTACTATTAATTTCCTATGTCGTGATATTGTAGCTAGGAATGAATAGATAACGCATTTCTGCCGTTACAATACCAATTATGATATTTATAAAAAAAGTATCGAAGGAATATTCCCTCCAAGTTACATCAGTGAGGTTGAGTTTTTACTTCGTTTTTATAATCTCATGTTCAATATCAGCCCACGGCAGTCCACTGCAGGAGATAGGCCTCACTCAAGGCGCGCCACCTAGTTCGATCTTCGGCTACACGCATCCAGCCTCTGCCAGCCGCAATGTGCAGATCGTCGCTCCACATAGCAGGGCGTCCCACACTACGTTTGCCGAGTCGCGGTCTCCACTCCAGCACTCGTCTACTCCAACGATTGTTGGTTCTCCGAATCTCATGTTATTTTCAGTTATATTGTCTTATTCTGGTGGCATAGTTTGATTAAGGCGTAGAAGTGAAATGAAATAAATGCGTGTATAGCGTCTTTTTTAACTTGACTGCATAAGTCCATGCAAGTCTTGTAAGAACGGTCACCATTTTATCAAGTCGTAATGTGACAAATGTAATTTACATTTCCAGATACTTGTTATTATTTTACTCGATATTGACATAATAGTTATAGCTTAATATCTACCATTAAAAAAAAGAAGTATCGAATACAACGACTAGGAAAGTGAAACTTTAGAAAGGTGTAAAAATAATATTTATTTATAACGATAATAATTTTTTAACGATATTTTTCAAAGATAGAGGCATATTTTAATAGATTATAAGTTAATAATTGAAATTCACATTTACAAGATTTTCATACAGAAAATAATTCCTTAATTATACGTTGAAAACCGAATGCTTAAGTCTGTTTGAACGAGACCTGCCGTTGAAAATAGCCTTTCAGATGAAAACGAAATATTTTAAGCCATTTTTTTTAATTATATGATGAGGATAGAACCTCAAATTTGTTTAATAATTTTTACAAGTGACATAGCATTAGCCTATGTCAGAGTTCGTAATTCCAAACATGTTTTCTCTAATTAATGGTCACGGTACAACAATGTACCGCGGCACACACTTTGAGGAATATTTATATAGCATTTTAAAAATAATGAATGAAAACAATCAATGCATATGTATATATTTCAAATACAATTAGTTTTTCGTTTATACACAATATTTATAGCCTTCAATTTAAGGCTATATTTATAGCTTTGTAATTGAACTCGGACTTCTGGGTACGGGTGGGCAGGCATCCGGTATTGCCAGCTATAGTTTCATACTAAACAAGACCGTAAATTAACTATTGGTTGTTACATTAAAATTGATTGCCCTTCCGGTATTTTCAATTTTAACGGGTAATTAATTCTTGTGGTAATTGTTGAGGAAATTTATTGTATTTTCGACTAAAAATAATACGACACAATGCTTCCAACTTCACACGCTACCGTCCCGGTGGTCTGGCGGTCACGTCGGTAACACGAGAGCTGCGCAGGCGCATCGTAATTTGATACAACGCTTTAGGATTTATGGTCAACTTGACCCCTCGGCGTTAGAGGTCTAATGAGTGTACCAAATGTCAGGCGGGTTATTGTTATTGGATGCCCAAAAAATCCGTTAACGATTTCCGCTGAAAGCTTTTTCGAATATTTTCGGTGATTAAGTCATTATGGTGTTCATTGTTTTAAGTTTTTATGGTTCTCGAATTGTATGCACTTTGGACGAAGCTGTAAAAGCCCTTTGACCAAAAGCTGTTATTTAAAAAAAAAGGAACCATACTGTAAAATGCGACACGAGGCATATAATGTGTTTTTTTTTTGTAGGAAATTATATAAGACCTGAGCATGTGCGTGTTTCTCGGAGGCTTTTTCCGCGCACAACAATCCCTCAGGGTTGTTATTCATCAGAATAAGTTACCTCCAACGGTGTTTTGGAACTGATACGACATTGAAACCTTAAAAAAAACAAGCCTACATAATTCTTTAAGAAGTGTGTAGGCTTGTTTTCTTTTTAAGGCCAGCAATGCTTCTGCAATGCATATAGCACTGCGGATGTCTATGGGCGGCGTTGATTGCTTTCCATCGATTGACATGCCTGCTCGTTTGCCTTCCTATACTATTAAAAACAATATCTAGAGGGAGGTATAAGGTATCTAGTCTACGATATTGGCTCTGAAAGCGAGCATTTCACATCTGCACCATTTGGTTGGCCAATTTTAACAGAAGCTGCGGACTTCAAGAAGCTGCTACTGCCCCCTTTCAGCCAACGTATATTGTGTGCGCGTTCGTCAGTTCATTCCGTCGTGTTTACGTTATCATATTTTACAAAACACGGCGGCGTGATAACGTAATAGTCTAAAATTACCACTGGCTCGGCGCCGAGGTGAGCCAACTTTGTTTATACTCTATTAATATTGCTTACGTTTGAAACGTCTCGCTCTGCCCCTGGGTGCGATAACAAGACGTTTTAAACGCCTCATCTTACTTCAACGCAACTGCCGTTTTATGTAGAGCCACTCGCTCGCTTGTATAATGAGTTTTGTGGAGATGTTTTTTTTACAGTCTAAATAAGCTCCACTACTGTGCCGGAAGGATCTGTCTTCCGGTTTCTGGAGAATTGAGCTTTGACCGACCACGTTTGTAAAAGGCGAATTGGCGAAATGTAATGACTCCGAGTCTATAATTAGTACTTGTAGGCCATACATACATACATACATAATTATTAAACAAATATTTCACTTTATAGTTCGATCCAGGCATCGGAATAAATAAAAGTGTGTAAAAGCATAATTAATTTCTTTTTATCTAGAAATAGGGAAGCCTGTGCTTAATAGTGAAATATAAATTTGACACTTTTTATTTTAAAAGTTTCATCCCCACCATCCAGGATTTGTGGCGATCCAGTACGGTGCGATTTTTTAGAACCTTTTTTCCGCGAACCGCTTCCCTGTGGAACCAGCTACCTCCTGCGGTGTTTCCGAAGCGATACAATATTGGAACCTTCAAAATAACAAGCCTACAGTTTCCTTAAAGACCGGCAACGCTTTTGCAGTGACTATGGCACTGCTGTTGTCTATGGGCGGCGTTGATTGCTTTCCATCAGGTGTCACGCCTGCTCGTTTGCCTTCCTATTCTAAAAAGAAAAAAACACTACAATCGTATTATCGCATAAGAATGACAATCGCTTCGTTGCATAAGAATGAAATCCGACGCGAGAATGTCAAGAGAAATTTCGTGCACACTTAAGGAATTTCAATATACATTCTGTGCCACTCACACTTCTGGATTGCTGTGATGCTGCTCTGTCTCTGTCGACTAAAACGTATTCCAATTATACGAATGTCTATATTTTAACCAATACGTATTATATTTTTATCTTAGAATCCAAATTTTAACTTTTAACTCCAAAAGCAGTCAAACAATGACACATTTAGAAATTAGAAACTTCTAAACAGAGGTGTTTACTCACCATTAAGTGCTCCAAAACTCGATCGTGGTCTGATTTAGTGGGGCTCTAACCTTCTAACAAGAGTTGTTAGAGTGTCAACAACATTTGGCAACTTTCTTTGTTAGCGCCTTTTTTAACTCAAGCTTTGGCGGCGAATCGAAATAACTAAGAAATGGGTTATATCTTTTAAATGTAGTGAACTAAAGGAACACAAAGAAAACTTTCATCCCCACTTTTCTAAGTGGGGATGAATGATTCCTTTGTGTGTCTTCCAGATGGAAGAAAACTGTTTAATGAAGTGGTATCCCTAGAGTCTACTATACCCGAAACGAATTCCTCGTGTCGAGGCAAAACATGTATCGTTATATTTCGGCGTTACCGTTGGAATTGGAATTAATCTCGTCTCAAATGCATTTCGGTTTATATACAACAAAATCGAAAAGGCGAACAAAGACTCGATATTTCGTATATCAGTATAGATTTGCGAAATGGCAACAGTATATTTTTTTTAACAAACTAACAAAAATTACTGCAAACAAATTCTTAAAATTCAGCTTAATATTCAAAATAAATGTTTTTATGAATTTTACATAATTCCAAATATTTTTTTTTACACAGAAAACAATTGTTATAATTATTTAATACAACACCAACATTATTCATATATCGTCTGCTAACAGATGTCGCCATAAGTCATATAAAATTAAAATTTGTGTATTGCATAAAATAATTATATTAATACCTAGTAGTAGTAGTAATACATAGTAGTAGTGTGTGTTTCTTGTTGTTGGAGCTAGTGTTAGCCGATTTTCGGTAAGAATTAGACTAGTTGTTTAGTATTATGGCAATACTGAATTCTTCTCTCTTTGACTTGCTCGCTTCTAAAACCGGTGTTTTATCTAAATTCCTTTTAATTCTTAATAATATATCAAATATTCAAAATTGCAACCAGTGTGTTTTTGCTCTGCCTTGAATAGCTGTTTGTGTTATGACGGGAAACAGCTACTCAAGGTATTAAAAACTAGTAATTCTGTCTTTTACACATCTTACGTAAACACACAATATTATTTTTCGATTTATTTTTTCGCGGATCTTTGCAAAGTAAATTTTGACTTTGCATTTTAACAATAGATTTATGCAAAGTAACGGCTGACTATTAAGTTATCTGTTAAATAGAATTAAAAAAACAATAGAAGAGTCACGCCGTAAGTATAGCACGATCACGAAGCTTTCATTTCCGTTGCATTCCTGACACCGTATCCGACTCAATAAATGGTCTGTCTAAAATAAAACTAATGCCTGACATAAATATTCAGTTAGCACGTTATCTTATAATAAAGTGCTAACTCTCGGTGCGCTTCCTTCGAAACACGGACGCGTGGAGTGCATTTGCCGAGCGCGGTAAATATATCGTCGCCTCGGGAATCGGTGACGGCTCTGTTACTGGTACTAAACGGCTCTCCATTGGTCGCTTGTCGCCCTCGTGAGAACCAGGACGTGACGGGTGGCGAACCACGTCGCCGTCATTTTTCAACAAATTAGGTATATTAAATTCGTCTTAGTGAATCCCACGAGCCGCAAGGGAGGATGGAGGTCAGCCCCAGCAGAGCTCTGCATGTTGGAGGTAAGGCATCATTCTACCCGGGGAGCCCGATCCCGGGACGGTCGGCACGCTTGCGACTAAGCTCGCCCTTAGCTACGCATCCATTGGCACGTCAGACCGTGGATTGGCGGAGAGGAAGGGAAAGGATAGAGAAGAAAGGAAAGGGCAGGAACGGATTGGGGGGGGGGGGTTACCAGACTCGAAATAAATATTTATTAATCCATACGTATATTTATTCCGATGCGAACACTGCCAGACATACCACGGAGCTTCTTCGTGATTTCTACCTTGATAAATTAATTAACCGTTTCGGAGACATCATCTGGCCAACCAGATCGCCGGATCTCACCACCTATGAACTTTTTACTGTGGGGGTACGTCAAAAATAGTCTCTGAAACAAACCCGACGATGATCTGCATCAGCACTGAAAGAAAATATCGACCGCGAGGTTAACGGCATCGCGGTGTCACTACTTCATCGAGTGGCATAGAATGTTGTGACTAAATTTCGAAAGCATGCCCAACGTAGCTGTCAAAATTTTATCACAAAATTTGCACCTCTCGTCTTCGTAAAATCATTGAAGAATATAAAATATTACTAGCTTTTCGGGGCCCGCCTGTGGCGGCCTTTCAAGAAATCGGCCAACAAATGACGATTTTAGGCCAGCTTGTTTTCCTCTAATTTGGATCCCCCCGTAGGTACTTACACTTTTAACCATTTTTTTTTGAGAACGATGCCCGTAGATATTACGGTTCGGGCGAGCCGTCAAACAACTTTTTACCAGGTTCAGATTATCAAGGTGGATATAATTCCTTTGCCTCGAGCCCTATTCGATTCGATTCGATCATAGCAGGACGGATGGAGCAGGATACAGAGCTTCAAAAAAGTTCACAATCGTATTTTTCTTATGGGATAGGAAGGCAAACGAGCAGCCGTGTTTTTTTACGGGATAGGAAGACAAAAGAGCAGGCGTTTCACCTGATGGAAAGCAATCAACGCCGCCCATAGACATCCGCAGCACCTTATTCAGTGCAGAAGCGTTGCCGACTGGAGTGGACGATTTTTAAGTGTCATTATGGGAGTGAATGGAATTGGTAGAGGGAGGAAGAGGGTGTTGGGTCTCCGGAACTTGGTCGCTCACCATACGAAGTGGTTTTCTGCGGGAGTGTGTTACTTCCCCGGGCGAGACGGGCTATGCATGCTACAGACAAACATTATGCCATTTTTGGCAAAATATTCGTCTGCAGCGTGGCTATACCACTATTAATCATGTTATTAATGTTAACTAATAACCGCCTATAGCCATCCGCAATGCCATAGGTATCGCAGAAACCTTGCCGGACTTTAAGAAATGTGTAGATTTGTTTGAATGAAACAGTTAGTAGTACGAAGCGTTGTTACTTAGTGATGTGAAGTACAAAGGTGTTTTGTCAGGTGTCTTGTGTTATTCGACACAGTATCAACTGTATAAACATGTGGATAACCTACCCACATAAAACTCGATATTACGTTTCAAACAACGAATTAATTATTATTCAATCTAGATGACGCCGCTTCACGTGTTTATCGTGGGGAAACCAGTCTTTGAGGAACATTTGAAGGTGTTGTTTTATGCCGTTCAGATGTTTTTAACTTATAACATGTTTTAGTTTAATTTTACTTTGGAATATTTGTGTAAAATGGCAATCATTAGTACAAACCGTTATTTTTTTTTATTTTAAATTGAAGTTATTCTTTACCAGTCAACTAAGTTAAACAACGTTTCCGCAATGCCTATGACAATACGGATGTCTATGGCGTAAAAAAGTCCTATCCCATATAAAAAGGTCATACAAAGGCTGAATTTTGACCATAAATTATTCAATTTCAATATGAAATTTTCATCGATTATGCTACCCAAATTTCTCTTTGATTACAATGTGATTAAAAACAGGTATAAAGTGATTTCTTCATGATCATTATAACCATCATCAGTCAACAGCTTGCAGAAGCCCACTGCTGGACATAGTCCACCAAGAGCAGCATTTAGGATGTCTTTTTGACGCCCACACCTCAAAGCCTAAAAGGCATTGACCAGTGTATTCTATTAGTTATTAGTGTATATATTTTAGACAGATCATTTTAAATAAAATATAATTTTTTTTTACTTAATTTATGGTTCACAATTTTGGTCATAGTGGCTTTCACATAAAACGTAGATATATGCTGTCGCGGACTTTTATTTAGAACTATTTAAGACAAACAATCCTACGGTACATCATTTTTGTGTAACTCTAATGGTTTAGGCAGCGTACGTCAAGATAGCTCTTAGAGGCCAGATTTTTTTCCGATTTAATTGACATGTATCGTTATATTACGAACAAAATTACATAAAATCATTACAAATTGTAGCCTATATGTTTATTCCGATGTATAACCTATATAACTGTAAAGTTTCATCCAAATCCGTCCAGTAGTTTTTTCGTGAAACAGTCACAAACATACATCCATACTCACAATCTTTCGCATTTATAATATTAGTAGGATTAGTAGGATGTTCAAGCGGTATAAAAATTTAAATAGATTTAGTTGTCTATAGGCTGTAGTTTATACAGTAGAGAACGTTATAACCCGGCAAGTCAATAACGCGGTGATCGGCACGTGCTCGGCCTGCCTGCATCCCGCGCACGGAAACACCCCGGGACAGGTGTCGACTGATTTAATTAAAAACAACTGAAATACCGCTCCGTCCAAAGCATCCGTACCGCGTCCCTTCCTGCTGACGCTAGGGTTGCCAAGCAGACGACAAATATAATATTAATTTTATTAATGATTATTTATTTACTACATTATTTTAAGACCTTCTAGTAATGACACGTTAAACGGCGAACGAAAGTAAGTTACCTAATGGTGATCTCTGTTGTCAATAGACATCCGATACGTCAGGGGTGTTGCTACGCTGTGCTTATCTTTAATTTTTCTTATGGGATAGGAAGGGAAACGCGTAAGCGCGTCACCCGATGGAAAGCAATCAACCCCGACCATAGACATTCGTATTACAATAGACATTGAGGAAGCGTTGTCGGCCTATGTCTTACTGTCATAAATATTCAAAAACATCATCGGCGTTAGCCCATTTCATTTTTTTATAGGATAAGAAGGCAAAGGACCAGCCGTGTCGGCCTAGGGAAAAAAATCAACGCCACCCATAGACATCCGCATTACCACATGCATTGCAGAAACGTTGCCAGCCTGTATCATAATATAATAATTTTTCGAAAACATTATCTATAGTTACACTCTTTGCGGCGGAAAATTACGATAGAATCACACGATGTTTGTAAAAACAATTGAAAAAACCCACCCCCATCTAGGCCCATGAAATACTTTGTCAAGAATGGCATATTATTTGTTTGTAGCATGATTTCATCGGCTCGCCCGAGTAAGTATCAAAGTCCCGTAGAAAACCGGCGTCTGAGTGGTAGCTTAGCTACTGCGCTTCGTCCGATGAGTGGTTGAGTTCCGGATGCCCAACTCTCCTCCATTCTCCCATAATGACACTTTCCTTAAAGGCCGGCAACGCTTCTGCACTGCCTACTGAACTGCGGATGTTTATGCGCGGCGTTGATTGCTTTCCATCAGGTGACACACCTGTTCGTTCGTTCGTGCCTTCCCATAAAAAAACTGTATTGTAGCTGGTTCACACGTTGGTAGTGCGTGGGATGAAGTAATACTTTCATGTTATAGATATAACTGACAACCCTAATTGTTTGGGTTCCGGGTTAAAAATACATTATTAACATTTATGATATCGAAGGGTACGTCCGACGCACCTTCATTTCGTGCGGTGCTTTTTAATCATTTGTTTCCGCTTTGGTTTTTAACACGAACCATGATTGTAATCTACTAATGGCCAGTGTTGATTAACGTAATATTTATTTATTATCTGTGCATCAATACAGCCTCCCTCAAAATTGGGGGGTGTTGCCGTTACTTTCGTTTTGGGGAACGCAGATTGGTTGTTATTATTCAGGCAAATACAGCTATAAACATCTGACTCATCCAAATACTCAACACAATAATAAATATCCAATAAAAAATGATTATTTATCTAAGGAAAGGATGTTAATTTTTTTATGTAGCAAAATTTACAGTACGGTGCGTTTTTCCGCAAGTCAACCGCTCACTGGACGAAGCGCGGTAGCTGAGCTACCACTCAGATTCCGGTTTTCTGCGGTAGTCGTGTACTTCCCCGGGCGAGCCGGCCCATTCATGCTACAGACAAATAATATGCCATTCTTGACAAAGTATTCGTCTGCAGCGTGGCTCTACCACTTCTTAGAAAAGAGTAATTTATTAATATTGATAGTCTTATTAAGAAATAGGTATAAACACATTTATTACCTCAATTTAACTTAGATTTAATCGCTCGTCGGTCGAATTAACAGGTCTCTTGATAACCAACAGAATTAACTGCTTGTTAATTATACAAACACTTTCGAAGTATCAATACTTTAAATAAATATGCATATCTTATGTGTAATGAAAAACTCGTTACTGGGATAAAGAAATAAGATCACCTCCTCTGTTGAGCGTTGCCTTTAGATTTTTCAAAGTTCAAACGAATAATGGAGTCAGGCCTTACTTTCTATTTTTAAGATATCTAAATCTATTTTTAAGATGGACAGTCAAAACTTACTTAGCTAGGATCATTGAAAGAATAATTAGAAAATACATAGGATCTCCCATGGATTAGATCCATTATCTGTACGCAGAAATGACCACGCGATTTGACCGCGTTGGTTCTTGCTGAAAACCAGCGCCGGGTGTTCCAATTAGAGTGCCCGGCATATGCTGAGCAAGAACCATTTTATGACACTCGTTAGATTAAAATTATTTTCTTTTTTTTGTGTTTTATATGTGTATATATAATATTATTAAGGATTTAATTTTAGTTATTGTAAAAAAAAGGTGTCATAAATAAAGATTTTCTATTCTATTCTATAAATGTATTCCGGGGACTATGGTGCCTTAGCTCAGCATGCAGGGCTCTGCTGGGGCTGACCTCCATCCTCCCTTGCGACTCGTGGGATTCACTAAGACGAATTTAATATACCTAATTTGTCGAAAATGACGGCAACGTGGTACGCCACCCGTCACGTTCTGATTCTCACGAGGGCGAAAAGCGACCAATGACGAGCCGTTTCGCTGCGATGAATGGTAGCGGATGGAGCTCTGTGGTCTCTGCCAGCCCCTGCAGGGGATAGGCGTGAATATATAAAAAAATGTGTCACATTTCTATGTACTATATTGATCTCCTCCCAGCTCTACAGTTTTACCATCGGATTACGCGTCACAAAAATAGGTCCCATCCCCATCACTTCGATGGCTGACCGTACATCGACGTTCGATTCATTCACAGTTTTCTACCACGAACTGTGCAAACTTGACGATTTACCACTTGTGGTGTTCCCACCATATATAAATACAACATAGCGTGTCACCTGACGGTAAGCAATCAACGCAGCCCGTAAACATCCTCAGTGCTATGCCATGTGTGTGCTACCTATGGGCCGTGCAGAAGCGTTGTCTATGTTTAAGGAAAGTATCATTATGGGGGTTGGGCCTCCGGAACTCAACCTCTCACCGGACGAAACGCGGTAACCAAACTACACTAAGACGCCGTTTTTTTGCTGGGGTGTGGTACTTCCCCGGGCGAACCGGCCCATTCATGCTATAGACAAATAATATGCCATTCTTGACAAAGTATTCGTCTGCAACGTGGCTCCACCACTTTGAAATTAATATTACGTAGTCATCTTAATGTTATAAGAAAACATGACTTCTAATTTATCAAGGTCAAATATTAGGACTAACCATAGAATGCTAGCACCGTTACCGGCTGTTGTAACTTCTTAGATCATACTGTAATAAAGGCACCTCACACGGGTGGTCGGGCGACGCCACGCTTTAACCTCCTACAACAAACAAGGCCAACTACGGCACGTCTGTGTGTGCCATAAATTTCCATATTTTACCATCGTAAATGCTAAGATGAGTGGGGCAAGGTGCAAGCGATAAAAATTCGAAAATGTCCACTATTTTTATTATTATAGCTTTATTTCTCACAATTTTTTTTGTTAGGTTTTGCAAGATTTCCTTTCCCATTGTGTGGTCACTTTTTGGGTAAAAGCCTCCTCCGTCTTTAATCATTTCTCTCTGTCTAGAGCTTGTTTCATCCAGTTTTTTTTTTGCTGTTTCTACAATGTCGTCTGCAGAGATCTGACATTGTATGTGAGAACTGTTACTCATTTTGTTTTATTTTCAATATTTCCAGGATTTGCATTATTTTGTATTTTTGATGGATGCTCGAATTTTCCCACGGTGACCGGCCACATTGGAAAAATAAAAACTAACCATAATAAGGAATAAATTTTTAGGATTTTCAACGCATCACTCACTATACTTTCTCCTAAATTAAATCTTTTCCAAACCCCAATAACTTTGTTACAGTGTTACATATGCCCATTGACGGCAAATCGAAATATTTTTTTATTTTTGATTTTTTTTTCTCGGCTATGGAAGCGCCTTGACAGACCTAATGACTTTTTGACTGGTGGCCATCTTGATTCCGCCATTTTGAATCTTTTCATTCACCTTTCCCGCTTCCCGCTATCTGTTGTTAACTTAAACCAACAAAAACTAAGCGGCGATTAGGATACTAATTATAGTGTGATAAAAGCGCTAATGATAATCAAGAAAGATAAGCGAGTAGAAATGTCTTGCTACATACTATAGCGACATATTTATTCTGAAGTACATCTACTGAGTATACTAAACAGTGATGATAAATTGCAGGAGACTGTGAGTGACCGTAAATTTTCAATTTGTTTTACAGCACTCGTCTATTTCAACGCGTCGTTCTAGATAACTCTAAGGGCAACTACCATTAGATCTCTGTGGACAGTCAGAATGCTTAAGATCTCTGACAAGCAAACAAAAATAGAAAAATATAATAATAATGTGTGTTTTTTTACACTGCTAGAAGTGGATTTACGAGGAACTTAAACTAAATCTTATCGAAAAAACGGCCGTCAGCAACTCTCCACTTCTCAACCACTATCAACAAGATCAGCACCAAACACCCACCAACACTCTTCCACAATGTACATGACACGTGTTTCGCCTCAACACGAGACATCATCAGGTATAGTAGACTCTACGGAAGAGTACGGAAGATCACCATTAGTGACATAATGATATGATATAATGATATTACATAAAGAACGGTTGACTTAATCCACTTCTTCCAGTAAAAAACACAAATGATTATTTTTCTATTTTTGTTTGCTTGTCACGGATCTTAGCTAACTTCAGACTGTCCACAAAGTAAAGGATTTCCGCCTGACTCCGATTTCTCCGATTTCGAATTCTCTATGATCCATGTTCTCTTCTCGTTCTACCCAAGATCTTACAGAAAAATTTCCGCTCGGCTACTAAAAGCTTGTTCTCCTCATCATTAAATAATCCATGACAGGTTTAAACGTATGAAACTGAACGCCTTGAATGTTTTTATTCACGAAACGCCGATGCAATCAGTTGATAATCTACACGTGTGCAGTTGTTATTCGACCAAGGGCACTTTCATTTGTAATCACAAGTGGGCCACTCACGCCCACCACAGTTTATTCTCGTATTGCATCACCGGCTGTGTGAACTGTTCTTATTTTTACATCTAGTATAATAAAGATTTTTAACGTGTTTTAGGTTATTTTAATTTTTTAAAAAAACCGCCACTGAGCCAATCGGACGATGGCTCAGTGGCAGGGCCCTCCGCCCGCGGAGTCAATGGTCGCGGGTTCGATCCCCGCATCAGAATAAATATATGTATGAATTTATAAATATTAATTCCGAGTCTGGTGATCCTCCCCCTCTCCCAATTCGCATTACTGTTCCTGCCCGTTCCTTTCTTCTCTATCCTTTCCCTTCCTCTCCGCCAATCCACGGTCTGCCGTGCCAATGGATGCGTGGCTAAGGGCGAGCTTAGTCGCAAGTCGGTCTCCTCTGGGTAATATGGTGCCTTACCTCAGCATGCAGGGCTCTGCTAGGGCTGACCTCCATCCTCCCTTGCGGCTCGTGGGATTCACTACGACGAATTTAATATACCTAATTTGTTGAAAATGACGGCGTCGTGGTTCGTCACCCGTCCAATGGACCCGACCAATGGAAAGCCGTTTCGCTGCCAGAAATCAAACAGAAGAATGAGTAATCAATCATTAAACAATTGAGTTTTATAAATATAAACGGTATAACGAATTTCCGCCTTCGCAATTTTGGATTAGAGATTTCTAATAAAAATGCATCCCACGCGTAACTTTCTCTGACATTTGCATATTGGATCAAACCGAGTGACGTTGCCCAATCGGCGGATGATACGTCACCTTCGTATGCGATCACCGTTCAAAAACAACATGTGACGATTGCTTATAGCCGTAGTTAGTACCTGTATTGGCCCATAGCCTCCAAAGGACTGTTTCAGAAAAAATAATACGTCAAATTCCCAGAACGCATAGACACTCTAACGACCAATTGGCTCAGTGGCGGGGTCCACACTTTCCCCTGCAGGGGTTGGCAGAGACCACAGAGCTCCATCCACTACCATTCATCGCAGCGAAACGGCTCTCCATTGATCGCGTCTTGCCCTCGTGAGAATCAGGACCGATTGCTCATCCAAACAAAATCTAAAGGAAATTTTCAGAAATTATTATCGTAAGGGAAGAAGTCCATTTTATGCCGGGAGTCCTACAGCATACATTCTGTTATCAGATCAGCTATATAACATAGAACAATATAATATTACGGTTAAAATTCATAAGGTAATGAAATGTACGAGAAAAGATTTAGGCTATAGAAGACATTTTTGAATGGTTATAAATAATATAATATGATATAACATAATATAATATAATATAATGTAATATAATATAATATAATATAATATAATATAATATAATATAATATAATATAATATAATATAATATAATATAATATAATATAATATAATATAATATAATATAATATAATATAATAAAATTACCACTTTAAAAAACTAAGCAATTATGTTGTGCTATCAAAGATTCAATTCCTATAATTTACGATAAGGGTTACCAAGAAAATCGTCGCGGACTTATAACTTAGTATGAGTGATTAAAAAACATAACACAACAAAATTCCTTATTGTTTCTGAGAACTGTTGTAATTTGCTTAAGCAGAATTTCGCGACCTGTTAACCTTACTAATTGAATCAAGAAAGAAGTGTCAATATAATCAAGACATACAGACAACGATATTAATTCTCATAGCCCTTACCGTCGCAAAAAAAACTATGTGCAATAATAAAAAAAAAACCTTAAAAAAACAAGCCTACATCTTAAAGGCCGGTAACGCATCTATGATGTCTCTGGTGTTGTTGTTGTTGGTTCAGAGACCCGAAGTGGATCTTGGCCTCCGAAACGACAGTTTATCTTTCCCTATTAAAATCCTATAAGAATTTATTTTCACTAAAATAGACCTAAAATGTCATTCCTATAGAATCACCAACATCAATGGCGAAAATAAATTCTTATATGGAAAGAATTTATTTTCGCCATTGATGATGATAAGAGTTATAAATAATTGATCGTTAAATTAAGCTCTCAAAATGAATGTTCGGGCGAAACATCATCGAACTATAATATATATATATATATATAGATATATATGGATGGAATTATAATATATACATACATAATACTTTCGATCCCAAGTACCCCGTCACTCGGACTTGGAACAGTGAGATGGGTTAATGACAAATTCAGAAATGAGGATCCTTGCTAATATAAAATAAAATTTAAAATATGCCACCATAGACATATATATTTGCATTTTTAATATATAATATAAATTTAATATAGTGGAATTTGGCTCAGTTTCACGATTATCCGGACCTCGGTTATTGATCGACGGATTCGCGACTATCCGGATTGCTAATCGCGATTTAAAATGTAAAAATGTACATATCGACACAAAATAGCGGAAACACATGCATGCATATTCGAATCAAAAAAAAAAAGTGCGTCGTATGATCTGAGTCTCACAGCTGTACGATATTATAATAGAATATTATAATAGACATTGTAATAGAAAATATTTTGTAGAGCCTTGAAACTGAACGTTTTTGAGTATACAATTTTTGTATATCACATAAAATATAGTGTATATCACATACAATATAGTGAATATCACATATAATTTTTCTACAAAAATCTTTTCACAAAAGGTTTTTTTTATCTTCTTCTCATCTCTGATCTTAAAAGGCTCTACGGTGGTAAGTTTTCATTTTGCGGTTTACTATATTTTCGGTTTTTTGCGTCGATATATACTTACGTACGAATGTATGTCTAATCTTTTAATTAACATCGAGTATGATTAATAAGTTTATTTTGTTTCTTGTTTTGATTAAACACCTGGCATTATGCGTAAACAGGCGAAGTAAGTTATCTTTAATTTCAAAATTTCAATAGTTAATAGTATGTACACCAATTATTTTTTTTTCATAGCTCCACTTAATTTCAACCTGAATATTTTATTTCAAAATGAAACCCTACAGCGCCGTTCGGTTGATATAAACATGTATAAATCACGCGTGCTGGTCTGCGCGTCAGTTCACGTCTGAGCGCCCCCACAATCTGTCCACATTGAGGGGTTAACATTTGACTTCAGGTCAACGATCCCGTAAACGCTGCACATTTTTTAATTAAGTGAAGCCACATTTAAGGTGGTTAAGCTTCTGAGATGTGACTTACTAACGCAGGGCACACATATTATATATTAAACTGTCATATTTTAAATTAGCAATTTACCCGCGACTTCGTCCAGTCTCCAAATTTAAATAATATACATACATACATATCGTCACGCCTGTATCCCGTAGTGGTAGGCAGAGATCACAGATCTCCATCCGCTACGATCCCGGCACACCTTCCTTGCTTCCTCCACACTCATCCATCTTTCCTCTCACATTCGTCGTAGCGAAATGGCGCTCCGTTAGTTGCTTCTCGTCCTAAAGGGTATCAGGACGTGACGGATGGCGAACCACGTCGCCAATTTTTTAACAAATTAGGTTTATTCAAATTTTTAAATATTATATATTCAGTTTTTATTCTCTCTGTATCATTATCATCTTTTTACGGCATAGGTTTTACCCTCTTACGTTAATTAACGCGGTCTTAGATTTTATGTATTTAATTAGTTTTTGCCGCCCTGCGAATATTGCTCCACCCGGGAGATGTCCTGCACTATTTTTGCCAAGATTCGATCTTTATATTCACTCCAACACTTGTCTACTCCAACGGTTGTCAGTTCCTTATACAAGGTCACTTCAGTTACTAAAGATTTGACTCCAATGCAGCCTTATCGAATCGGGCTCCGAGCCCGTTGGCCCAGTATTTATAAAGAACATAATAGAAGTATTGGCGTATAACGTCAAAATGACCTTTGAACTCAATATCATATATTGTTATTCTTCTCCCCTTCTCGGCTGTCTTTACCTCCGCTTGCGTCCTCGGTTTTATCTTGGTGATCCAAAAACATTTTCACAGGACAACGACGAAGTCAGAAGACGTTATTTTTCTATTACTATTCAAAAGATTAAACAAATATTATGTATAAAAACTATAAACAATCACATTGCGCTATCTCAAAAAATTAAACAAATTATAAAATATGTTATAAAAATACCAAAATACTGTTCGCAGATTCGAGATTAGAAACATATTTTGTTTATGGATGCTTAGTTAAACTGACATCCTCATAACAGATAAGAAACCGGAAGGTACAATGAACTGTAATTTTTATCTTTTTATTTTAAATAAATGAACACAATCGGCAATATAGATTAAACGAGTAAAACATCATGATAACATTCTTATATTGTAGGATATTATCTGTAGAAAACTAATAAAATATATATAATATTAACTATTATTATTTATATATGTTTATATTTATGTATATATTATATATATGTATGGTTTTATATATAATAGTATGTATTGTTATGTATATTATTATTATATTTTGTTGTTGTACACTTATTTCTATCCCCAAGCTTATCTTATGTCTCTTTCACTCCTGGGTTTGCTGGAGGAAAACTAAATTTTGAGTCAAGCTCGCCCTTGTACATCTTCTTTCCTTTTAATTCTTGTATTTCCTGTTTTGTGTACAATAAAGTATTAAATAAATAAAAATAACTAATTCATATTTTTAGTATATGACGATTTAATTGGGTCAGTTGTGAAGTTACTGTTTTCGGAATCACAGTCAGAACTTTACACATCGTCACGCGTTTCCCTTAGGGGTAGACAGAGACCACTGATCTCTATCTGCTACGATCTCGGCATAATTTTCATGCTTCTTCCACACTCATCTCTCTCTTCATGCAATCTCGTCGGTAAATGGTACTCTTGACCTGACCTTTCATACCTTGAACAAATTGCCGAAGTTTTTAAAGTTCGGCAATTTGTTCAAGGTATGTTTCTTCGCGAATCTTAAAAAAAATAATTATTGACCGTCCATTTCAAATAAATGTACTGATTATTGTTTGGAAATGTCTTTTTTATGGTATAGGAAGGCAAACGAGCAGGCGTGTCACCTGATGGAATGAAATCAACGCCGCCCATAGACATTCGCAGTGCCATAGGTAGGGCAAAAGTGTTGCCGGCCGAAAAGTGTCATTATAAGAAGAGGAAGGGGGAGGTGGGTTGGGCCTCCGGAACCCAACCGCTCACCGGACGAAGCGCGATAACTAAGCTACCACTCAGACGCCGGTTTTCTGCTGAAGTGTTTCTCCGGTCGAGCCGGCCCATTTGTGCTACAGACAAATAATATGCCATTCTTGACAAAGTATTCGTCTGCAGTGTGGCTCTACCACTTTAAAACACAGTGCATACAAACAGCTTGTAGACAGTCAACAATAAACAATAGAAACATGAATAAAATATTATTCGCTTGACACACGCATGTCACAATCATGATCTTTATTTAAGGCACGAAAGGGTTAATGTAACGGCACTGGGGCCATATCTGTTTAAGGCACTTCCTCACAACCTTGATTGTAATGACGATAATAATATACGAGTATGTACGTCAAACGATTCTTGCTAATTTTATTTTTACGAGTACGTACTCTCTCTACTTTTCTTTAATTACGTATGTTTATGTGGACAGTAAAAAGTTTTACTTAGCTAAGATCCGCGACAAGCAAAAGAATAACAGAAAATTAATAATGTGTGTTTTTCTGCTGGATGAAGTGGATTTATTTGGAACTTAAACCGAAAACATATCGAAAATCGGCCATCAATTTTCTACCCACCAACCACTATACACAACACCAAACACACATTACCACTTTTCCATCTTGTAAACGACACGTGTTTCGCCCCAACACGAGGCATCTTCAGGTATAGTAGACTCTACGGAAGACAACCGAAAACTTTTGACTTTTAATAGACAAACAGAAAGTTTTATTTCATAATACAATTAAAATTTATAACATTTCACGTGCCTTACTGTAAACCAGAACCTATTATTGAATGGAATGTCTCTGCAACCGTTTAGTTAAGACCTTTTTGTAACAAAAATGATATTTATAATTTAAATTTATTTATGGTAATGGAAGGCAAACGAGCAAGCGTGTCACCTAATGTAAAGCAATCAACGCTGCCCATAGACATCTGCAACACCATAGTCATCACAAATGAGTTGCCGGCCTTTGACTTAACCCGCCGTTGTAACACATTCATGTCTCTCTAGGATAGGAAGGCAAACGAACAAAAATGTGACCTGCTGGAAAGCAGAATCTTTATACAATCTACACACATCACCACTCTATAGAAGCCTTTAACAGAATGTCCGAACAGAGACATTAAAAACCTACTAAAAAAAAAAAACCAAGAAAATATGTACAGATTTATCACCAATATTCAAATGTCGTATCGATTCAGAAATACCGCTGTAGGCAGCTGGTTCCATAGAGTGGTGATGCGTGGAATGAAATTTTGTGAATAACGTATTTTTTACATATTTGATTAATGCTTGTGTGTCTGTCACGAATAAACTCGTCTTCTTTCTTCGTTTTTTCTACTGTCTATATTTCTCAAGTGAAACCGGGTGCTGTCCACTAGTCCAGAACGATATGTGTTTACGTTCGGCTCGCGTGCCGGCCGCCATTCTCACGGGCCCGCGTGTAACCCTTGCAATCTTCTCATTGAACCAATCAGGCCAAGACGCGAGGGTGCGCCATGCGGGGCCCGACGCCCTAACAAGTGTTCTCGTTCCGTAGAAACTGGGGAACAGTCACACTTTTAAAAAATACATACATACATACAATTATGCCTGTTTCCCGAAGGGGTAGGCAGAGACTGGTGAGATGATTATGAGAGATTTGCTGTATTCTTTTGTGCTTTAAGTTGAATTTAGACCACAGAGTGACTTCCGTTTACACAAGCGTCAAAGACCGTTCAATGTATACCTTGAAATTGTCGTCGTAGTTGAATTGGCTAAAATTCATCATTGCATTAATTTTTATCTTTAATTCGCACACGGGATTTAATATTTTCTGTCTGGTCATCCCAGATATGAAGAAATAATGTGCCAATATAATTATTTTATATTAAATAGACCCGATGAAAATATTAGGTGAAACCGCGGGAGTGTGGTATTTCCCCGGGCGAGCCGGCATATTCCTGCAACAGACAAATAATATGCCATTCATCATTAAGTATTCATCTGCAGCGTGGGTCTACCACTATTAACCCTTTGCGCTCGAGGCGCTTTTCTGTCGGATGAACCAGCAACTCGAGAGTAATCGCACGCCCTTCCGCTTACTTCATGAGTTCGTTATTGTTAACTTAAAATAATTTTAGACACAATAAGACACTTTAAACTCGTATATTTTAACACTATTAGCTTAATGTAATACAATTATTAAATAATTATATTCTATAATTTTGCTTCTTATGATATTTTGTGAAACAATCTCCAATGTGCATTCTTGGCTTGTCGGGTGAGAATCACCCGAGATAAGACATTTAGACACCTCGTAAAATGATCTACAAAAGGCCAAGTAGACTTTTCAAGCGATATTCCTTAAGTCAAACAGAAATAAACACATCGATCTGAATGGTGCCTCTCAGGCACCGCTCGAGTTATTGCATCACATGTTGTGGTGCCTGAGAGGCACCACTCGAGCGCAAAGGGTTAATATCTTATATTCCCATTGAATCCCATTTATTATATTCCCATTTAAATAAATAAAAGAGAAATAGTAAAAAATTACAATCATAGCTCTACACTAGGGTCTCTTATGTCGTTGGTGCCATGTGTATAATGATACACCCTAATAATATGAACTAAGTAAAGATAAATTTAGATTGTACGATATACATATGTATTGTACATACATTAAATTGCGGAACTTGAACTCAAGACAAAGCGGAACCTAAATGGCTGCTGATCAATGGAGCATTAAGTTCACCTATCAGCCATTTAGGTTTTGTTCTTTCATCGTAAAAGCAAAACAATTGGATCAGTTGTTCAGTAATTTATTCGTGTAAGCAAACAATGCTTACAGGAATAAATTCGCAAGACGCTCCATTTAGGTCACCGGCCGGAGCTCCCGGCGGGATTTCGCTTTGCGCAGGAGTCTACAAGCGGCACTTTTGATATGATAATCATGTCCGGAGCAGTTACTACAGTATACCAATGTTTCGACGAGGCTCAAGAGGGACGTTTTTCTTTTTTTTATGGTTATTAGCTATAACTATTATGCCAGTGTCAAGTAAAATACAATAATATCCAATCTCTTGAAATAAAACAAGTCAGCATTACGTCTTGATAAAAATGGTGGCTATTTTACCAAAACCTATTGACTTTTTCAGTCAACTTAAAAAGTCACGATACACGCATTTATTTCATATCACTTCACTTAAACGCCTTAATCAAACTATATTGTATAATACGTCCCAATTAAATAATATATCTGATAATAACATAAGATTATGAAAATTAAATACCAGCACAACGTGTCTTTGTTAAGTATGTAAATATGTATACCGAAGATTATTAAACAGAGTTTACACTTCAAAGTACGTCTTGAATCTTTTAGGTTATCTATATCAGCTTAGCTTAGTGGTTAAAACACCTGAATTCTGAGCAAAAATGTTTGTCTTCAATTCCCAGTCAATACTAACATTTATTTTAAACATAAAAAAAATAATTATTTTAATTATTCTCTTCCAATGTTATGATCAAAGTATCTATGAGCTTCGTAGTCCAAGGAAGAGAGTTTTTCACGGATGTGAGTCACGGATTACTACCCTGTGGAACCACCTACCCCCAGCGGTGTTTCCTAACCGATATCACATTGCAACCTTCCAAAAACAAGCCTACTATTTTCTGAAACGTCGGCAACGTCTCCTATGGCACTGCAGAGGCGTTGAAGAATGTCTATAATTATAACAGAAGATTGCTATAATAGAAATTGCGACTGATTTGATGTCTATAATTATAATAGACATACTGCAGAGGCGTTGCAGAATGTCTATAATTTGACGGATGCAGCGTTGATCGCTTTCCATCAGGTGACACGCTTGCTCGCTTGCCTTGCTATCCAATAAAAATAAACGTGTGGATGGATTAATCAGTACGGTGTGCAATCAAGGCTAAAAATTATTATAATATATGGTATAACGGCGTATAATTAAAAGTTTACAATCCTTATCTAACGTCATAAGATTGTTCATTGTTCTCTGTGTCGCAACACTGTCGGCGCACCGCACGAGGTAAACATGTTATATCAGATAATGTAGTATCTTATGCCCCTCCGCAAACACTTACAAGCTATGATCCATGTAAGAGAAATCCAATCACTATACATTACTTATAGTACCCTACATATCTATTTTAACGGATGTAGGTTCTGAGACAAAACTTTGGCCACTTTGCCACCTCAGTTTGCTTACTGTAACTTTGGTTCGACAACGAATTCTTTCGTTTCAAATTATAAATTTGAGCAACTCATAGTCTAGCATAGTCTACTGGTTATTAAAGGAGTCAGGCGTTACTTTGCGGAAATCCATCACGTTGTGGACAGTCAAAAGTTTTACTTAGCTAAGATCGGCGACAAGCAAAACAATAACAGAAAATTAATAATGTGTGTTTTCCTGCTGGATGAAGTGGATTTATTTGGAACTTAAACCAAAAACTCACCGAACACGTGACTTTTCAGGCCCAAAGTCACTCAGAGTATCATGTAGTAGGCATGATTATCTAAGTGACTTTGGGCTTCCAGAACCACCGGTCAACCGTTTACCGGACGAAGCGCAGTAGCTAAGCTACCACTTAGACGCCGTTTTTCTGCGGGAGTGTGGTACTTCCCCGGGCGTGCCAACCCATTTATGCTACAGACAAATATTATAATATGCCATTCTTGATAAAGTTTTCGTCTGCAGCGTGGCTCTACCACTAGTTTGTCGGATTACCAATCCACTATACAATGTTTAACTGACACAATTAACACGTGGACTGCTTATTTACTTATGAGATAAAAACACACGCTCACAGGCATTATAAATGACACACTTAGAAGATATGTGACATCGTAGCCGATTCGGTCACGGTAACCTTCTTTGAAAAATATCGAAATCTTTTTTTCAAAGGAAATTGTAGAAATGTCTACCTGACGTGTAAAATATATAAAAATTCATATGTATGTATTCATAAATCTCTACACATACAAATAACTACAATAACTGGCATAGTTGCCGCACTTTTGTCACCAACTTACATCAGAGACGTTGTTTTTATTTAATTTCTATAATCTTATATTATAATATTATCAGTTATATTGTTTAATTGTGGTGGCGTATTATACAATATAGTTCGATTAAGGCGTATACGTGAAGTGATATGAAATAAATGCATCGTGAATCATATCGTGACTTTTTAAGTTGACTGAAAAAGTCCATAGAAGGTTTTGGTAGAATAGCCACCATTTTATCAACTCGTAACGTGATAAGCAGATTTTAAGAGATTTGATATTATTGTTTTTTACTTGACACTGACATAATAGTTATAACTAATTGCCATCAAAGAATACAAAATTATTGCCACACATTATATATCATATAATATATATATAAGTAGTGTGTCTCTGACAAGCTGCTGACGCGAACCCATAGATTTCCCTACCTAGAGTCGTGTACGCGGCTATAGAAGTTTTCACATCAAAAGGTTGAATAAATAAAAAAAAAATCTTCAACAGGAATCGTTTTTGTGGAAAACACATACATGCATACATATCATCACACCTGTTTACCGTAGTTGTGGGCAGAGACCACAGATCTTCATTTGCTACGATCTCGGCATACTTTCACTTTTTAGTGGAAATCACTCAAATATATTATAACATATATTTTTCTTTAACGATCACCCATCAACGAGTTGATCAATCTAGAACTTGCTAAATGTTGTTCTTTTTATATAATATTACTCTACCGTCGACGTGTTTAATTATTGTTAAAATATATATCTTCATTTGCATACATATTTGGTGCTGACTGTACTTCTACATTAAAATATTAGACACAGCAGTCAATTTGTCGAGCTAATTGTTCCAAGCTCCTGTTCGTTCTGCAGACGCCATCGCGCTGACGTGCGTTCTCTTTGTATCTTAGGGCAATGACTCATTAGCGTGAAATTACTCACGTTTTAAAACGTCTGGCGAAATAAGACTTGCGGTTGCAGTTACTTTAGCTCAGTGTCAAATTGATTGAGTAAACACTTGTCATAATTTTATTTATAAATTGATTGGTTCATACGGTCTTAAATGAGTGCTTGTTTCGACTCTGATGTACGGTAGCGAAAGTTGGGTTTGACAGAAGACTCATGAAACTGACAGAATGCGGATCAATGAGAGCATTAAGAAGTATATGTGTGATAACTTTGAATGATAGAATAAGAAATGAAGATATAAGAGAGCGATGTGTCGTAAAGAAGTTGTCGTGACAAAAGTTGAGAAATGGATGCTTAGGTGGTTTGGGCACATAGATAGGATGGACTTATGTTGCGGATGTGGATGGAAGGGTCGGTTGGGAAAGAACACGGAAAACATATCTTTGACTAAAATGCCGAAGTTTTGAAGAAAGTTTAACCGACGAGCTTGCATGAGGAGAGTGATGAATGTGGAGGAAGCAAGGAAAGTATGCCGAGATCGTAGCATATGGAGATCTGTGGTCTTTGCCTCCCCTTTGAGACAGGCGTGACGATATGTATGTATGTATGTAACTTGATTGTAGTAGATTCTTAAAAGTCATCTTTGGAGTTTTTTTGTGTATTAAAAACTTTAATATTTTTGGCCACGTTAATGCGGGAATGGCGGTCGCGTCTTCGCAAACGTATAAACAATTCCATGTCAATTAACCACACGGCATTTTTATTGTATACGTTAAATGGTTGCCGACCGTCCCGGGATCGGGCTCCCCCGGGTACTATAGTGCCTTATCTCAGCATGCGGGGCTCTGCTGGGGCTGACCTCCATCCTCCGTTGCGGTTCGTGGGATTCACTATGACGAATTTTAATAAAACTAATTTGTTAAAAAATGACGTCGACGTGGTTCGCCAATTCACGAGGGCGAGAAGCGACTAACGGAGAGCTGTTTCGCTAAGATGAATGTGAGAGGAAAGATGGATGAAAAGATAGATGAAAAGATGGATGGATGTGGAGGAAGCAGGGAGGGTGTGACGGGATCATAGCGGATGGAGATCTGTGGTCCCTACGGGACCAACCAAACCGTATGGGAGATAAGCGTGACGATATGTATGTACGTATTTAAATGTTAGCACTGTTCAATGTTGATGCACATTTCTAAATTTTAGCATTATTCATAGCTTCAATTTAACAATCTTATGGTTTTTATTTACGAGGAAACACTGACGCATACCTGCTTGTGATGGAGTCAGCGCTGATGACGACACGCAATGTTTGCGAAGCGAGCGTAAACATTGGCTTATTTGGCCAATGCATTGGTTTATTTGGCCAATCGCTCGCTTTGGAATCGGCCTTGTTCAAAACCACTCTGTAATGTGCGTCGACTTTTCGAGAATGTCAGTGACAACAAATATAGATATACATGCACATATGTGAAAGGATCGCGGGTTCGAATATCATCAGGATAAATATTTGAATTTTTTTTCTACAGCCCATTTAAGTCCCACTGCTGGGCACAAGCCTCCACATGTCTGGAAGAACGAACATAAAGTCAATACGCTTGTCCATTGCGGATTGGCGGAGTAACTAGTCATGGAATAAATATCTGTAGGCCATACATATATTTATCCCGATGCGTAGATCGTCCCCGTTCTAAGTCAATTGATTGTCGAAAGAACTAGTGATAGGACCGAAACCTTGAGCTGTTTCTCACACAGATACTAACAACGTAAAGCGACAATTCATGTCCATAAGTTGTTCCAACATTAACACCCTATATGTTATCTCTTAATCTAACTCGAGACCATTGACTCATATTTGAGCGATTGAGCCAATATTTGAATGACTTACTATATGATATATAATCCGATCCTGGGTATTTGTTTTTATCATTTGTGTGTTTATATGTAAGTACATCTACGACACAAGGTAATTCTAGTAGTTAGTAGGGTAGGATTACTCGCTACTTGGTTCTTTCCACATCTTTTTAAAAATATTACAAAATTTGATGGAATAACAATAGCTCAACACAATGACTGAGAATAAATTAACAATAAAGACTTATGAATAAATATAATTGAAAATATAGTTTAGTATTCGATCATAATGATCGGATATTTCTATATACATACTGACTATTTGTTTCATTAATATATCACACAGTTATTTCTAGCAAAAGTCAACACAAATAACGATTATCTCATATAAAGTATACGCGCATAGACCACTTTATTATATTTATGATACATGCAATCGGAATGTATTGAATTGTAAAAGATGCGATCAATCGTTGGGCCAACTTATCGCGAGCGATCCACCGTCACGTGCTAGTGACGGCCGTTGTTATCGACCTTTTGTGTCGATGAATTGAAATTATTCATTCTTAGCACGCGTACAATACGATGAAGATGTATTCGATGTTATCAGAGGGATATAATCTTATTCCTGCCGGTGAACTCAAAGTTTACACAAAGAAAAGTTTCATCATCACCATCTGGATGGATGAGCGGCGTTCCTGTACGGTTCACTGTTTCCGAAACTTTTTTTCACGCACCACCAACCAACCAGCTAGCTTCAGTGACATAACCGAACAGATACGATATTGTTACCTTCAAAAAACAAGCCTACACATACTTTATAGGTCGGCAACGATTCCGTAATAACCATGGTGTCGCGGATGTCTGTGGACGGTGTTAATTGCTTTCTATAAGGCGACGCGCTTGCTCGTTTGCCCTGCTATCCCATAAAAAATAGATGATTATTTATACTTTATTATACTGGCATATTATTTCTTCCTGCCTAGGATTGACAGAGTATGGGAGCAGGTATTAAATTCCCTCTGCGAAATATAGATAAAAAAGAATATAGTGACGTTTTTTAAGCTTATTCAACTATGACGACATTTTTAAGGTATTTATTGAACGGCCTTTAGCGCTTGTGTAAACGGAAGTCACTCTGACATCTACATTCTATATGGACAGTCAAAAGTTTTACTTAGCTAAGATCCGCGACAAGCAAAACAATAACAGAAAATTAATAATGTGTGTTTTTCCGTTGGGTTTAGTGGATTTATTTGGAACTTAAACCAAAAACTTACCGAAAAATCGGCCATCAACTCTCCACCCACCAACCACTATACACAACGCCAAACACACACTATCACTTTTCCATCTTGTACACGACACGTGTTTCGCCCCAACACGAGGCATCTTCAGGTATAGTAGACTCTACGGAAGGCAACCGAAAAGTCCGAAAAATCCATTAAACCCAACGGCAAAACACACATTATTAATTTTCTGTTATTGTTTTGCTTGTCGCGGATCTTACCTAAGTAAAACTTTTGACTGTCCATATAGTGATGGATTTCCGCAAAGTAACGCCTGACTCCATTAATAATCTACATTCTACCTTATACTCAAAAAAATACAGGAAATTTATCGATAACATTTTAGAATCGATAATTTTAGAATCGAAAAATTAGAATTCGAACCTAGTGCGTTCGATAGATTAATTTTGGGTCTCCGTATGTTTTCTCCGTTTATTGTTTGTGTCCATTATATAACAGTACAGTTGCTTCCGAATTCTTTTTCCTATTATTATTTTTTTTCACATGCCATTTATGTCCCACTGCTGAGCACGGGCCTCTTTATTTCTGGAGGAATGGACGTTAACTGTCCAGTGCGGATTGGCGTGGTTACCAGACTCGAAATAAATATCTGTAGGCCATACGTATATTTATTCTGATGTGGGGATCGAACCCGCGACCATTAGCTCCGTTTGGGCACCATTGAGCCAAGCAGTTTCCTATTATAGTATTGAAAAATTTGTTCTTTTCTATAAAAGATTTATTATTGTTCTTCTATGTTATGCGTTCTTTTAAGGCGTTTCTGGGATTTCTTAGAAGATAATGCCGTTATCGATTTGGCTAGTAGTATGTATAATATTGCGATTTGACGAACAGAACGATTTGCCTGTTATATAAATGAAAATATACTCAACGAGCTGTTGGAAATGATCAGAAAATAAAGCTTCGTAACCGGCTAGGTACCTCATTGGCAGTACGCCATCAGGGCGTTTGACTCAACTTGCCCACGCTCCATAACTCATGCAATTGCTACACATAATAAACTGTAAACAAACCTTTATTTTTATCTAATTAACATATAATTAAAATCATCAAAGTAAAGTCTCTGTAAGAGCGAGTCATTAGTGTCTCCGTGCGAAAGAGTCCTTAAGGTGGACCGTCGCTAGAAATAGGCCCCTTTTCCGGCGCCCAAAATAACTTTGTCGTCCATTCGCCCTGAACACTGGGGACTTTGACGTCGATGTCTAGGGTTGTCAACTTTTTGTACGTGAAATAAAGTATATGAATGATGGGAGAATTAAAATAAACAGTATTTTAGAAAAATGAACAGTATTTTATTTTTTGTAATGTTTTAAAAAACACATTTTATAAGCTTTTTGTACAAATTAATATACTTGGAATTATTTTTAAATTATACATAAGCGTCTTCACAATTTAAATTTAAATTAAAATAAATGTGGAGTTCATTTTGTATTGAGTTAATAGTTTTCTTGTGTAACGTATTATTAATACATGCCATAAGGTAACCAATGAAATCGAAATTCCCATTCTTGACTATATTATTAGTAAATGTGCCTTTTTTCCTAAATGTTATATGAGAATCGGATCTATCTGAACATGTGTCGTCTTTACTCTACAACATCTTTTACACTAAAACATAAAAACTGCACGAACTGCCTTGCGCATGCGTGACTTTGACAGTTTCGTTCTACAAAATATATATTTATTTAAGTTTAAATACATTTTTTTTAAACTTGTAGTGGATGCCATTTGATGTTAATACAGTTAAAGAAAATTAATAATAAGTTTTCAGTACGAATTGACTTTCATTTTTTTCTGTATTATTTGTTTTATTTAAAATTATGCCTCCGGATATATATCGAGGATGAAAACAGTACTTTGTATACTTGTTTTTAATACTAAAGTGAGTGGAGAGTGAAATAAAAATAAAATATTGTTTTGAACAGTATGGCTGGTAACCTTATTGATGACTAGCAGACACTATATTTTTATAGTCGAATAGATAAACGTAAATCCGAAACAAATCTTAAGAATTAAAAATTGCACAATTTTAAATGAGCTACAGACGATGTCTTCAAATTGTGTTAGGCATTTTAAAATTAGCTTATATTAAATAAGCATATATTTACCAGAGTGGTAGAGCCACGCTGCACCCTAATACTTTGTCAAGAATGGCACATTATTTGTCTGTAGCATGAATGGGCCGGCTCGTCCGGAGAAGTACCACACTCCCGCAGAAAACCGGCGTCTGAGTGGTAGCTTAGCTACCGCGCTTCGTACGGTGAGCGATTGAGTTCCGGATAATCATTCAATTCCGTATTACGAAAATCATTCAAAGATAGTGTAATTTAGTTATCTATTAAATGACTATCCGCTGTAATTACAGAAACTACCTTTCTCTATTTAATTTTTGCTGGATATAGTAATGTAACATACAACAAAACGGACAATATTAGAGATTACATGAAAGATTTAAAGATGTGTGAATTGTACCACACTATTATAATGAATAACTAAATAATTCTTCATTCACTGGCACTAAAAGAGTACCAGTGAATGAATTCACTGGCACTGTTTTAGAGCCATGTTTTCTGAGGGAGTGTGGTACTTTCCCGGGCGAGCCGGCCTTTTCATACTACAGACGAATAATAAGCCATTCTTGACAAAATATTCGTCTGCAGCGTAACTCTACCACTACAAAACGTGTCGTGTACATTGTGGAAGAGCGGTGGTGTGTGTTTGGTGTTGTTGATAGTGTTTGGGAAGTGGAGAGTTGCGTACGGCCATTTTCCGGTAAGATATAGTTTAAGTTCCTCGTAAATCCAGAAAAATATACATTATTATTTTTCTATTTTCTTTGCTTGTCGCGGATCCTAGCTAAGTAAAAAACTCTGACTGTCCACATAGTTATGAACTTCCGCAACGTAACGTCTAACTCCATTAATCATATAATTATTTAGCGAAGCAACATTAGCTCAGTGGGTAAAGTTCGGTCTTACGATCCGACGTCATAAGTTACTGTCACTATTGGACTATTGATGTGAACTATATCCAAGCACAAGCAATAAGCTTAGTTTGAATGAATAACAAGAATTCTACTAATACCAAGAAAAATAATTGTTAGACTTATTTATTTGAAAATTTCGTCGATGACCAACGGCTTGATTTATTATCATTGCATCAAGTTTCATCCCCACCATCTGGATGAGTGGTGATCTACCATACTGCGCTTTTCTCGAAACTTCTTTTCACGCACCACCACTCTGTGGAACCAGCTACCTTCGGCGGTCTTTCCGAACCGATACGACATTGGCACCTTCAAAATACAAGCGTATACATACCTAAAAGGCCGGCAACTTTTGCGACTCCTGCGGTGTCGCGGTTGTCTATGGGCGGCGTTGATTGTTTTCCATCAGGCGGCACACTTGCTCTTCATCAGGCGGCACGCTTGCTCGTTTGCCCTCCTATCTCATAAAAAATAACTGAAGGCGGATATCACTCTCAGCATTTTTGCATCACCAGCACATACTCTTGTTTGTAAAAGCAGGCGGACCTGGATGTGCGTTACGCATTAAAACACATGTGAATAAGGTCAAACAATAAGCCGACGGACGCTGGCGTCGCGCCAATACACGCAAATAGCATGGGTTCAATCCCCGCCAGCAACAGCTCGCCAAACCGTATTTCTGTTCCACTGACTCATCGATATGACTACACGTATATATACGTCGTTTGTCGTAAGAGGATAAACAAATCGAAAAGAAAACACTGAATCTTTGATATACAATCAATCAATTAACAGCCAGCGGCAGTCCACTACTGGACATCGGCCTTGCCCACGAAGCTCCACCTAGCCCGATCTTCGGCTTCACACATCCAGTTCCTGCCAGTCCTCCTGCGCATATTGTCGCACTATCTACCCGGGGGGCGTCCCACACTACGTTTACCGAGCGGTCTCCACTCCAGCACTCGTCTGTTGCAACGATTGTCGGATCTCCGACAAACGTGACCAGCCCATTGCTACTTTAGTTTGCTAATTTGAAAGGTTACGTCGGTGACTTTAGTTTTCTGGCGAATTTGTACATTCAGAATCATATCTACCAGAGAAACTCCGAGCATAGCTCTCTATCCGTAGCTCTCTGAGCGACTCTGAGCTTGTAAAGCAGATGGACTGTCAGCGTCCACGTTTCGGCGCCGTAAGAGGGTATAGGTAGGACACACTCGTCGAAGACTTTAGTCTTTTATGTACAGTTCAAATGAATTTGTATGTTAATTTTTTTATGAGACAGGAGGGCAAACGAGCAAGCGTGTCGCTTGATGGAAAGCAATCAACGCCGCCCATAGACATCCACAGGCATTGAAAAAGCGTTGTCAGCCTTTAAGAAATATGTTCCTTGGCTTGTTCCTTGAAGGTTCCAATGTAGTATTCTTTTAAAACTACGATTGAAGGTAGCTGGGTTCACAGAGCGGTGGTGCGTGGAATAAAGTTTCGGGGGCTAAACATGCCGTAGTGGAATGCCCCTCATCCAGATGGTGGGGATGAAACTTTTACTGTTTCTGCATTAAACTTAACGCACTGAAATATCATAGATATCCTTGTATTTATAGTTTTACTAACTGACCCGGCAAACGTCGTTGTGCCATTATAAATTAATTCTAGTTATAAGTATAAAAAAATTATTTACGACCTATTCTCAGATCAACCGTTTCTGAGGAGTTCGATAGCAAAGTCTGTGACACGAGACATTAATATATTAGATTATAATAATTATTAATTTTGTCATCTTCTCCAGGATCTTGGTGGGCGCGCCGGAGGACGAGCCGTACCGGATCAGTGGTGTGACTCGACCCGGGGCGGTGTACCGGTGCGAGCCGGGACGGCGCCAGACCCAGGCCTCCGCCGACATGTGCTCCGTCATGGACTTCGACAAGAACAGAGGTCAGTGCTTCAACTACAACAAACGCTATATATAAAAACATTTCTACACAGTTTTTGAAGGCCTACAAACTTCTACAAAGTTGTTTTTATAGTTTCCTCTTACAACATCTAACATCAAGCTTTAGATTGGAACCTGCAAGGTAAAAACCGCAGCGTTTTCCAGCAGCAAGAATCTGGAACAAGTTACTACCATCGCTTAGAAATAAAATGAGCAAAGTAACCTTAAAAAAAAACAAAGCTGATCTGCTTAACAGACAACTTTCTGCAGAAAATATACAACGTGCCTAATAAACTTATTAAACTGAAAGGACTATTCTGAACAATAACTCAACACACACGCACGCACACACACACGCACGCACAAAGAGAGACAGACACACACACACAGAAAGAGAGAGACACACACACCCACATAGAGAGACAGACACATACACACAAGCACAAACGCAGAGAGAGAGAGAGAGAGAGAGAGAGAGAGAGACATATAACCACATAGAGAGAGACACACACACACAATTTTTTTTTAAAAATATTTTATTTATTTTGTCGGCCTCGAGCAAACATGGCGACATACGGTGATAGCATCGGAATGACCTGGAGCGAAATAAAGTGCGTAGCTCAAGACAGTACACGATGGCGGTGCACTGATGACGCCCTCTGCCCCACATGGGGGACATATGAACCTAAGTCACAATATCCACCGAAAGAAATGGAGTGATCCTATTCAATGACTACACCGTATATACTTGAATAAAATGTAATACAAGACAAGACCTACAATTCTTAAAGGCTGTCGATGCTTCTGCAATCCCTATGGCACTGCGGATATCTATGGGCGGCGTTGCTTGCTTTCCATCAGATGACACGCTTGCTCGTTTGCCTTCCTATCCCATAAAAAAATTCAATGGCTAAGTTGCCTGTTTCAATGCAATAAGACTTTTATATGGGCTGTGTATTACTTTGTTCCGGTACAAATATATCAGATATATTAATCATTAGGACAAGACTGTTAGAGCTCTATTGATTAATAAATATAATTGGTTACTTCCTAAAAAGAAAAACCATATATTATAAAAATAGACAAAAAATATTTTAAGCATAAACGACAAATAAAAATGTGCGGCGCATAAAAATCTGAATTTATTCAGACGTTATACAGACTCGTATGCGCTCGTATGTTTTTACTTTAGTGTGTCAGTAAAACTGTTTAACTTAAAAGTTATTTTTACCTATTTTACTTTCTAGTTTTAAGTTCTTTAATTCCTACTACTGGTTCTCACTCTCCTTAAATATTAATACGACCGATTGGCTCAGTGGCGGGGCTCTCCGCCCGCGGAGTCAATGGTCGCGGGTTCGATTCCCGCATCGGAATAAATATTTATATGGATTTTAAATGTTTATTCCGAGTCTGGTAACCCCCCAATCCGCATTTCCTTTCCTGCCCCTTCCTTTCTTCTCTATCCTTTCCCTTCCTCTCCGCCAATCCACGGTCTGCCGTGCCAATGGATGCGTGGCTAGGGGCGAGCCTAGTCGTAAACGTGCCGATCGTCCCGGGGTCGGGCTCCCCCGGGGACTATGGTGCCTTACCTCAGCATGCAGGGCTCTGCTGGGGCTGACCTCCATCCTCCCTAGCGGCTCGTGGGATTCACTAAAGACGAATTTAATATACCTAATTTGTCGAAAATGACGGCGACGTGGTTCGCCACCCGTCACGTCCTGATTCTCACGAGGGCGAAAAGCGACCAATGACGAGCCGTTTCGCTGCGATGAATGGCAGCGGATGGAGCTCTGTGGTCTCTGCCAACCCCTGCGGGGGATAGGCGTGAATATATATAAAAAAAAATAAATATTAATTCATTCTCCTTCTTCAAATATAATTTCATTAATTAAATTTAATTAATCAAAATTTCTCTCATACAACATATTTCGCAGATTATAACTATAGCAGGGTATAAACAGGCATTGATTTTACATTTTTTTATATTACTTGTTTTTTTTCTTCAAGTGTAATTATGTTATGGATTCAACAGAATGTATGGATTAAAAAGAGCCCAAAATCTAGGGGGCTACTAGTAAGAGTAGAAGTCTCATCGGTTTAATAGAAGTTGTTTAAAGCCATGGAAAGATTTGAAACTATAAAAAAATATATGGGGACAAGCTAAATAAAACCGTTTAAAAATAGGAGATATTTTTCCGTTAGCGATCTAAGTCTAGACGTCGATCTCATCTTAAGGGCCTTTGAATTTGTAGTATAGATTGAGATTATACATCAACGAAAAATAAGTTAAAAGCATGAAATGAAAACATATCACCAGAGCCAAAAAAAACTTAAGATTTCTGATATAACTGTATACAGTTGTGATCCTATAGGATCACTCAAAAACAATTGGTTTCAACGCTGTACAAAATTTTCTATTGTTCTTGGAGCTGTGAGACTTAGATCATTCGAAGCAGTGTATTGTTCTGACCCTAATATACAATAAAAAAATTTTGATATCTCTGTCATTTAAGGTGCTCGCTTTTTTGCGTCGATATTTTCTGTATAAAAAATAGACAAATACATAGTACAATAGCGTGTATGTATACATATGTTTATTCTGACGTGTGCCATCGGTTGCCGCATGTCGCATGCTCTCGCGTGACAGCTCCCGCGCGCGCGTTTCTGATTTATATCACGACCGCTCGCAGCGCTGCAGCGCTTTGTTATTCGCTTGAAGCGGGACGGATGGCTGCAATATTTAAAACGTCAAGCGAAATAAATGCTCGCGAAACCCCACATCCAGTCTCCAGCCGCACTAAATTGTACAAATGCGGAGCCTCGTATACATCGCTCGTGGCTCAATAACTCATATGACCTGTGCTTGATTTATACACGGCTTTCTTGTCGTTAATGCAGACTGAATCATTTTGTCATTTTATTTATTATCTGTGCTTACTTAAAACTTTCGTTTATTTATAAATTGTATTATTATAATTTTTCGAATGGATACAATGTCTTAAATGAAAAGGGTAACCAAAGAAGTTTTTTTTTTCATAGCTAATGTTGCCACCCCATTTCCGAAGGAACGTACGTTAACTCACCATGTTTGTCCGATGTGAATTGACCGGACTAGAAATAAATATCTATAGGCTAAACAATATATGAATACAACAGAATCACTTGACAATAGAATTGTGAATTTTTGAATGGTGTAAGATTTTTTACGATCAAATAATGGATTAATGAATATTTTTTTTGATTTATAAGAATATTTTATTGCTAATACATTATTGAAACACAGCGTTGTGATTAATGAGTAACAGCAATATTTTTGATATGTATATTTATAGTGAGATAATGATACGTTGTAGAATAATTTATATAAAAAGGTTTTGAATAAAATTGATGTTCAATCCTTATCATAAATATTTAATTTTTTTTATATTTATAAATATTTAATTTATCATAAATAATCCTTATCATTAATAAATTAATTAAAAAAAATTCAAAAGTTTCATTAAAAAGTGCAGTTAAGCCTATATATCTATTAATGTCAAATTATATATCCATTAATGTCAAATTAATAGTCATAGTAAATATATCTATTATTGTCAAATTATATATCCATCTTAACAGTGGTTGAGCCACGCTGCAGACAAATACTTTGTCAAGAATGGCATATTATTTGTCTGTAGCATAAATGGGCCCGCTCGCACGGGGAAGTACCACAGTGTCGCAGAAAACTGGCTTTTGTTCCGGATGCTCAACACCCTCCCCCTCTTTTCCTCCCCTCTTCCTCCAACTCCCATAATGACACTTTCTTTAAAGGTCGGCAATGCTCACGCACTGTCTATGGCGCTGCGGATGTCTATGGGCGGTTTTGATTGATTGCTTTCCATCAGGAGACATGCCTGCTCGTTTGCCTATCCCATAAAAAATATCAAATACGTCATTTTTTAAAGACCTCAAAAAGCGCATTTTGTTTCCAAGGCGGTGGTAGTATTGCTTGAGATTTAAATATTATTAAAAAATATTAGACAAAAATAAAGAATTCAATGAATTTTATTTTTACTTTTATAGTTTGAATGCTTTATGTCAAGGCAGAGGTGAATGCTCATGGCGACATGCTTGTTTGTTTGCTTACTCCATTAAAAACTCCGATTCAAGCATTTATTCATTGTGATAACAAGCGACATCTGGCACCAATTGTGGCTCCTTGCCACAACATACAAGATAATAAATCACGAAAATTTATAACAATATCATATTATAAAAATTAAGAATAATGTTCCATTGTCACTTAAATTATTACCTTGAGATCATAGTGTCATATGACGATTTATAACTATGTATATGTAATATATTTTTTTTATTTATTTATTTAAACAAATTGACATGTATCTTCATTGTTTGTTGTAAATTGTTTTTAAATTACAGTGGCGAAATAATCGCTTATTGATTCAAGGTTTGGTTTGGCTTATACAAAACTATTACTAATATCAATTTTGTATTTTATAGTTAGTCTGCTGAAAAGCAATCAACGCCACCCATAGACATCTATCTATAGGCACTGCAGAAGCGTTGCCAGTCTTTAAGAAAAGTGTAGAGACTTTTTTTGGATGGTTCCAATGTCGTATTGTTTCGGATACACCGCTGGAGGTAGTTGGTTCCACAGGGTATTGATACGTGAAAAAAAATGTCGATAAAAAGCACCACACTGGATCGCCACTTATCTAAATGATGGGGATGAAACTTTTCTAATGGTACGCATGATATAAAGAATCTAGTGTGAAGCTATTATATGTGTAAAGCCTGTTTTAATGTTATATAATATTGAGTTTCGTCCCATTTGACTATAAGATGAATCAGCTTATGGATTTAAGTAGGGCAATCCAAGATTTCTGCTAGTCTTTCAAGGTTTTCTTGGTTCTACATTTATCTTAATAAAAACGTAACAATGCATTTATATCGAATCGTAAATATGTCGTCACCTTGTACTCTTGCAAATTTTCCGGATGCCTAATAGAACTAAAGTAGCTCTGGAAGAACCTTGAAAGCTTTTTTATATGAAAACATAACACCCTATAGAAATTCTTGTGAATTTTATGGTTATATCATTTGCTTAGAACATTGATGAAATTAATATGCGAGTCAATGACTTGCAATAAATACAGATGCAATATTTTTTTGGTTCAATTTCAAGGTTAAAGTAAACTTTTTACAGTTATACAGAGAGTAGTTTACAAAAAATTTGGTTAACAACAACGTGAAGATTAAAGGTATTTAAGAGAAAATCAAAACGACAAATCAACCCATTAGTTAAACTTAACATTCTGCACACCTGGACAGGTTAAAACTCTGCGAATTCCAGCTGAATCTTTCCCAAAATGAAGAGCTACCGACAATGTCCAATAAAACCAATGAATCACACTGAGCAGTCAGCATTCCAGAAAAGTTCTCAGGTGCTCGGAATCCCGAACCGGATGTTGGAGATCGGAATTCATATGCATTTTCTGAATACAGTAAGATTAAAAAAAAATAACTTAATTGACAATGAAAGGGAAAAATTGAAAGGAGGAGAAAAGGAGGAAAACCAAGAAAGAAATCGTACAGAACAATAAAAGGAAAGAGCAACAGTAATACAGTCGTATAGAGAATTTACTGAGGTACATGAAAGCCGCAGGTAGCCTTAGTCTGGTTCAGTAAATTTTTCCAGTCGGATCTTAGTTTGACTTTTACTCCCCAACCCCTCACACCGATCGCTTTTAACTCGTCCTCGTCTCCATTTAGCCACCTGAGCCTAGACCTTCGGCGGCTTCTACGACCATCTGGTTTGCCGTCGAGTAGGCATTTGGGTACTCTAGATTCTTCCATCCGTATTACGTGCCCAGCCCAACGAAGGCGTCCAATTTTAATTAATTGGAGGTAATCTTGGATCAAATAAAAAGGAAATTGTGTAACATCTTAAGAGTAATTCATTTAAGGCCCCTATCATGACGCCGATGGCGGCGAGGAGAGACACGGGACCACACATCTACACTAAAGTGAATCAAACGCTTACCATACTGCACCACAATACACGTGTAGAAAGAAGGTTGTTAGCTGGCTGTTGAATTTGAATGAGAAGTACACAGAGAGACTGCTTTTCGAAACGATAAATTAAAACTCACACCACAATATATTGACAAACACACACACACACACCTATACTTACACAAACACTCACAAATTTCTATCTTTAATAATTTATTATCCAACTTAATTATTTTTTTATTATCACTAATGTTTTTTAATTGATTTTTTTTCTACAGTTTTGATATTTGTGTTATTATATTGTATTATTTACTAAGGGAAGTGCCTAGTTTCCCACAACACAGGGAATCCTAGTCCCACACTAGGATTGTAGAGTCCTGTAACATATGTAAACATTTTGAAAATATTATTATTATTATTATCAGAATTCATTCAATTAATTTAATTCATTCTACTTTCATTCGTTATCATAATTGATCTATTTATCTTTTAATTATTTTTTTAAAAAAAAACAGAAATATTAAAATGATATAAACATATGTATTATACATATATATGTGAAACGCGCAACGCTTTTAGGCAGATGTCAAACGAAAGGTAACCGTGTGTGAGTGTACATATTTTTGGACAGAGTTATTTCTGTAAGGGAAGGGTTCCCTGACTATTATTTGAGTTAAAGTCAGTCGTGTGTAATCGAACCAATTCATCATTGGTTCGATTGCACACGACTGACTTTAAAATATGAAAATGCTACTATATCCAAAGTGCCTGCCGTTGCCGTTGTGACTTCGCCAGTCGAGAAGATCCCCCATATCTGTGACGCCATGCCGCGAGCATCATATTATCGCAGATGGAAATCGGTGGTCTTTGTCTACCCCTACGGGAGACAGGCGTGACGATATGTATATGTATGTATGTTCTTTTCTATTAAGGCGTGATGATGTTCGAGAAACTGCGACTCGAGATGTAATTATAATTATCATAATATATTCAAGTGGAGGAATTTGTAAGGTGGACGGACAGTCAAAAGTTTTACTTAGCTAAGAACCGCGACAAGCAAAACAATAACAGAAAATTAATAACGTGTGTTTTTTCCTGCTGGATGAAATGGATTTATTTGGAACTTAAACCAAAAACTTACTGAAGATCGGCTCACAACTCTCCACCCACCAACCACTATACACAACACTAAACACACACTACCACTTTTCCACCTTGCAAACGACACGTATTTCGCTCCAACACGAGGCATCTACAGGTATAGTATATATTCTGCATAGTATATATTCACCTTTCGGTTGTCTTCTGTAGAGTCTACTATACACTTTTATATATACTTATATAATATAAACTTTTGACTGTCCACATAGATGACATTCCGCAAAGTAATGATGGATTTCCGCAAAGTAACGCCTAACTCCATTAATAAGAATTTGTAAGAGATTAAATGGATTATTAAACAGACGTCCAAAACACGTGTTAAATGCCTCTTGAACTCACAAGTGCTTGCCCTTCATCGGAGGCCACAGACAAGTGTTTCATGAAGTGCCACTTTAACGATGTTTCATACACTGTAAACATACAGCCGGATATTTAACGACTTGACTGTGATCATCGCATCGCATCGATGAATGCATCAAATCAATGTCGGTCACACTCTTCCTTCTTAATTTTTATTAGACTTTTTACTTTTTTTTTCTTTAATGGCAATTAGTTATAACTATTATTATGCCAGTGTTAAGTAAAATACGATAACTCTCAAATCTCTTGAAATATAACCAGTCAACTTATTACGTTACGTCTTGACAAAATGGTGGCTTTTCTACCAAAACCTTCTACGGACTTTTTCAGTCAACTTAAAAAGTTACCATACATACATTTATTTCATTCAGATTTGATATTATCGCTGCTTTGATTTGATGTTTTGCGATACCTATGGCACTGTTGATGTGATAGGAAGGCAAACGAGCAGGCGCGTCATCTGATAGAAAGCAATCAACGCCGTCCATAAACATTTGCATTGCTATAGGTAGTGCAGTAGCGTTGCCGGCGTTTAAGGAAAGTGTCATTTTGGGGGGGGGAGGGAGAATAGGGAGGCTTGGATCACTGGAACTCTACCGTTCACCGGACGAAGCGCGGTAGCTAAGCTACCACTTAGGCGCCGGTATTTTGCGGGTGTATGGTACTTCCCCGTGCGAGCCGGTCCATTCATGCTACTAAATTGTAGGTGAAACGAAGTTCACCGGGTCATCTAGTGTAAGTATAAAAATGTATATCAATTTTTTGTATTGATAGGTTAAAAGTATTGATACGTTTAATTTCTTTATAGTTACAAAACAAGTAAGGATCCGATGCGGATATGCGAGATACACTCACGGTCGGTTTCGTTCATGAATAAATATCATCATCAAAGAAATAAAAGGAGCGCTAAGTAAATATGTAAAAAAAAAGCCGGCGATTGCGCACAGAAGTCAGCGTCGATTACCACAATGGAGCTTGTGAAATACCAACGATAAGATACACACACGCATAGGGTTGCCGCGTGTCGGCGAAATTTATCGATGCATTTACCGACATCATTAATTCTCGGCAACCTGCGCCGTATTTGGCTTAAGCGTTCTTTGTTGCCAACGATTCATTGTTGGGATAAATTATAAAGGATAGTATTTAATTTGTTTGCGTCCAATGTGAGCTTTAAGTGAATGCGGACTGTTACAAGATTATTTAAAGAATATATAGGGTGCTGCGACATTAATTACTTGAATAATTATTTTATATGACTTGACGACCTAATTGGCTCAGTGAACAAGCTATAGCTTTCGCAGTCAATAACCATGGGTTCGATACTTGCACTTTGATAAAATATATGTATAGTCTACAGGTATATTGTAAGTCTGAATGACTTGTAACTCTGCTTTTACAATCGTGATGTGTAATGAAAAGGTTCCGTATCCAGTAGTGTTTCAAGTGTGGGCTGCATAAAAAACAGCTGTTAAATGAGATGAGTGAATGAAGTGAGTCAAATGAAGAAATGACTCTCGAAGGGCGGCTGGAAGGGAAGATCTATGTCCAGCAATGAAATGTCGAATAGAAGTAGTTGAGTAAAAAAGATTTAAATCAAAAAAATAACACAGAACGCAGTCTACAAGAAATCACACAAAATATATTTACGTGCAATTCTGTAAAAATATCATATAATTGAAGCTATTGCATGCTATGCTTTGCTATTATTTCATTATATCAATCAACAACAGTTGTAACTAGCTAGTTACAAAGCCAAAAATTCCGTATCTGTGATTTTAATAATGACCTCTTACTTTCATCACTTTTTAATAAATAACGAACTTTTTAATAATGAACGTTATCGATAATACACTGTGTCCCCTGCCTATTTATTTGCATATTCAGCTATTTACAGTGTCGTTATCTGTCTGAACTATGTTATCAGCTAACTGAGAAAGTATTGAAGCGATCCCGGAGGCTTGAACCCCTTTGAACCCATTTGATCTCTGCGTATATGATACGTTTCGGTAATAAGACGTTGCGCAAGAGAGATAACATGCTTGGCGAAAGAAAAAATTCACTGTTCACTCATTACTTTGACCCATTCAAGATAGCATTTTCTTTTATGGGATGGGGAAGCCTGATGGAAAGCAATCAACGCCGCCCACAGATATCTGCAACACTATAGATATTGTATATGCGTTGCCGACCTTTAAGAAATGAGTAGGCTTGTTATTTGAAGGCCCCAATGATGTAATCTATTCGAAAATACTGCTAAAGGTTCTGGTTCCATAGCGTGGTGGTGCGTAGACTGAAGTATTCATATTTTAAAGACCAGCTCTGTTTCTGCAATCTTGGGTTATTTATATTAGGGACTAAATTGAAACACTAAATATTAAATATCATTTCAAACAAGTCACCACTAATATAACGGCCACGACTACTCTGCTAAGACTATGACGACCTAGAAATGGAAGTAGTGGTAGATTCACGCTGCAGTCGAATACTTTGTCAAGAATGGCATGTTATTTGGTCTGTAGCATGAATGATCCGGCTCGCCCGGGGTAGGACCACACTGCCGCAGAAACAGCGCGGTAGCGAAGTTACAGCTCAGAGAGTGATAGCTTCGCTACCGCCCTTCGTACGGTGAGTTCCGAAGGCCCAACCTCCCTCCGGCCTGTGTCGCTTCTCCTGTTTAAGGCACTGCATATGTCCATGGGCGGCGTTGGTTGCTTTCCATCAGGTGACAGGCCTGATCGTTTGCTTTCCAATCCAAAAAAAAAAAATCATTTTTACACTTATTTATTAATAGATTATTTTTTCTCTAATTCCCACTTACATCAATAAACACATAATATTAGTTTATTATTTCTTTTTACTTTTCGCAGAGTTTTACAGTAAAATTCTGACTGTCCACATAATAATTGATTTCCGTAAAGTAACGCCTGCCTCCATTAATCATCTTAAATTCGATTCTTCGGTATAAGTTCTTTGTGTCGTACGTGGAAGAAGGTATCGAGTATCAGAACACGATTTGCTGTCACGATGTACAAATTCGTGCCTCCGTAACGCCATCTGGTGACTGCGGTATACCGCAGAGCAGAGCTATGCAGCAACTAAGTAAGCTATTCGGATTTTATTAACATTGAGCCGGACTTTTCCCGCCAAATTACATCAGTTACGTTTTGTTTTTATTTTATTTTCATAATCTTATATTATTATCTATCATATTGTTTAATTATGGTGATGTATTATAAAATATAGTTTGATTAAGGCGTATAAGTTAATTGATATGAAATAAATGCGTGTATCGTCTTTTTAAGTTGACTGAAAAATTCCATAGAAGGTTTTGGTAGAATAGCCACCATTTTATGACGACGTAACGTGATAAGTTGATTAGTTATATTTCAAGAGATTTGATGTTATCGGTTTTTTACTTGACTCAGGCATAATAGTTATAACTAATTGCCATCAAAGAAAAGAAAAAAAATAAACATTGAGCTAAAGTGAATAATCAAAAAAAAATCTCGAAAATTATTGATATAAATCAATATGTAAAAAAAAAATCGTTGTCTATGATACCTTTTTGTATGCTCACATGTTAACTTTTTGTCTGACGATTTAAAAATATCGTCCGTTCGTTTACTTTTAAAAATTTAACGTTGAGTTAATTTATTTTTAATAGCGATTCAAATATATTTTAATAACACTTTCAATCTTGGAAAAAAATGAATTACCTTTATAATTAGCATTTGGATGAAGACTTGGAAAAGTTTGCGTTTTGTCATTCATTTCAAATCATTTTATTAACGCGTTATTGTTACTTTTATGCGTTCGTTTACATTTTAAAATTTCGCAACATTGAGTTTGAGTGTGGTAAATTAATTCCGATTGCTATTAAAGTAAATTTATATTATGAATTATCACCGCAAATCTAGAACAATGAACTTTTTACTGTAATTAAAGTTGTTTATTATAACTGTATCAGTTTAAAATGCTATTTAAAGTTTATTTACATAATTAGCTGTAGGTACATGTGTATTTTATTTAACTGTTTTAGTACCATTGTTTTTTACGTATATATACTTAAAAATGCCAAAGAAATCTTTTGTTTTTGATGTCATCTACCTCTGTCACAAGTTAGTTGGCATCCGTGTGATGCCTATTTCCAGTATTACGGCAATAATTAGTCCTCTCATTTCTGGGATGGGGCCTGGTTTCCACAATTTTGCAATACATTGAGGTTTCAAATTTGGATGATTGTGTAAAAATTGTGCGGCGCTATCGCGTTCGTGAAATCAAGCCGATCGGTGAGATCGTGGTTTTTTACATATCACTCCACTTATAAGTCTTAATCGAACTATATTGTATAATACCCCACCACAATTAAACAATATAACTGATAATAATTTAAGATTATGAAAATTAAATAAAAACACAACGTCATTCATGTAAGTTGGCGGGAAAAATCCTATTTTAGTAGTTACTATTGGAAGCCATTAATTCAAATGAATGAATGAATAAATGGGAAATAAACATTTATGCCTTGCAATTACGTAATTTATTCAATCCCTAATATTAGTTCACACTCTATTTGTATACAGGGTGTCCCAGAACTCAACGTCAAGCCGAAACGGGGTGACAGGATTGATTGTAACCATCGTGAGAAAAATCAGAAAAAAATCTATCCCATGCAGTTTGAAAATTATGGGCATTTAAGAAAAACCTAGAAATTTGGTCAAACTGTAACCATTTTTCGGTTATTGTGGTTAATATGTATGTTGTTCAAATATTCAATCGTTAATAAAATATTTTTTATTCATTCATTCAAGTTCAAATATATTTTTTTAAACTTGTAGTGGATGACACTTGACTTTAATATAATTTTTTCAAACATTAATTCATTAATTAAATTGAGTTAATAGTAGGCACTGACTTTATTTTTTTTATATAACTTGGTTAATTTATTATTTTTAAATATACCGATTATTAGTGTCTTTAAATAAATAAATAAAGTACGGCTTACAAGCACAGCGGTAGCTTCACAAGTGAATGAAAAAAAAAAGTATTTGTTTAGTAAGCGATCGTTTTATAGCGTCTTAATCAAACGTTGTTAATGAGAACTCGAACCTGACACCCGACACGCCGCACCGCGTATTGAGTTGCGACTTAGACGGGTCGCGTTTATTTCTGGAGTATTTCCTCTACGTTTCTTCAGTTTTTTTTGGTAACGTACACCATTGAATTCCGCTTATATATAGCTACGATGATGTCTAAAAGTTACTTTTCACAGACTTATATACATATCATCACGCCTGTTTCCCGTAGAGGTAGATAGAGACCACAGATCTCCATCTGATACGATCTCGGCACATTTTCTTTGCTACCTTTGACCAGATCTTTTTTAAGAACTTCGGCAATTTGGTCAAAGTATGTCTTCCCCTACTGACCTTTCCGTCCGCATCCGCTACGTAAATTTATTTTATCAGTCCTCTTTCATCCATCCTCTCTATGTGCCCAAACATCCCTTTCTCAACTTTTGTCACGACACCTTCTTTTACTTCACAATGTCCTCTTATAACTTCATTCCTTATTCTAGTTTTCCATTTGTTAAAAAATACATTGCTGTATTTTTAATTTGAAAACAATCAACGCCGCCCATACACATCTGCAACGCACTAGGCATTGCAAATGCGTTGGCTTTGAGATAGAGAGTAAGTTTGTTTTAGAGACTGATAAAGTTGGTTCTAATAATAAGATCCAGAAAGCAGAAAAAGTTTTTATTAACTACCGTTATTGTATGAAACGAAAATTTACTGGTCGAAAATTTATAAAATTTATCACCGGAAACTTTATAGAAAAAAAACAATTATAGATAAGCAATTAAAATTTCAATATTTTCTTTTCCCGCCAACTTACATCAGTGACATAGGGTTTTTTTATTTCATTTTCATAATCTTATATTATTATCAGTTATATTGTATATTTGTGGTGGTGTATTATATTAAAACTTATAAGTGAAGTGATATGAAATAAATGTATGTATCGTTACTTTTTAAGTTGACTAAAAAAGTCCATAAAAAGATTGTTAGAATAGCCACTAATTTATCAAGATGTAACGATAAGCTGACTAGACATTTTAATAGATTTTGATATTATTCCATTTTACTTGACACTAGCGTAATAGTTTTAACTAATTGCCATCAAAGAAAAAAAATTCAATATTTTTTTCTAGTGGTCCTGTTAATAAAGTGTGAATATGTTAGAAAGAGATAAAACGTATACTAGTGATATGTCACGCAAACGCCAATTTAATCATTTCTGAATAACAGATTAAAAAATGTCCATAACCAAGATCAAATTAAAAATAAAAAGTTTTTAAAACCATTACGTTTTATTTGTAAACTAAGTGGATTTTCTGTATTTGTCTAATTACAGTAAGTAAAAATTTAAGTAAGATTATTATTGTATTTTTTTAAGACGTTATTATTTAAGTAGGTATTGGCCGGAAATTTATGCATTATATTGATATTAACGGGAATACTTTAAAAGTAAAACGGAAGTGGACAGTTATGAAAACAGGAAACATTTTCTAGTAGGCGAATGTTTGTTGGTTCGCTAATCTTTTTGAAAATAGGCGATCCTATGTAATGGCCTCAGCGCACCGGTCGAAGCCTCGGACACCGGATGTACCTCATTAGCGGGCACGTGCCCACGCGACTCAATTGCCTGCCGTCATCAAAACATAAAGTGCAAGCGTATAGTGACGGGCGACAGCGGAAGCGGGCAGGAAGGCCGTTTCGATAGGCTAAACTCTTAAATCTTTTTATAGAAACTATAGGTGTCTGAGAAAAATAGTAATTTTTAGTTTTTTGTTTATTTTTGTGCCCTACATCTCCATCCAAATGTGACTTCCTTTATGAGAGCAATGTATTTACAAAATTTTTTCTTCACGTATTAATATACAGCCTTTGACAAAAGTATTGAGCACCCTAAATTTTGTCCACATATAAATACTGTAGTGATGTTTATATGAACATTACTACAGTATTTATATACTGATTCTCATTTATTTGGTAATCCGCTTTCGCATCTACACTCAACTCTGTACCTATTTTATTTATCTTCTATTTTAAATTAAATTGTACGACCAGTAAAGGTAGGCAGGTTAGAATAGTTTAAATAAATAGTTTCCCGCCAAGTTACATCAATGACGTTGTGTTTTCATTTAATTTTTATAATCTCATGTTTTTATCAGTTAAATAATATAATTCCGGTGGCTTATTACTTACTTTTATTAAAGCGTAGAATCGAGTTAAAATGAAATAAAGTCGTTTACAGTGTTTTTAACCACAATTTTTGTTAGAACGGCATCCATTTATTCAAGACGTATTGTAATAAGCTAAATTTATCTTTCAAGATACACCTATCCCCCGATTTACACGGTAGATACGTTCCTGAGAAAAACGTGTAAATCGAAAATTAAAAATTTTCAAGTCAAAACCGTGTAAATCGAAAAGCTTGCAGAAAATGCATAATTTTGCTATTTAACAGTTGTGATTTTTTTCAATATTTTTAGGTGTACACAGAAATAAAAATAAAAATAAAAAGAAAATTAAATCTTTCTGAAACTGTGAAACTTTCACTCAAATACAATTTTCCGTAGATAAAACTTTAATTTTATGCGAAGAAATACAGACACAGTGTGCATGTGCAGCAAGTCAGCACATAAGCTCGGGATTCCCCGTGAGATGTGTACACAGCGCACGTGTTCAAACACAGTAGCATTTAGTAGAGTGCGATAAAAACAAAAAAAAACTTATTTGGAAAACCGTGTAAAAGCGAAAATGTGTAAAACAAGTACCGTGTAAATCGGGGGATAGGTGTACTTGATATTATTTATGATTACTTGACGCTGGTATAATAGTTATAGCTAATCGCCATCAAAGAAAAAGAAAAAATAGTGAAATATACAAACATACACACGAATATCCGGCACGGAAGGACCAGGTAGCCGGATGCGTTCTCACCTTACTTGTTATATTTACTGTTTTATGAGTACCTTACACCATACAATGTCTAGATTCTGAACATAGTCTATATAAATGTGTTCCGATGCAGAGAATCGAATCTGTGATTTTAGGCTTTGCTTCTGATAACCGCTTCACCTCTATACCCTATCTGCTTTACGAATAATTTTTCTTATAATAAACTATAAATAGAAATACCTTATTTATAAATTTAATGTCAAATATATCATATAACTAAATTATTAACTTTCAACATAACCTCAAATATACCAGTCGATGTCGCAAAACCAGTTAAACACAAGATCACAATGTCAATAATGACACTCATAATATTGACAATATGATCTTATGTTTCAATGAAAGCGGAATTTCGGAGAGCACAATCGATTTATACATAGAGTGTACGACGAAAAAATCAATAAGGGGGCAATCAACATCGATTCGAAAATCAACACGCCGAGTTGTCGATGTCAACAAAGCGCGTAACCGGGAATTGAATGTAATAGCTGCCCACGCTCGGCCATGGCACGGCTCGAATATCGGGGCCCACGATATTTAATAATGAGTATTTATGTTTTAATTTAGTGCATTTTTAGTTAGATAATTGCTTCTGAACGCTGGATAGGGAAGTGATAAGTCCTGTTAAGTGTCGCTTTCAAATTTTACCGGTAAATTATATATGTCTAGGATAAATGATTTGGTTTAATCTGATTGTATCGCAACAAACTTGTCGACACATTAAAACTAAAAAGCTTATTAAACTTTTAATGCAGGCAACGCATTTGTGACGCCTCCGGCGTTTCAGATGTCTATGGTCTCATTTGCTTGCCTTGTTGTATTAAAAGAAAATATTACATTACTTCACACGTCCTTTGTTAAAAAACAAGATTATACATGTGAACATAGCCAATTTTGGATAATACTAATCAATTTTGTTATTGATTTTTGCCCTTCTTGAAGCAATCAACTTTAGCTTTTAAAAGCAATCAACGCCGACCATACACATTCGCTGTGCCATAGGCATTATTAAAATGTTGCCGGCCTTTGAGCTTTGAGAGAAATGTGTAAGCTTGCTTTTTGAAGGCTTCAATGTCGTATCGGTTCGGAAATACCGCTGGAGGTAACTGGTTCACAGGGGTAGAGGTGCGTGGAAATATTATAGTGCTCTCTGGTCCCAAGTGGATTTACTTGATTTCAAATGTCTTCAATAACGACAAACAGTCCTCACGATAGCTGTCGGAGCGAATGTAAACTTGTGTAGTAGAACTCTAGAACATCATAAATACACGCAAGACGTACTGTTAAACCCTGTTAGACCCTGATCTTGAACTGAAAGGTACGAGCGACAAGAAGTCTTGAAGAATTTTCCTAAACGGTGTACAGATGATGCTGAATGATGAATGGGATGTATATTTTCAATATTCCGTAAGCATGTTCGTATCTCATCAACTTTAACAAAGAGTAGGTCATATTGAATTTTAATACCATGACTCTCGTTACAGCCGCAATTGGGGCATATGTTTCGAAACTCTTGTGTTGCCAGTCGTAACATAATTCGGGGTTTCTGTAATATTTAATTATTTACTCTTAATGTACATTTTTGGTACAAAGGCTAAGAGCATTCTGTGCCAGTCAACCTTTCGGTTGATGATGATATCGGACTGGACACGTTTGTGGGAGATCCGACAACCGACGTGTGTTGGAGTGGAGAGCGGGTCTCGGCAAACGTTGTGTGGGACGCCCCCTGCTAGATGGAGCGACAATCTGTGCAAGGTGGCTTGCAAAGATTGGGTGCGTTTAGCCGAAGATCGGTGTCCAGGGGTGAATTATGGTGAGGTGATAATAGTGGGTAGCGTTGGTTAGTTTCCATCGAGTGAGCTACTTGCTCGTCTTCTTCTCAATCGTTTGCTTTCTTGTCAGAGTGTTCGTAGATATCACTTTTAGTGATGGTTTGTTTTATGCGTCATTCTTCGGCTGGCTGGAAGATGGACACACAGCTTCCAGCCAGCGTTAACGCAAATCTGACTAACTAACTCATCTACCATCATCTGGCGCAGCGACCCAAAATGGATCTTGGCCACCGAACAGATCTTACGCTTACGCGACCGTGCCCTTTCCTGCGACACCTCCTGCCAGTTGCAGATTTGAAGGTTGCGCAAGTCATCTTTCACCATGTCTCTCCAGCGGTATCTAGGGCGCCTCATAGGACGTCATCTAGTTAGGCGACCCACATACGCTCTCTTGATTGCGCGATCCTCCCCCATCCTCTCAACGTCCAACGTAGTCGGTGAAGTATATTTGACACTTAAAAATGTTCTCGCTCTTATCGGCGTAAGTCGCTATCAAATCATTTTACGACTGCAGGGCAACTAGTTTCGCCAAAACAAGTATTTAATCTACGTTTATACAAAACCCGTTCCCGCTATCGCAGGTTGATGTCATGCCGTGTTTGCGTTCCATTCTTAACTGTTTGTAATGTAAATGTCATTAAGGCGCTTTATAACCGAAAATTCCTCGATTAATTATATTGCTCCATTTGCTGGCACGTTAGACGCATTTGATTGACTTTTTTAAAATTATTTTTTACTTTTTTATACTGTGTGGTCACGTCCAGCCCATTGCTACTAACATGAAGAGCTATGTCGGCGACTCTGGTTCTCCGGCGAATGTCTTCATTTCGAATTCTATCCACCAGAGAAACTCCGAGCATAGCCCTCTGAGCGACTTTAGTATATACTATACTTTGCGGATATCCATCATGAAAATGAACAGTCAAACTTACTTTACCAAGATCCGCGAACATAAATCAGATAGAATATCGTGTTTGCGAAGAAGAGCTTAGTGAATTACAAGTGTAATTTTTATCGAGAAACGGCCGTCAGCAAATCTTCTAGCACTTCACTATGATTACTAATGTTGACAACGCCAAATCCTTACTACTGTTTTTCACTACCAATACAATATGTTTCGCCTCGACACGTGGCATCTCATCGACTCAGATTTAATAGACTCTTTGACAGAACCGGTGAGAACTAGACTTGTAATTAATTCTCCATACATTTCTTCGTAAACAAACAATATTATTTTTTTGATTTATGTTCGCGTATCTTATCTAAGTAAGTTTTACTTTCCATCTTTTACACGTTCCCTGTTACGCAGTTTTTTGATGATTTTCCGATCAGACCACTTATTTTTTAAACATTCCTAGAGAAATAAATTTATTTTGTTATTATGTTTTTTTTTTCATTATTTTAATATAAATTGTTGTAATCCATACCTGAGAAACTAAACAATACAGTTGTTAAGAGTGGGGCGTATATGCCCCACGAGGCACGGAACCTGTGTTAGCTCTTAAACACTAAATACCAAAAGTTATTCAATCCGCCTTGTATGTAGAATCCATAACTACCGTCAAAACATTAATGTCGAGTGCAACGAACATCGAGTGTTCAAATGCATCGCATTAACAACAAGAGGAGAGCAGCACAACATTAACGCGTCGTGCGTTGATAAGGCATAAATCAGCGGGCCGCAGTGAGCGCCTCTGGTGTAGGTTGTCCACTCTACCCACAAAACGAAGGAAAATATCATTGGCAAAAATTTCACTATCATCGTCATCATTCACCATCCAGAAGTTGCTCACTGTTTTCTTGGTAGAATGACCGGGGACCTACAAGACCGTATTTGATATTTCTCCCATAGAAATGGTATGTCTGATTATTTTAAATAAAAATATATGTAATTATATAAAAAATCTATTTATATAATTATTGCTAACAACTTGTTTTTTATCTGTTGTTTATTTTTCGTCGTTAAAGGTTATATAATCCATAATTCTGTCAGCACAGATCTTGAGCGCTTATCGAAATCAGAGCAGAAACGCATTTTGGCATCCATTTGGTAATATACGATGAAGCGCGTAGGAAGGTTTTGATGTATTGTGGTCCTCATTGGGCTACTTCTGCTTTGCGTCATCGCCACTAATCTACATTAGGTTTTGTTGTTATTCGTGGCTTTCAAGAACAAGTGCACTTCTTTATATGTGTACAATACACAAACCTATAATATCCTTTCGTTGAGCGCTCAAGACAAATGCCGACATGAATATTTGTTATGAAGTTTGGCGCCAAGCGGAACGTGTTCCCGCGAGATATAAACACATATTTGCACATAGATTAATGCGAGACTGTTGCTAACGCGTTTTTTACCTTTCTTTTCATTGTAGAGTACTAATCATGTGTTTGTTTTTTAGTACAAATAAAAGCAATACAAATAAAAAATAATATTCTCAAACAAACAGTTTCTCGTGACTTCGAGAATGAATTCATTTAAATAAACTATTTACAATAGGCGGCCTTAGAGTAAGAAAACTGAAGCGTCAACGGGCTGGTCACATTTGCCTTAGGACCGACAAAAACTAGAGGAGACGAATGCTGGACTGAAGACCGTATTTTGGCCAACGTAGTTTAGGACGCCTTCCGGCAGACACTAGCCTGGAGGCGTTTATACTCATGTTTGTGTGTGTAAAGTCCAAGATTGAGCTAGGTGGTCCATCTTCGGGGAAGTCCATGTTCAGAAGTTGATTGCCTCAGGCTGTTGATAATAAGGAATATGATTAGAGTCGGTTTTATCGCTAAAAATAATAAAAAGTCTGTTCAAGGTGAAACTGGCAGCTATGAAACCTTTATTTTTATGTTTTTTTATTGCGTTTTGTTTTTTATCGATGAAAGTTTGTGCCTAAATAAATTGTACGCAATTCGCTAATTAATGTGAAGTAAATTTTACTTTTATGCTAACAAAATATGTAAAAAAGCCTGTAAGAGGCTTCCCAATGCCCCTACAAAATATTTATACTAGTATCTGATTAAATCAGTATAAACAAAACGCTATGGCATTATAAAATACAAGACACATAAAATACTTTTCCTTTCTATACGTGACTGGATTAGTCCTATATCGCGCGTGTACTTTGGTCACAATACAGTTTTAGCGCAAGCAGTATTCGAGCAGACTTTGATGCGTTTGCACGCTCTAGAAGCACCATTTATTTGGACTTGATGCGCGAACACAGAGGTCATCGACCCGCAACACATGTGGATAAAAGTGCACATTTGTTCTTCAAAAGCATGTCTTTATTGGCAGACTGTACGAAATCAGAAACTCCGCCATTTTCGCTGTGTCGACGGTTAAATATACATATGACCTAATGTTTACAAATTCTTGGGTATTTTGTGTCGCTTTATAATATCAAAATGTTTAGATCAATACTATATTATCTGTTATTTTTCCTATTACGACCATTTCTTTTTATTGTTCGTGGCAATTAAGTATATTGTTATGCTAGTGTCATTATATTTAACAAAGCAAAAAAAAATCGATTTTAAATTAACATCTTGAGATGGGGGCCTATTTACACTGAGTGCATCATACTCCCTTTCTCCCTCTCTTTTTCAACGATTGACTTCAAAATCAATGCTATAAGTGAATACGTATATTATTTCTTCGTATACTTTGGTATATTGTATTCAATTAAACATGTATTATATATTTTTAATCCACTGTCAATACATTTGACAAAGCAAAAAGAATCGATTTTATAATTTAAAATCGATTATTATTTTTTGTTGCCTCCTAAAATTATGGCGTATGTACACATTATAGTGTGAATACTCTCTCCCTCTCTCTCCCAACAGCTGACTTGAAAAAAGATCACTATTTCTACGTATACTTTGACATAAAATATTGTATTTAACGCTAGATAAAACTGGTTTACATGCCAATTTCGTAAACTAACCATTACATTAGGCCAGTACCTCATCAATCTGTGGATTCAATTGGTCCTGGGGCCGAATTGAACGAATTGGCCGGTACCACTTGTCACTAATTGGTCCCTGGACAAGTGGTCGTCGGCGCGCACTAGCTACATTGTCTTATTGATTGGACTCGCCTTCATGCTGGTTCCTTTAGTTCTGTGTGGCATTTTAATCGATTTTATCGTGTTTGAATAGTTTATTTGCAAAAATCAATATCGATGCAAAAAAGCGAAAACGCTGTAAATGACACAGCTAGGCATTGTATATTCGAATCAAAAAAAAAACTGCGTCGAATGATTTGAGTCTCACAACTCTATGACGATTGGCAGATTGGCGGAGAGGAAGAGAAAAGAATAGAGAAGAAAGGGAAGGGCAGAGGAAAGGAAATATGGATTTAGACAGGATCATAGGGATATGCTGCTTCATAAGCTCAGAGTCGCTCAGAGAGCTATGCTCGGAGTTTCTCTGGTAGATATGTTTCGGAATGAACAAATCCGCCAGAGAACTAAAGTCACCGACATAGCCTTTCGAATTAGCAAACTTAAGTGGTAATGGGCTGGTCACGTCTGTCGGAGATCCGACGATCGTTGGAGCAGACGTGTGCTGGAGTAAAGACCGCGTCTCGGTAAACGTAGTGTGGGACGCCCCCCGGCTAGATGGTGCGACGATCTGCGCAGGGCGGCTGGCAGAAACTGGATGCGTGTAACCGAAGATCGGGCTAGGTGGCGCTTCATGGGGGAGGCCTATGTCCAGCAGTGGACTGCCGCAGGCTGCTGATGTACAGGGATATGATACTACCGCAACGGAAGACAAGGAGTGATACGGTAGTAGTTCGGGAGGTCAGTTGACGCGTACCCGTGTACCAATACCTTAATTACCGAACAGGCGGCAAATATATTCCCTGATCCTTTTATTCCTGATTATATTTCCGATATTTAAAAATGTGATAAATTAGGGTGATTATGTGTGATAATCACTAACAGATTACTTATTTCCCGGCTACAGCGTTTTGAAATATTACAAGGGGTACGTCCCTACCAACTGCTTCGTAATTAGAAATAGGTGCGTCTTTTACACGGCACATTAAGTAATAATGCGATTAAGATGATTTATGTAATAAAAGGTAACTTCCTGTATTATTATATTAGTGTAGTGTAGAATTAACAAAGTTACGATATGGGTTCAATTCCACCAAACCATTGGATTATTAAGAAAAACAAACAAATGTTTTATACACTCTACATTGTCAGTTATAAACACACAAATAAACAGACAAAAACCCAACACATACTGTACTAAAGAGTATGTTGTCTGTGGTGAGACGTGGCCAAGGCGTTGTGAACAAGTGTATTAATTAATAAAGTTATATGAAACATATATGGATTGTGATCATTAAAATATTACATGGCACAGTCGGTAGGATTTATTGATACTTTAGTAAATTAACTTTTGTTTTATTTTATTATTAAGAAGAGGAAGATGTACTAAAGAGTATGTTGTCTGTGGTGAGGCGTGGCCCCGACATGACAGTTTGTGAACAAGTGTATTAATTAATAAAGTTATATGAAACATATATGGATTGTGATCATTAAAATATTACATTACGCAGTCGGTAGGATTTATTGATACTTTAGTAAACTGACTTTTGTTTTATTTTATTATTAAGAAGAGGAAGATGTACTAAAGAGTGTGTTGTCTGTGGTGAGGCGTGGCCCCGACATGACAGTTTGTGAACAAGTGTATTAATTAATAAAGTTATATGAAACATATATGGATTGTGATCATTAAAATATTACATGGCACTGTTGGTAGGATTTATTGATACTTTAGTAAATTAACTTTTGTTTTATTTTATTATTAAGAAGAGGAAGATGTACTAAAGAGTATGTTGTCTGTGGTGAGGCGTGGCCCCGACATGACAGTTTGTGAACAAGTGTATTAATTAATGAAGTTATATGAAACATATATGGATTGTGATCATTAAAATATTACACATACTTGTTCCCATACAAATATTTATACCGATATAGAAATCGAACCTACAACCATCGACTAAAGCTACGAGAAAACTACGATTCGCAACTGCGCCATTTGAGTCTTCGATGTTTATGAACTATATTTTTCACACAAGCCTTTTTACTATAATGCCAATGAAAATATAGCTATAAAATATTTCTTTATTTTTTAATACCTCGACGGTACTGTGCGGCCCTACATTCTACGTAATTATAATATTCGACAACAAAACAATGTTTCCATCAAGTTCACGCAGTTATTTCTCGGTTCAGATACTAGGGGTGCTCCCCGTGTTGAAATATCCATAATTATCATTGCTGCAGGAAATCATTATCCATTTTCATATTAGTCAACTTGGGGGCGCTTTAAATATATGTACATTATAACGTCTTTCCGTCCTTTATTTTAAAAAACGCATCATCATCATGGCATTACAGCCGCGGGTTGACCTTAGCCTGGTTCAGTAAATTTTTTCAGTCGGATCTTCGTTTAGCTTTTTCCCTGCAGCACTTCACACCGATTCCTCTTACATTCATAGTAGCGAAATGGCTCTCCGTTAGTCCCTTCTCGCCCTTGTGGGAATCAGGACGTGACGGGTGGCGAACCACGTGGCTGTCATTTTTAACAAATTAGGTATATTATATAGGTTTTCAAATATATATACATATATTTCAAATATATAACATATATGTTTTAAAATGTAAATAATAAAAAACCTACAAAGCATATAAATAAACTTCGGTAACTTTTCGAAAAAGATAATAATTCATCTAAATGTTGATCGCCACGTCGGGCACACTCTCGGAATCTAGCCACAGTAGTCTGTGCCGCTCGCTGAAGTAGTGATGTTGGGATGTTGTTAACCACGCGAACGATATTTTTTTTAGTGTCAAGCATTATTCCTCTTCTTTTACTTCCTTTCCCCTTTTATTAAATCCTCTTTTCCTCCCATCATGTTTATTTAATACTATAGGAGGTAATATTTTATATCTGCAATATCCTTACTTCACTATTGTTGATTACTATGGGTGGCAGTGGTTATGCACAATCAGGCGACCCGCCTGCTCGTTTGCCTACGCTTTCCATAAAAAAAACATTATTTAAATAATTAAATTCTTATTGTATCATTATTACTTGCAATACAGGCAAACTTTTCAACATGTTTTATAAAGAGATGAGCAACTATAAAGCCCATTAATTTTGTGTGATCAGATAACTTGAGCCCAAAATGGCGACCGATCAAATAAGAAGCCATTTGTGTCACAATTTTAATCATGGCGGCCGCGGCGGTGCGGAAATTGATGTCGAATATAATGTCTTGATATAAAGCGACTATGCTGTTATAGGGTGTTCATTTTTTATTGAAGTTACATGAAAATATTTTTCATTCTTATTTACCATTTTTTTATATATTCACGCCTATCCCCCGCAGGGATTGGCAGAGACCATAGAGCTCCATCCGCTATCATTCATCACAGCGAAACGGCTCTTCATTGGTCGCTTCTCGCCCTCGTGAGAATCAGGACATGACGGGTGGCGAACCACGTCGTCGTCATTTTACAACAAATGGTAGATAGACATAGGAATATGAAAAGAAATGAGTTTTATGAGAGAAGAATGTATGCTTGTATTTTACCTTAGTAACAAGCCTACTAATATCTTAAAGGCCTTAAAACTAAGAATTCCTCGTAGCACTCCTTATGGTAAAAACGATAAAAGATGCTGAGAGATGAGACGTCCTTCCGCAATGCCAAAGAATCAAGCCATTGAGTGAGATTCCGGTCATGATTGATTTCAACGGCACGAAGTTGTACTTAGTTACTCGAACTTAAAATGAGAACATCCTGTATGCTTACGATAAAATCCACTATAAACTTTTTAATTTTGTTATTACATCCACGGTATAGCGAACAATAAAACAGGCTATAATTTGGCGTGGCGGCCTGCAGGGCTGCCGGTGGTAGCGTCTCCGTATAAGGCATGCCATTAAGCTTACTGGCAATGATAAAAATCAAGTTGAAGCTCTTTCGGGTGGCGCTTACATAAGAAAACAAACTGAAGGCGAGAGATACTGGGATGTATTTAAATTATTATATATAGGGTGTCCCGTGGTAATCCTTGTTTGTAAAGTAGAAGTTAGATTTCATATTCTGCCACTGAACGTCCTATAAGATAAATTATTTTTTTATTCATTGCGATATTATACGCAAATTATGAACTATATATCTTCACCTTACTTTTGTGATGATTGATTTATTTTCAAATTTTCGTATAAAATCCTCAATTTGTAAACTTAATTATAATTTACAAAGTTTTTTATCTTTTTTTATAAGATTTTCTACCAAAATCGTCTACGTATTAAGTTTTGTAGCTTAATGAAAAGCTATGTATATAAAAATTGATTATAAAATACACATGTAACTGACTAACAGATAGGATGATAGAAAATGAGTTGGTAAATACGTTTGAAAAAGGGACTTGAATTAGTAAACTCATATAACCTCTAATAAACCCTAATCATAATAATATGTTTTTGATGATTATTATCATCAAAACCATATTCACGAATGCATACGCTTCATGTGCCCAAGAATTCCTTTATGAGTAATATGGCCTGTCAATAGAACTGTCGTGCAAGCAACGAACCGGTGCATGCATGTTTCCTCCATGAGTCACATGCATGACATAAAGCACGACGCACCAGAGCTAATGTCCGAACGATATATAAGTGTCCAGAGCCATTAGGTGACCGCCTCACGTGTAAACGAATAAAATAAAACCATAACGCGATATGCAGTAGTGGCTAATAGACAGACTTGTCATTGTAAAGTAATATCGCGGACACAAGTGTTTAAAAAATTATTATTTTTTTAAATACGTATTTAATATTACTAGAATTCTTTTTAACTAATAATGCTGCTTTTTAGCTTATAATGCTTGAGCTACGAAATGGTTCACATTAATAGTCCAATAGAAGACATGAATTCACGACATACAGATAGTAAAAAGACACTTTTCGGTTGTCTTCTGTAGAGTCTATTATATCTGAATATGCCTCGTGTTGGGCGAAAAACGTGTCGTTTATAAGATGGAAAAGTGGTGATGTGTGTTTGGTGTTGTGTACAGTGGTTGGTGGGTGGAGAATTGATGGCCGATTTTCGGTAAGTTTTTGGTTTAAGTTCCAAATAAATCCACTTCATCCAGCACAAAAAACACACATTATTAGTTTTCTGTTATTGTTTTGCTTGTCGCGGATCTTAGCTAAGTAAAACTTTTGACTCCACATAGTGATGGATTTCCGCAAAGTAACGCCTGACTCCATTTATAATCATAAAATAATTAAATATTATTGATATCTTAGTACCCATCTTTCTTTGACTGAGGTAAGCGAGTGGCTATTTTACTTCGTTTAGACTCACAAACATCTATAAATTAGTGCAATCATAGACAACTACTGGACATAGGTCTTTATCAACATAGTATTGCAGTAATTACCACGTTTGGCAGGTGGATTGAGGATCATAGATTGGTTTATATTACTCGAATAGACTGCTAATCCTCTGGAATTTGCTCCTATAGTCGTCTCTTACGAAATCCTCTAGAAATGGAGTGTCTCGATTCTTTGCCAGGATCTTCACATTAAATACATATAATATGTATGTATTTGTAAATTTCGAAATAAGGTGAAATAATATATAATTAAAATGAAATAAGTAAACTTAAAATCTAGTATTGAACTGACATGTGCATTGTATTATTATGAATTATTTTTTCTAAGAAAGTACCTACTTTTATAATGTAACCTTTATTATGAGTTTATTTTTACTTTAAGATTTACGTTTTGTGCGATCACTAATTATTGTGATTTCTAAAATGTATATTTTCGTTACAAGTCAACTCTGTGAAGTCTTTGATAAAAAAATTAAAAAAAGATTAAATAATCATTAAAATAACACCGTAAGACTTGTGTGTTGGCCTGTACTCAATCAGTGTAAAAGGCTAACCCCAGCACGATTAAGCTCCGGAGAGGTGCGGCTCATGGTGCCGGGGGGAGGGGAGAGGGGGCAGGGGGCGGGTCGTTAGCTCATTAATGATGGCTGTCATATGTGACGGGACTGAAAATCATTTTATGTAATATATTTATTCTGAAAGAAGCAAAAGCTCTAAATACTATATTATTTATACTCTTTGTCATTGGGTGTTATTATATTTGTGTATTGCATTGATTGTGCATTATGTGGCATATTTTGATCATTTTTGTTTTATGCAACATTGTATAATACAGCCTTGTGTCCTTTTCAAATTCGTTTGAAGAACTCCTAGAAGGCCTGCTGGTTGTAGATTCAGGTCTTCGATAATGTTGATAACCTGTTGATATATACTAGCTGTTTTTTAAGATTAACAGAAAAATAATATGTATTATTTTTCTAAACAGAAACAGAAAAATAATATTTGACAAATTATCATTAGACTCATATCACTACTACGATTCCTTAGGTTCTGTATTAAAACACGTAGGCCATAAAGCTGTTATTGTGTGAGTCAAACCCAAACTCACGGTTCGGAAAGGGTACATTTCACTACTGAACCATTTGGGTCGTCAGACGTTTATGTTATATGAGATGAAGTTGAAACGTGACTCCATTGTAACAGCCATGCCTTGTATGGGAAACTCTCCATCAATCATTTCGTACGACTGTCGAAAACAACCAGATATTAAGTGCAGTCTCACCACCACCCATTACTCAGTGAGCTTTGAATGTAGAATAATTACAAGTAATAACTGCTTTAGCTTCAATATTAATTATGATTGTCAATTTTTGAGTTTTGATGCGGTTGAAGATACGCGGCGCCCTCGCTATAGTAACCGAGAAAGTAGAGACACGCCCCGAGCACGTATCCACTGTCATACGACATTTGTGAATTTAATATAGAGTATATAAATAAAATTTGTTAAGGTACAAATTTTTTAATAGCGACAGACCCAACGGAGGAATAGATTCTGCCACATCTCGACGACGCGAAGTCGTTAAAGAACGCCTTAAAGTCGCTGAGAACAGCGGCATCTAGGACCACGGGTGGGCGCCCGTTTAAGTTGCTGCGCGACCCGTGGGGTTCATCCCCGAGGCTCGATCAAGGGGATATCCACACCCCTGTGGGTGTGGATGTCCCCGTATTATTATTATTAACTTAATTATAAATATCATAAATTCATTTATGTTTATTAATTATGTTACAGAAAAATAAATACCAAGTTTTTAAACTTTGAACAATTATTGTAAAAAAAATCTGCAACTAAGTCAACGATTTATGTATATTCTTATAAATCGTATATATTTTTATTTTTTACAATTTTTACAGATAATGTGATATATTTTATGTTATTAAGATTTATTTCTGTCAAAAGGTTATATGAACGAATGAATGAATGAAACATTTATGAATGCATGCACAATATTTGAAAAAAAAGCAAATGAACAAACTACATGCTTTTTACAGGGCAATGCTAGCATTTATATGTATTATGTATGTATTTATTTATATATATATATTATGTATGTATGTACCTATTTATGTATATTTATATATGTATATATTCCAAATCTGAAAAATGACCGAATCGGTAGGCCCGTGCCTGCCTAGTAGGACCTACTATGGTCCTTCCAATTTCACCTGTTTAATGTCATAAATAAAATAAAAAAACTAATGAGTAAATGAACAGTTTATAAAGATATTTAATATATGTACTCGTACGTTATGTTCGTTGGAAACGAGCTGTCTCTAAAAGGCGCATCCATCATGCATCGCGTTTTTGCCGTTACAAAATTGAATTCACGGCTATCACGGAAGATGAATGCTCGAGATGCCAAATTAAGTTATTACCGGTGATTTTTCTTTCGAAACATTGAATTATGTTATGTGGTAGCAAGAGGCCATTTTGAAAAACACACATTTGTAAACGATTGCTGGTTTGTTGTAGCTATGTTAAATTTGTTTTACTTGTTACAGGGAATAACGTGGACACTCAACAAAGGCAAATCGACCAGAAGTCGAACCAATGGTTCGGTGCAACTCTCACCAGCACGGGGAGAAATGGACCTATAGTGGTAAGTTGGAAAATTTATAATAGAACCTAAAAACAAAAATATCTTCTAGGATTAAAAATGAGAAGAAGAAAAAATAAGTAAGAATTTGGAAATGTCCTTTGATCTAAAAGAAAGAGACTTGAGCCGAGCAAGATATTAGGATATATGATCATGTTTTTTAAGTCTTACAATAAATTACTCTATTTATCGTTGTTGCCTGTACAACTGTTTTTGGTACGAAAGCGGACTAAATGCTGGCAGGCATTCTCTGCCAGTCACCCTTTGGGTGAAAAACAAAAAAAATATATTATATATTTTTAAATATAAAATAAATATATATATATATATATATATATATATATATATATATATATATATATATATATATATATATATATATATACAATCTAAGAATAGATTCGTTTCAGCATAGCAATTATATCTTTATTAACAAACAAATGAAATTATTGCACAAAAAATCTTTAAATACAGCTCAATAATCAAAATACATATTTATATGAATTTTACGTAATTATAAATAATTAATTTGACACAAATTAGAATTATTATAATTGTTTTATACAAATAAGTTTTTCAAAAGTGGAAATGTTCCTTTACATACAATATTTAATTTTTTTAAATTCAAACGATACATGTCGAAGAGTTTTCCCTTATTTATCTGTGGCAGACTATGTGAATCAGTTATGGCGTGCAGGCATTACTCAGTATAAATTAATGGGTGAAAGCAACATGTTTGGGTCTTTATATTTAAAATATGACTGTTATTTATGTTTATATTGATAAAGTTATTGAGAATCAAGTTTTATTTGCTCATTTTTAATAACAGTTAAATGGCAATTTGTTCTTTTTTTTTTAATTAAAAATGCAAATGGAAGTATGCGTTCTGCCATGTTTGTTTTATTTTTCTTTTTCGATTTTGAACGATTTTATAAATTTTTTATAATGTCAAATGATAAGAAAATCTACCTCCTACTACTACGACCACGACACTACGACCCAAAATGTGTCTTGGCCTCCTAAACGATGATCTTGCCATTGCATTGGCCATGATGCTGGGGTGCTTCTCGCCAAACGCCTGCCCGAAGAGCGCTCAGGTCAGCGATCACTACGTTGCTACCTAGGGCGACCGAGGAATACCCCATCTAGATCGAAGCGTCGGACCGGAAGCGGGAACGTTGAGCGCGCGCACTCTTCAGCATTTGGAGCTAAGACTTTCGTCTCAAAAACGACTAGGTGACATTACTTTTGATTCCATTTTTTGAAGCGGGTGATTAGCCACCCGTCCTGTATAGGTGGTATTTTGGCCGGTGACTAGTCACCCGTAGTCCCACAAGAGTTAACGCTTAGGATTCCAACGGGAGTGGTACCGTCCACTAGTGGGCGTCCAGCGCCCACTAGGGGGCGGGTTTTTGTGGTAGCGGGTCCAAAGGTGAATGGGGGGGGGGCGTTATGAAATGCCTCTATTTTCATGAACAAACATTTTATCTACCCGTCTTAAATGTCTATTTTGTAAAGAGGGCGGTAGTTCATAAAAGGTTGGGAACTTATGAGTTAATGGGTCCTCTGGAGAAGGACCACACTGTAGTAGGAGATTAAATTTTTCTCATATTAACTTCTTTTCCTGCCTATATTACAGATATTAATGGGCAGTCATGATTATTCTATAACACGTGACATGCTTGCTCGTCTGCCGAGTCTTCTGTTAAATAAATATAAAAATTTAGGTATTTAAGTTGATTCGAAATGAGAATTTAGAACTCTTTGCACACAAATGAAGGTTAACGATATAGCAAAACCATCAAAACTATGTAAGAAGGTAAAGACTACGTTATAGTCTAACTGCTTTATGGTGTTTGCGTAGAGCCGGCTTCGGCGACCCCATAAACAGTGTAATAGTGACCTATAAAGTTTATGGGGCGGGTTGTCAGCGCTACACCCTTCCTGTTACACCCAACGGTCGTGAACTGCTCCAAGAAAATACCGTGTCACTTGCTGGAATAGCAACTATATAGTACAGACAGACATGGCTAAAATAAATGCACATCAAAAAAGAAACAAAGTTTTAAAGTTGAAAAGCAGTTATAGCTAGCTCAGTTGGTAAGAATTGGGCTTACGACTGACGTCACGAATTCGTATTCTCGATTTGACTATCGATATGAACTATGACCTAACACAATAATTTATTAGCTTAGTTGGAACGGTTAACAAGAATTATAATAATATTAAAAACATTGCTATTCTTTTTTAAAAGGAAACGCTTAGTGTTAGTTTTCCGAAGTCGTATAATCGTTTCATATATAATATATATATATATATATATATATATATATATATATATATATATATATATATATATATATATATATATATATATATATATATATATATATATATATATATATATATATATATATATATATATATATATATATATGTCCGTCCTTTATGGATTATTACACAACCTGAATAATATATATAACGTGCCAGCCGTACTGATACGGCGACACGGGATCTTGTATGGGATTTTATCGTCGATATAATGAAACTCTTCCAAGTGAAGTTAATTTAATAATGAATCACGTTACTATTTATTAAATAATAATTTCTTATATCAGGATAGTTGACATGTCCCTCGAAACACGTCAGTCAATCGAATCTTGTATTATTTTATATCAAACAATTTATTTCTTCCTATTTTAAATTACGAAAGTAAAAAAAGTAAATTGGTTTTATTACATTTTATTAAAAGTTTTTAATACATTAGTGATACATTTATCAATGTATCACTACAGTACACTATGGCGAACCTTTTGTGTGTGGAATAGTTACATCCGTAACACGCGCGTGTACATAAATAATAGAATATAAACAAAGAAATCCACGCAAACATTGATACTTCTTTCCGTGGGTCTCATAGGTCATGGATCTCAAGTGTCAGACACTAGAAACATCGCGCGATAGTGTCTGACACTATCGTAACGGGAGAGCTAGCAAAATTATAAAATCTGAAATAGCACAAAGCCTGAGGCCCTGTCCAGCAGTGAACTGTGAAAGGCTAAAGAATATTTTTTTTTATTTGTTCCATGACATCTTATGTTACATGTATAATACTGTATCACTATAAAGTAACAAAAGAAAATGTTGTATACTTAGGATCGGTAATTTAGATACTAAACCCCATTTCCTTGAAAGAAGATAACCGCTCCGCCAACAAATCGTAAAGCCGACCCCGTGACCTAATGGTGTGCCAACCTCATAGGATGATGGGGCCTTCAGTTGACCCAATTGCAGAAATGTCACAGCTACAGGGGGAGGAAGATTAATGAAGGCTTGAGACGTTGATATTCCATAAAAAAATATTTTGTTAATATTGAATCAGGTTCTTCGTTCAGGTTTTCGTGTTTTCAACGAACTACACAATTTTTTTTCCTCATTTACTGTTTTTGATATTTATGTTATAACACTTATGTATTATTTACGAAGGGAAGAGTCTAGTTTCTCACAACACAGGGAATCCTAGTGTGGGATCTAGTGTCCTGTAACATATGTAAACATTTAAAAAAAATATTAAGATATTGTTATTAAAATTATATTATTGTAAAATACACGGGAATAATATATGTGTTAGGACAACAACTCTTAAATGAGCTACGATCGCAAAATACGCAATTAATTTTATCAAATCAAAAGGCCTTTTAATTTAATTTCATTGCTACATCAAAATAAAAGTCATCATCTCATTCGTATAATTACACTTCATTGCAAGAAAAACGAAAAAAAAAAAAACACATAATACGCAGTCAATTACTCATACCGATTATTCATACAAATAACTCCACAGCTCGATTTCAGAGAGAGGCTCAGTTTTTGCATTCCATTTTTAAAATCACTCACCGAACGCGTTCGCCGAAGAGCCCCCGGTCGCGCTCTGAAGCGATACTGTTTTTGCTCAGTCTGAGTAAGGAGTCGGAATTTTTATTTCGGTATGCCGAATTAGTGCAAAAAGTGGACTCTCTCAGGGCTGCTGTGGTAACAATTTGTTTAGATGTTTTGTTCCATTTGTAAACCAAGTAAGACGCGTTCGGAATTTATAATGACTTCTTAGTGCTACAGGATGTGGGTTCTTTAAAATAATGTTTTATTCGTATTATTTTCTAACGCTCATATATGACCTGTTTCTGGATGATATTAATCCATCATGTTTGTCTAAGGATTCCGAATCTGGGAAGATTCGGAATCTCTAAATAAATATCTGAAGCCCATACATATATAAGTATATATTTTATCCCAATGCTTGAATCAAAGTTGCAACATTGACTCCGAAAGTCGTAGCTTCGTCACTGTGCCAATTAGCTAAAAATATTTTAATTAACTTAGCTAAAAATAATTATAAAATGAAAATATATAATAAAAAAAAATCTATAAAAATTTTCTAACGTAATTTTAGATAAAATTATTTAGATTTTTTAAAAAAAATCTATTTAGACGTAAAAATAACATATTTTTTTAATTTATTTTTTAATTCTTTGTTTCAGTCTTTTGTAATATTATGATATATTAAGTAAGGCAATTAGAATAATATATGTAATGTATAAATGTGTCATAGAACGGAACTGTCTGGGGTTTCGCCTTGGTTTGGCAGGCAGTGTAGCAAAATTGTAAACATGTCATTAACATGTTTACAATTTTGCTATATATCAATAAATATATTATTTTATATTGATAATTTTCTATTTAAAATAGCACTTGCAAAATTGTTAATATATATAATTTTCACTAAATATTGGTAGAATTGGAATTTGGAATTGAAAGTTTCGATAGAGTTTTTTTTTATAGGAGAACAGGCACACGAGCGTGCGGGTCACCTGGTGGTAAGTGATTATTGCCGGAAGCGATACAGATGCATTGGCGGCCTTTTGCGATCACATACGCTCGTCAGTTAAATGACCCTGTGAGTAGAAGTTTAGACCTGAACACTTTGTTGACTTCCTTCCTCCCCCTTGACGTGCCGTTATTTATAAGTGGCATTTTATGGGTTTTCCAATGTTAAAACAGAAAATAATTATAGTTAACAATTTTAAATCCCTCTGTATACCTTTAGGAGTTACATCGTTTTAAAAATAGTGTATTGATTTATAATTACTTGTCCGCTGATCACGCAGGGCGACCGCAGCGCTTTTTGCTGGAATTATTTATAACAAATTACTCGACTGCCCGGTAAGGACTTACTTTGGCTCGGCGAGTATTTGTTCCCTCATTTTCTGCTGTAGAAATTGTTTTCCTTTATATTTCAGTCACATGCTTCCATAAAATTTTATTTTGAAATTCAATTCAAACAAGAAAACGTATTATGAGAAAAATAGGAGAGCTTATATAGAATTATTTTAATTTTTTTATAAATATATTCTTATAAATATAGAAAATATAATCATGAAATGAATTTAATTTAAGCACAAAACACTACACAGAGTTCCACACGCTCAAAAGCGCTTGAAAAGTATTTAAATCACCCGTAACGTATATCTTATCGACTTTTATAAAATGTAGCTTTGGTATCCTGAGGGATGTAAGTAGACAGAAGGATTGAGATATCTATGTATGTGCTATTTATTATTATATTGGATATAAATAGGTGGAGGCTATAACATAAAACCAAAATATCTCATTCGTAGAAATCTCTCGTTCCACACGATCAAATAGTATATTACAATTGCAAATAAATTTCCTGTGATAAATCGCTTGATATCGCGACGTCTCCCGTCGCCGTGTACGACGCCAGTTGCGTACGCGCATCTGCTTAATGCTGGCATAGATTAAATAGATCAGATGTGCAATGCATGAACATTTTACCTAAGATAAACACAAAATTAAGTGGGTATTTTAAATTTGGTTTGAATGCCTTTTATCATATTACAATAAAACAATTAAAATGTATATTTAAAGGCTAATTACTGTTCTCACTTTTAAATATTAGAGTGACCAGATTATATACATATAATAAATAACTAAACTAAAATAAAGGGTACAACAAACAAGATTGGTATCATGACTTACTTTGATTGCGACTGTGCCCTATCTTGTGCTACCTTCTGCCAGTTGCAGATTTCAAGGTTGCGCAAGTCATTCTCCACCATGTACCTCCAGCGGAACCTGAGGCACCCCACCCAACCGAACGTCGTCCAATTGGGTGACCCACATATGCTCTCTTGACTACGCGATCCTCCCACATCGTTTCAATGTGGCCCAGCCAACGTAGTCAGTGAGCCTTAGTCTATCCGTTGGTATCATAAGGTGTATATAAATAGTATGAGAGGATAAAAGATATTGTCGTTCTTTGCCTTTTATTAAGTAAAAAGTTATTCTCTTTAAAGCCTAGTTGGATTTAATTTGTATGTCCATTACGTCTCTAAGTCTTTAAACGCTGATTCTCATTAAATCGTATGACTATTTTGGTACATTACACAAAAAAAATTTGACGAATTATTTGTATTCTTTTGGACGAATAAGCCTTAGACCGAAAAAGAAGGCAAAGGCTTCTGTGATCGTGCAAACTATTCAGTCGTGACATTCTCAGTGTTTGCATACAATCTAGCTTGGAAAACAAAGTTGAACAAATGTATTAAGTTTTGTTTTGTTTATATGTATACGTACATATAATATTATATTTATTTATTTATGTATTTTTCGTACCTACTTTTGTCTTTTCTATTAATCCGAAGGATTGGAGAATGACTGGAGAATACTTTCCTGCATTAAGACCGCCTTTGCACCAATAATTGTACATTAAGAATAAATTAATAAATATAAAATTTAAATTAAAGTGAGTTACATTGCCTATCTATTTCTATCATTTACTCTATGACGTGTAGGTACATTTCACTGCAGTTTAACGTGTCGTTTCTGTATAAGGCATTAGGTTGATTGATACGACGATATCTCCCGATTTCTAAGTACACACTGCATTGTTTCCTTTTAGGCTAACTTGGAACTATTTATAGGCGAATGTTTAAGCAAGCCCATGTTATATTTTATACGACTATAGATTATAGATGTATATACCATTTTGCGTATAGATTAAACAAGATTGGCTGGTATTTTGATTATTCTTCAGAGATAGGTAAATAGGTAAAGGAATTATTTCACATTAGGTAAAATAGCCGCCATATCGTTGTCATTATTCACCACCAGCTCACGCGACTCGTTTTTTGCTTCTTTCTTCTTTAAAATTACGAGTAGTTTGTTTTTGAAGAAATTCGGTCAACTTCTGGGCTAGCAGCGCCTGATGCCTGCGGATACGAAGAACACGAAGATCGCGGATCAGTGTTAGGTCTCATACAGGCAATCAGAGAAAGACCACATAGCGAAATTCGTGTCGTGACTGTCATGTTATACGACTACAACGCATTGTGGCAACGCAGAAAAACCATGACAGATACCACCAGTCCGATCTTCCGTTTTATCCGAAACAACAGCATACAACCTGTCAATAGGCTGGTCACGTTTGTCGGAGATCAAAAAACTGTTAGAGCAGACGAGTGCTAGAGTGGAGACCGCGTCTTGGCGGTTTGCCCCGGGTAGATGGTGAGATCTGCGCAAGGAGAGGAGGAGGCTAGCGGAGCCTGGATGCGTGTAATCAAAAATCGGGCTAGGTAGCGCGCCTTGAGTGAGGCCTATGTCCAGCAGTGAACTGCCGCGAGCTAATATTTATTGATATTGATCCTCTCAGTCGCTTCCTACTATTGTTGGCAACCGTGGTTGCACAAAAAGCGACTGTGCGATATTGAGATCGTCACTTAGTACAAACATTAAGAGGATGTTTTTCCTTCGGAAACCAAAAACTTGCAAATGTAGAACTTCAGCACATCCTATGGAATTAGTTTTGCGGTGACAAATTAGCCAGTGATTTGTCAACGGCGAATACTTTCGTTTTTGCCGCGCGCCCAATATGGCGGCGTGCATTGACAGATACACACTTCGGGTCGGGACGCGTACGTTTATGGTGCGTCTCGTATTGTCTCCGCTCTTTAAGGATATCTGACATATTTCGCCGGTTCCTTAATTTTTCGGCGCGTTTGTTTGTAGTGGCCAAACATCGAGATATGTGGAAGGAAAAAGCATACCTTTTCTTAATAAAACAAACTGTTAAAACAGTATTTTGGCCTTGCACCGCCAAAAGTCTAGAGTAAAATGTAGACATGGCCGTATGATGGGATTTCTCACTCCTGTATTCAGCATCTTATAGCAACTTATTTGTAGTGCTTTTATTGTTGTCTATGATATGTATATTTCGGCGGTTGGAATTAAAATGACTGGCTTTTATACACAAAATTCAGAAGGCGGACAAAGACAATAAACAATCAACAAAGAATCTAGAAATAGATACGATTCAACCAAGCAACAATACATTTTTTAACAAACTAATGAAATTATGTGTATTTATATATGTACTCCAAATTTGAATAATGCCCGAATCGGAAGGTCTGCCAACCTTTACACGCCGGAGAGGCACTCTTAGAAGAAGAAATGAGTGACTTAAGCATTGAATACTTAGTAATCCGCTTGCTTGTATATTACTTCTCTATAATAAACAATCATATCACAGTCACAGTATCAAAATACCTTAAACTTGTGATTTTTACAGTCCATATATGGCTCATTTCTAGACACAGCCTCTGATTTTTAGAGGAATGAACGATAAACTCACCACACTCTTACAAGGCGGTTTGATAGGGCTTCCAGATTCCAAATATATACTTGTAGGCCGTACATATTTTATAAGAATGCCGCGATTGAACCCATAACCAATGATTGAGCCGATAAGGTATCTATATATAATAAATGTATAATAGATAGCCGATATATATATATATATATATATATATATATATATATATATATATATATATATATATATATATATATATATATATATATATATATATATATATATATATATATATATATATATATATATATATATATATATATATATATATATATATATATATATATATATATATATATATATATATATATATATATATATATATATATATATATATATATATATATATATATATATAGTAAATCTTTCATTTCACCTGAGTGTCGACGAAAGGTCGTAAAAACAAATCGAAAGTGACATTTTCACTGGAGCGTAACGGTGTTGAGGGTGCTGGAATTTTTAAATATCAACCATATGAGTACAATGGAAAATATGATCCTTACTTTTATTTTTATATAAATGCCAAATCATTGTCAAAAATGCCAAAATTTTCAAATGCTCAAAACTTTTAGTGCCTCTCCGACTAGCGACAGTCGACAGCCGATTCTCTAAAAATTCGCTTCTCTAAAAATCAAGATACAGAAATATCTTGATTTTTAGAGAAGCGAAAATTGATATCGATATTGTGTAGACAATGTTTCAGAAGACGTTTCGCGCTGACATTAGTAGCAACAATGTGTAACTTTTCTACTTCTTACGGTCTGTGAAACTTTACGTTACTGTTTAACTAGTAAAAAAACCTCGTCATCGACCACTTTTTGAGTCCAACTGATAGCGAGCATTCGTTTATATACCTACCCACATTTCGAAGACGTTTTCTGAGACATTTAAACTATGTCCATCAAACTTTATTTAATTAACGATAATAATCATATCGTTAATTAAAAAAGATAAATTGAGTTGGCTTTTTTATATACAAAACATTGGTGTTGAGCTGTTCTTAATTGATTATAACGATTCTTAAACATCACAGAGAGGTTCGTAGTAAATTAATAGTACATAAATAAGTTTAAGAAAAATACATCGGAGGCAGTCACGAGGAATGCCGACAGAAGTGAAAAAACTTAAAACATATATTGAAATTTCAAACTAATTGTCATTATCATCATCAAGGCATTACAGCTGCGGGTGGGCCTTAGCCTAATTCAGTAAATTTTTCCAGTTACGGAATATCGTTTAGCTTTTTGTCTCCAGCCCCTCACACCGATTGCCTTTAAGTCTTTAAGTAGATGGCTAGATGGAGTCGAGAACGACTTAAAGGCAATTGACTTAAACTAATTGTAATATTATATAAATAAATGATAATTGAAGTCTTAAGCATTAGAATGTTGCTGACGCGAACTCATAGATTTTTTTCCCTATCCAGAGTCATGTAACGCGGCTATAGAAGTGTTCATTATAAAAATAACAATTAATTAATAGCATGCTATTATATATACATTCCACTCAAGATTTAATCAGGGGGAAACATCTCGAGTCGGTCACGGGCATTAGGGCGTTATCCTCACCAAATCTATTTTAATTTTTTTACGCCTTTCATTAGACGCCATTCTTCATTGTACTATTAGGTTAATTCGTTGCGCTCGGCTAATGGAGAGTGATGTAGAACGGAGAGTTTGAACTAACACTAGCTTTGTATTTAATAAATAATGTTTCATCGAAGATCTTAATGATTATACGTTTACAATATAATAATTAAGAGTGTATCTTTATATCTTAGATGATTAATCTGATATTATTGATATAGAATAGAGATGAAACTGTATTTATTTGTGATTACCTTTTAGTTGTGTGGGTGTTTATATTTTTTATGGGATAGAGTTTGAAGACAAAAGTCTTCGACCAGTGTGTTCTACCGCACTTTATTACGATGCTGACAGTCTGTCTGCTTCACAAGCTCAGAGTCGCTCAGACAGCTATGGATAGAGCTATGGGCGGAGTTTCTCTGATAGATAGGATTCGCAATGAACAAAATTCGCCAGAGAACTAAAGTCACCAACATAGCCTTTCGAATTAGCAAACTGAAGTGGCAATGGGCCGGTCAAGTTTGTCTGAGATCCGACAATCGTTGGTGCATACAAGTGCATGAGTGGAGATCGCGTCTCGGTAAAGATAGTGTATGACGTCTCCGGGCTAGATGGTGCGACGATCTGCGCAGGGCGGCTGGCAGACACTGGATGTGTGAAGCCAAAGATCGGGCTAGGTGGCGCTTCTTGGCCTATGTCTAGCAGTGGGCTGCTGCAGGCTGTTGATTGATTGATGGGATAGAGAGGTAAAGGAGCAAACGTGTCACCTGATGGATAACAATTAATGCCACCCGCAAACATTTGTAACACCACAGGCGTCAATGCACTGCCCGCCTTTGAGATAAGAATAGGCTTATTTTATAAGGCTTCGAATGTCGTATCATTTATTTATTTATTATTGATATATCGCTGAAATCAGTTGGCATGTATTGTCATCATTATTGGCTTTGTGGTCAAATTGTTATTTAAATAACAAGACGATAGACAATTATCCTATTGCCTCTGAAGTGTGTATAAAAATTTTATATCGAACGTGATACGTATCACTTTCGATATAAAACTTTGTCGCCGCTGTAGTTGTGCGTGGCGATCATTACGTTTCCTGTAGAGGCATCTGGCCAACAAATAGGCGAGATAAACACCGCGAGAGATGCACATTTCCTTTGGCGTGAGTGTGGTGTAAGCTATAACATTGTAGCGATTGAATTGCAAATAATTGAGAGGTTTGTATTATATTACAAAATTCAAATAATATTACAAAGATGTTTCTTGCCAACTTAGTAGATTTTCGTTGAAATGAATTAGATCTCCGATTTCGAGAACCAAAATAGAAACACGGCTTCGTTGTTAGGTTTTATACATAGAGTTACACTACAGAAAATATTTCTACGAAATTGTTTGATCTCGTAAAAAAGATTTTGTTTGTAGTATAAAACGTTTTTTTTTTATGGGATAGGAAGGCAAACGAGCAGGGGTGTCACCTGATGGAAAGCAATCAACGCCGCCCGTAGACATCCGCAGCGCCATAGGCAGTGCGGAAGCGTTGCCTACCTTTACGGAAAGTAAAAAACGTGCCAATGGATGCGCGGCTAGGGGCGAGCATAGTCGCAAGCGTGCCGACCATCCCGGGATCGGGCTCCCCCGGGTACTACGGTACCTTACCTCAGCATGCAGGGCTCTGCTGGGGCTGACTTCCATCCTCCTTTGCGACTCGTGATTCACTATGACGAATTTTAATAAACTTAATTAGTTAAAAAATGACGGCGACGTGGTTCGCCATCCGTAACGTTCTGATTACCACGAGAGCAAGAATCGATTAATAGAGAGCTGTTTAGCTACGATGAGTTTGAGAAGAAAGATGGATGATAAGATGGATGAGGGTGAAGAAAGCAAAGAAGCTGTGCCGGGGTCATAGCGGATGGGGATCTGTGGTCTCTGCCTACCCCTACGGGAGACAGGCGTGACGATATGTACGTATGTATGTAACTTGTGACTTGTACCATACGCCAACCGTCGACGCTGCAAGGAAGGCAATAAATTTAATGCAGCGAGGATGGCCGCTCGCTCTGCAATAAACACCCCATTGTCCTTACCGGGTTAAATAGATAGTTGGCGATGGCCCGTAGCGCATATGAACTCAGAGTTCGATTGTTGTTGTAATTAAAGGGACGTCTTACGTCACACTTAAAAAATTATTAAATTAGATTGCCAAGCCTTTGAAAGCTAGATTTAGATTAAAATAAAATTATTATAATTTAGATTAAAATAACATTTCATAGAACTTATAAATAAGACTAATTTAGCTTAACCGGCGGGCTTGCAGAGTGATGAGTGTGGAGGAAGCTAGAAAAGTGTGCCGAGATTGTAGCAGATGGAAATCTGTAGTCTAGCAGATCTTTTTAAATAAATATATATTTTTTTACTTAATTTATGGTTCACAATTTTGGTCATAGTGGCTTACACATAAAAGGTAGATGCTAAAAATAAATATGCTGTCGCGGACTTTTATTTAGAACTATTCAAGACAAACAATCCTACGGTACATCACCTTTTTGTTACTCCACTGGTGTTTCGCCCCAACACGAGGCATCTTCAGGTATAGTAGACTCTAAGGAAGACAACCGAAAATACTTTTCTGTTGTTTTCCGTAGAGTCTACTATACCTGAAGATGCCTCGTGTTGGGGCGAAACACGTGTCGTGTACAAGATGGAAAAGTGATAGTGTGTGTTTGGCGTTGTGTATAGTGGTTGGTGGGTGGAGAGTTGATGGCCGATTTTCGGTAAGTTTTTGGTTTAAGTTCCAAATAAATCCACTAAAACCAACGGAAAAACACACATTATTAATTTTCCGTTATTGTTTTGCTTGTCGCGGATCTTAGCTAAGTAAAACTTTTGACTGTCCATATAAGGAAAAGTAGGATTTATTGTAGACAATAATTCGGGCATGCCGCGCCGTTTACGCCGCGCCCGAATGACCACGCTCCGGCGCACGCGCATCTACGCCGCGTACGTAATGAAAATGGGCGGAGCTAGTGCGAACGCGCTCGTAAACAATGCGCATAGCGTTGTGGTGCGTGAAATTATACTATAGTACAATTACCTATGGGGCGTGTATAGAATCGAAGCATCTTTGTGGATGTTATGATGTATCAAACTCCAAAGATTTCGATGATAAATGGAGTCAGGCGTCACTTTGCGGAAATCCATCACAATGTGGACAGTCAAAAGTTTTACTTAGCTAAGATTCGAGACAAGTAAACAATAACAGAAAATTAATAATGTGTGTTTTCCTGTTAAACCAAAAACTTACCGAAAAACGGCCGTAAGCAACTCTGCACCCACAAACCACTATACACAACACCAAACACACACTACCACTTTTCCACCTTGTAAACGACTCGTGGTTCACCCCAACACGAGGCCTCTTCAGGTATAGTAGAGTCTACGGAAGACAGTTTTCATAATTGACTTTTTGGTTGTCTTCCGTAGAGTCTACTATACCTGAAGAGGCCTCGTGTTGGGGCGAAACTGTTGCTTGTTCCGGATCTTAGCTAAGTAAAACTTTTGACTGTCCACATCCAAAGTTTTCCATGATAGATAGTACATTTTACTATAAAAAAACGTAGCCTCTCTTACACACTCAACTACCCTATGGCAAATGATAACTTCAGCGGTAATATCGAAGTGATACGACATTTCTTAAAGGCCAGCAGTCCTTTTCAATGCGTTTGGTGTCGCAAAAAACCTTCCTATATCATAAAAGAACTAGTTTTGAACGTATTGGCCGATTTGATTTTGCCTATTTACCGTCTTTTTTGTTAATTTAACAAAATGAGATTTTTACCTACATAGTAAAATTGTATATATCAGGGAGTGGACCGGGGTAACGAGTGCTCCAGAACTGCTGCACCTCGCGAAGGAGGAGGAAAGTTGTACTGAATTGGCCGCCAACCTTCGCTAGTCGGAGAGGCACTCTTAGAAGAATTAAAATTTTGGAAGACATTTGCACAGATTATGTAATATATTATACAATGTATCGTACTTTATATTTTTTTAGTATGCTCGTGATCATAGGAAGAGCATGTTGTGTGAAGATTCTTTTATATATTTACACAGTTCGGAGATGTTCCTCAACTGTGTTCGGACTTTTAAATCTCTTTCTATCTTTTCTACCTTTTTTTGGTTACTGCAACTTTTAACATTTTAATATGTCTGTGTTTTTTATTTATTCCTACATGTGTATTTGTATGTCTTTCTTATATCTTTATTACTTCTACTATCATACTATATTATTTAAACTATCGTTTTATGTCAATATATGCATAATATACTTATTTTCTAGACCTATTACATCTTTTACAATATTTTCGCAATACGCTAAAAACTTATTTATATTTGTACTTCATTTAACGTTTTTTTAGTTCATACAAAGTAAATTATAAATATGATCAAGGAAAGTACCGTTGATTAGTGATTTATATTATGCTACTCTAAATATTGACCAACTGGTTTTTTCCCGCGGCTTTGCTCGCGTGGAATTTGGTCTGCCACATTAAGTTTCGTGACAAATCATTTTAAATACATATATTTTTTTTACTTAATTTATGGTTCTCAATTTTGTTGTGGTATGGTGGTGTAAATGTGGTATGGTTATAGTGGCTTCCACATAAAAGATATATGCTGTCGCGGACTTTTATTTAGAACTATTTAAGACAAACAATCCTACGGCACATCATCTTTGTGTAACTCCGATGGTTTAGGCAGCGTACGCCAAGATAGCTCTCAGAGGCCTGATTTTTTTCCGATTTTATTGACATGTATCGTTATATTACTACCAAAATAACATAAAATCATTACAAATTGTAGTCTATATGTTATTCCGATGTATATAACCTATATTACTGTAAAGTTTTATCCAAATCCGTCCAGTAGTTTTTTCGTGAAAGAGTAACAAACATACATCCATACTCACAAACTTTCGCATTTATAATATTAGTAGGAAAAGGATAGGATAGGATACAAAAACAGAAACACCTAGATAAGTCAGACGTACGACACGCAGGAGACGTCTGGCAATGAAAACAGTTGTTCCGCGACGGGTCCGCATTCCAGCGATAGGGGGTGACCTCTGGCCACCCAATATCCTCCGACTGATGATAACGCAGTACGTTACGCCTGCTGATTTATTATTAATAGGCCCCAGCCTCCGGCAGGCGCTCACGTGAGCTATAATTATTACTATCCTTACAACTCATACACTAGTCATAATTTTTTTGTTTTTGACTTTCATATTGATTTACTTTTACTACGATTATTAAATTCTCTCTTAATAGGTATTAATAAGTTGGTTTGTCAAAATTATTTTTTTTGAAGTGTAAACTTCTATAGCCGCGTTACACGACTCTGGGTAGGGAAAAAATCTTTGGGTTCGCTTAATGTTTAAAGTATATATTATTAAAATTATTTATATATTATTAAGACTTCAATTGTTATTTACTTATATAATCTATAATATTACAATTAGTTTGAAATTTCAAAATACAGTTTAAAGTTTTCACTTCTGTCGGCAATCCTCATGAGTGCCTCCCATTTCTTTTGAATATTTTTGTCTGCGGCAAGAATGATTCAGGAGATTGGAGAAATATCACTTTTTACAGAACACTGATTTTTAATGTCTTTGCAAGGCAACGGAATAAAGGGTGTCGTGACAAAAGTTAAAAAAGGATGCTTAGATTGTTTGAGTAGATAGAGAGTATGGATGAAAGATGATTCATAAAAAAAATTTACGTTAAGGATGCGAATGGAAGGGTGGGTGGGGGAAGACCAAGGAGAAAAAACCTTGACCAAATTGCTGATTTTCTTGCCAGGTCAAAAGTACCCTTAACCGCCGAGCTTGTAAGGAGAGAGTGATGAGTTTATTGTCTTTGCCTACCCCTACGGGAAACAGGCGTGATGATATGTATGTACTGAATTCACTCTTAATGGGTTTTGCAGTATTGTTTTGGCACTCAAAACGATATAATACCGAATTAAAATATTACTTGAAAGTTTCACTCTTGGCAAGATTGCCAAAAAAAAAAATTAAAAAAATTTGGCATATTTTCGTTTGCAACATGAATGGTGTTAACTCATTGGAAGAAGTACACAGATTGTTGATTAATGTCTACACGACAATTTGTTATCGGAATGTTTTTCCATCCATAGAAAGGATTATTTTTTCTTATTAAATATGTGATTTGCTTTAAAGCCATGAATGATTTATACCTAATACCATGCTATAGAAGTTAGGTTCTCTGACAACTGTATCATATATTGATTTGTGCTATCAACAACCATTTTAACATTAACATTCAACAATTCTAACGTTTATTTTCTCTTCTTATATTTGATGGCGAGTAGTAATAACTATTATGCCAGCGTCAAGTAAAATACAACAATATCAAATCTCTTGAAATGCTTGTCACGTTACGTCTTGATAAAATGGTGGCTTTTCTACTAAAACCTTCTATGGACTTTTTCGGTCAACTTAAAAAGTCACTATACAAGCCTTTATTTAATATCATTTTATTTATAAGTCTTAATCGAACTATATTGTATAATACGCCACCACAATTAAACAACATACAATAACTGATCTTCTTCTAAGAGTGCCTCTCAAACTTGCGAGGGTTGGCAGCCAATTCAGAACAACTTTCCTTCTCCTTCGCGAGGTGCAGCAGTTCTGGAGCACTCGCTATTCCGGTCCACTCCCTGATATTAGGTAGCCAAGACTTTCTTTATCGACCAACTTGATATATAATAATATAAAATTTAAAAAATGAAATAAAAACACGTCACTGATGTAAAATGGCGGGAAAAGTCTATTCTAATGTTACTTAACAGCCAAAAAATTCATCAACAAATCTATAAGTGTTCTTAATCCATTTATAGCTTTAGCCATATCAAGAAATGGTGTACGATAACTGTGTGCCACAGAAACAGCCTATAGACACGCCACTGCTAACACAGTACGCACTACAGTTAACGGCTCAAAAAACCCGCTGCACCAAGGAGTTCCCCTTTTATAGAGGTTCCCGGTAACCCTCCATTGACTAACGGTTGTGAGGTGCGCGTACAATTAGAGACGTGAAGGTAGCGGTCCATTCATGTAAAAAAATTAAAGCGCTCGCTGCACTATTTCGCACAGTTATCCACATTACCTTAATAGTAATGTAGTAGTAGTCGATACTGGAAAACAACTGTCCCACGCTCGATAATTGAATACGCAATCAGTTAAGACACCTAGAGTAATAATAATTGAATGTTACAAAACACTATTAAACATATATAAAACAAGTTATATAAAAAAGAGAGAAGTGTCATAGAACGCTTGGTAAATTTGACTGCATTCAAAGTCGTGCGATCCGAATCGTCGATGACCAAGATCTCACCGATCGGCTTGATTCTCTAGCGCTAGGCTTCTATCATGGGGAGTGCTCCGAGGAATTGTTTGGAATAATTCCCGCCACCGAATTCCACAACCGCACAACTCGCCGAAAAGGAAAATTTCATCCCCACCATCTGGATGAGTGGCGATCTCTTACGGTGCGTTTCTCTCGTAACTTCTTTCCACGCATTACCAGTTTGTGGAACCAGCTACCCTCTGCGGTCTTTCCGAACCGATAGGACATTGGAACCTTCAAAAAACAAGCCTATACATACCTAAAAGGTATGTATAGCCTTGTTTTTTGAAGAAGAAGGCGATTGTCTATTTATATAAGGTTTGCCTTTCTATCCCATAAAAAAAATTTGAAACATTGACGACGTCTCGGTCTCTATCATATGCTCACAGTCATGTGCAAGTGACCCCGTATAGAGTCGAGTGGAGGGGAGCGTAGCTTGAATCGAGACGACGTCTCGGTCTACAATTTCCCTGTCATACCACGCGATAAGATGTTTAACATAAAAAAAATAATTTAAAGACGATTCCTACTTAGATCAACAAAGAAAAAAATTATATAACTATAATTATTATAAATATATATAGAATATTTTTTTATTTGCATTTTTTTATTGCATCCTATGATTATGATACATTCAAATATACTTAAAGTCTCTGTACATTGAGAGTTACCGCTATTCTATAAATAATTATATAAACTGATATTTAAGAAATAAAGCGTCCAGTGAGGGACAAATTAAAAATGCGTCGCATATTTCACGGTCTCTGATTCTTGGCATTTCGCCGCCAAATTTATCTTAACCGTTATTATTGTCCGGTGGAACATTTACGGTTGCGCGAATTTTTTCATGCCATTCGAAATTCAAAAGATAAATCTTCATGGTCAACGCATATGGTTATGCGGGTGACATTTTTGTAATTATCTGAGCGGGGGCATTTTGTTGGAGTTTTAAGTGTACTAATGGAATATTTTTATTGAAGGTTCGCGGTGTTATCTCAATTACTTCTTCATTACACAAAACTTGTGCGGAGATCTTATCATTGAAACCATTCAATTACGGACGCAATAAATTATTACTCGTACATATACGGCCATGTTGATCCTACCCATCAGAGTCATACGATCACGTATTATTGAAATACCGCCAGTAATTAATATTATTAAGCCTTTATTGCTAATACTAATTTATTTTACATATAAATGAAATTATGTTAACATATTAATTACATAATAAAGTTTGTTGTTGTTAACAAGCCTGTCTGTGTTTTCCACCCTTTTTCACTCATCTCTATTTTGTGCTTTTCTGTACCAGATTGTCCTTCCAGTAACCTTAATATCATCAGTCCATCTCTTAACCTGTCTGCCTCTTTGTCTTTTATCATCGAGTGGTTGCCACTCCGTTATAATTTTCGTCCATTTTATCCTATTGTCCCTTGCCATATGTCTTATATATGCCATCGCTATTTCAACTCTCTTATTTTCTTTAATATATCTTCCACCTTTGTAGTAGAAGATCTATATCGCCAGTAATAACAAAATTAAAATTGTATTTGTCCATATAGAGTCCGATCTTAACAACCTTGCTAAAATCCACGTAAAACATATTCGAAAAATAATATTGTGTGAAAACGAATGGATATACACACAATACTACTTGTAAACAACGTACATGTCGGCTTATTAGAATTAATATGATTATTTAATAATCTTCTATGTCAGATAATGTAAGAATATACACGGTGTCCCAGAACTCAACGTCAAGCCGAAACGGGGTGACAGGATTGATTGTAACCATCATGAGAAAAATCAGAAAAAAAATCCATGTGAAGATCTTAAAAGTAAGAACCTACCAAGAGCTTGTGCGAATAAAAAACATTTTAACTGAATAAAATGGATTAGCAAAAATCGGGTTACTTGAGGTTTTTATTTTTTTACTCGTTTTTTTTCTAGTATGAAACTAACAAATATTGTACCATTTTACAATCCTGATTAAATGCGCCAATTTTTAACGGCACTTGCCAAGGCAGTCTAGTACTTTTTTTTAAAGGAGGGCTTTTCAATGTCGACAAATTTTGAAAATTAATTCTAGGAAAATAATGACACAATTGTTATTATTTTAACTGTGATTCTAGAAATGTTATTTAGGATTACGGTTCCAAAGATTAAATGAACAAAAATAATAAAAATTAATCACAATAACCGAAAAACGGTTACAGTTTGACCAAATTTCTAGGTTTTTCTTAAATGCCCATAATTTTCAAACTGCATGGAATAGATATTTTTTCAGATTTTTCTCATGATGGTTACAATCAATCCTGTCACCCCGTTTCGGGACGTTGACTTGACGTTGAGTTCTAGGACACCCTGTATAACAACTATGAACGTTAGTAAGAAACTCTCGTGAGATAGACGGTTGGGTTTAGCTTAAAATGAGCGCCGTGGTTTTACAACAGATATAATTTAATGCAGTCTTAATAAATAATTAATATTTTTATCATAAAGAAAGCGTATCCTAATCTATTCTACTGCCACAGAATGGTGATAAATACCTAAATCCTTAACTACACGCGTTAACGGTTGTACTATATCGCCTTATAAATAGTTTTTACTGTCCACAGTACAACGACGTACTGATGGCCTCGTAAAGCGGTCTAAGCGCCATATTGAGAGACCGCTCTCGTAAATGTACCGTCGAGTTTTTCTTTGACAACGCCTAAACAGTGTCAACGAATTCTCTGAACTTCACTATAATCTTAGTGTCTTTATGCTGGCTGTAACGTTTTAATACTTATTGACAAAAAATAATTAAGCCCCCACACTCATAGCCGCATTAGTAGCCATATAATTCTTGTTGTTCTAAAAGCACGGGAAAAGGGCAAGTGGTTATATAATTTTTTAAAGCATAGGAAGGTAAACACGAAATATATCAGAAGAGTTCCCGGCCTTTATTCTATCCCAGGTAACCTGCGAGTGAAAGAGAATTGGATGGGAGGGGGTGGAGCTTGTAATAAAATAAACTAATAGTTTCTGTATAAATTTAACTGCATATAATACATAATATTACACACATGTACACACACACACACACACATACACACATTCGGTTGTCTTCCGTAGAGTCAGCCATACCTGATTATACCTCGTGTTGAGGCGAAAGTGGTGGGAGAGTGGTGATGTGTGTTTGGTGTTCATGTTGGTGTTGTTGGTAGAGGTTGGAAAGTGGAGAGTTGCTAACGGCCGTTTTTTCGGTATAATTTAGTTTAGGTTCCCAGTGAATCCACCTCTTCCAGTTAAAAAAACACATTATTATTTTTCTGTCATTGTTTGCTCGTCGCGGATCTTAGCTAAGTAAGAATTCTAACTGTCCACATACTAATGGATTTCAGCAAAGTAACGCCTGACTCCATTAATCATACATGCATACATATTAAAAAAACACCCGAGTTTATTGCTTATTCTTATATAAAAAGAAAATTAAATTCACCCCCTAGGGTTACGTATGAGATAAATGTAAGGAAGTTCTTCATTTTCACCCGATGGGCCCACGGCTCCTATTATATTTATTTAATAGTTTACCATCGGCCATTTTCGATACTACACTTAAATAAAACAACCTTATTCTATTAAATTCAAGTGTATACACTGACGCTTGGCAATATTAAGTAAGTGGAATGCGTTGTAAGTGTCGGTCCATATTGCAGGGATACGATTTATATTGAAGAGAATACAATAGAGCTTGAGCGTGTAATCTAGCTACTTACAGTTGTGTCGCCATTTTGGACTTTCAGTATAGATAGCTTCCGTGCGGTGGTCTCGTTTAAGAGATCTTTTGAGTACGCAATACCTAATTTATCGAGTCAAGCGTTACTTTGTTAAATCCATTATTCATAAGTGCACTGCAGACGAATACTTTGTCAGGAATGGCATATTATTTGTCTGCAGCGTGAATGGGCCAGCTCGCCCGGGGAAGTACAACGCTTCCGCAGATAACCGGCGTCTGAGTGGTAGATTAGCTGCCGCGCTTCGTCCGGTGAGCGGTTGAGTTCCGGAGGCCCAATGGATCAGATAATGTGCTTGGCAATTATAGGAACAAATATCAATTAATGGGCAATAACTAAAGAATAAAATCCTGCCAATCCGCATTGGACAAGCGTGGTGGGTTTAACCTCCTCCAGAAATGGAGAGGCCCGTGCTCAGCAGTGGGACATAAATGGGCTGTAAAAAAAAAACAAAAACAGTCTACGATTAATAGATCCGCTCGACAAGCTTGTGGATTATGGTATAACCCGTTCGTTTTTGACCCCTTCTCTTTACAGAATATTCGTAAATACTTACGAATATCCTGTAAAGATTCGATTCGAGACTAAGATGAAGTATTTCTAGAAATTCCCTCATATCCTCTTGGCACCTCTGGCGGTGACAAAGCGCTTCAGAAACAGGGCTGTCGCAACACATTTGCCTATAATGTTTCACTATTTGACATGGTTGTGACTACATAAGGCGCACAATGCCTGTCCATCTGTTGCATTGTAAATCATGTTACAACGCGGATATTTTGTGAGCGTCTAAATAATGTATACTCTTGTACGCCAGTTGTTCACTATCCTAACAATATTCCTTATTAAGTATACTAACATAAGTTATATATTTAGTAAGATACCAAGGTTGTATGTAGGAGTGTCTTTGCCTAGCCGCCTGTCCGGTAGTTATGGTTTATGGTATTTGAACATGGGTACGCGAGCCCGGCCTCCTGAGCTACTACCGTATCACTCCTTGTCTTCCGTTGCGGTAGTATCATATCCCTATCATCCTGTATAAATCTTTTTTTTTCTTCAAATTTCCTTTCTTCTCTATCTTTTTCCCTACCTATCCGCCAATCCACGGTCTGCCGTGCGAATGGATGCATGACAGGGGCGAGCTTAGTCGCAAGCGTGCCGACCATCCCGGGATCGAACTCCCCAGGGTACTATGGTGCCTTATCTAAGCTCTGCTGGGGCTGACCTCCATCCTCCCTTGCGGCTCGTGGTATTTAATATGACGAATTTTAAATAACCTACCTTGTTAAAAAATGACGGCGACGTGGTTCGCCACCCATCACGTCCTAAGTCCCACGAGGGTGAGAAGTGACTAACGGAGAGCCGTCTCGCTACGATGAATGTGAGAGAAAGGATTGATCTAAAGATGCATAAGTGTGCATGCAACCATCTAATCATCAGAGCCACGCAGACGAATACTTTGTCAAGAATGATTGAAATAAATGGGCCGGCTCCCGCTGAAAACCGGCGTCTGGGTAGTAGATTAGCTACCGCGCTTCGTACGGTGAGCGGCCGAGTTCTGGAGGCCTAACACCCTTTCTCCTCCCCCTCCCATTCCAACTCCCATAAAGACTCTTTCCTTAAAGGTCGGCAACGCTTCCACACTGCCTATGCGCTGCGAAAATCTATGGGCGGCATTGATTGCTTTCCATCAGGTGACACGCCTTCTCGTTTGCCTTCTTATTCCATAAAAAAAAGATATATGTACTTTTAAGACTTTATTACTAGCAACGTTAGTACAATGCGTGAGAAGTTTGCGCAACCAGTACACGGGCCCGTTAGCCCAGATTCGAAACATTTCCAGCGGTCAATGGTTGGTCCCGGGTTATTCTGGGCTCCGATGTAGGCCGCGGTTTTCTGTGTCAATTGCCACAACGCTGTACGGTTCGATTAATCGGTGTGATGGTATGAGTTTCAGGCCATTTATTCTATCTTCTTTTTATAATGTATAAAAATGGAGAGCCATTTTGTTAGTCTCGCTAAAACTCGCGACCGATTTGAATATTTTTTTATTTTGTTCGCTATATTAAAGGGAAGGCTTACGAATAAAAATATTTAGAGAAAACATAAAAGAGCAGCTTAAAAAATGAATGATTATTTTTCTTCCCTTTACTTCCAATTTTTTTTCAATAGATGGCGTTCGTGACGGCTTTATAGACGATAAAGTGTTATACATTCGCTGACTGACCAATTCTGCACCGGCCTGGTGGTCTTTGATATCAGAAACCCAGCGCAAACGCGTCTAGATCCAGCAGAATCTGTCTCTGCGCGCCATCGTGGGTGCGGCTCGCTACGTACGTACTGACGTAATAGCGAGGGACCCCAGGGTGAAGAGCATCAACGAGTTTGTGCCCCGGTTGGCTCGGAAGATGTTCGACCGAGCCGACAATGGACCACACCCACACCTAAATAATTTTGCTCCCCTATACACTCGCCCACCTGAGGGACGTCCGCTTCCACGCGAAATCTTCCCGTCGCCGCCTGGTTCCCGTGACGGACGAGGGCCAGCGGCGGACCCAACGTAGGAATAGGTTCAGCTATATCTCGACGACGCGAAGTCGTTAAAGGACGCCCAGAAGCCGCTAGGAACAGCGGCACCTAGGACCGGGGGTTGCCCCATTGCTAGTCTTTTTTATTAAAAAAGAAAATAAAATCTTTATTAATACCATAATAACAAAGTTGACGTAATATGTGGATGGCCACTTAGTTACTATTTATTGTTATATCTTACGTACTTTAACTGAATGTATTAGATTTTTATACTAATTGTAATTTAAGTGAGATTTACTTTCATTTTTAACATAAAGAGAAAAAGATAAATAGCATATATAAGAATAACAGCCAATCCGCATTGGATAAGCGTGGTATGGGAATGGGGAGGCCCATACCCATTAGTGGGATATTGGCTGTGCAAAACAAAAGAAAGAGTAGTTAGTACAAAGCTAAAGAAAATTGATTTGAATAGAACAGACTAGTTTTATCTAAGTAATTGTTCTAATGATAATTTGTATCTTTTCTCATCCGGCTTACGTTAATCGTGAAAGGGTTTCGCCAAGTCTGACTCACGTAATGACGCGCTCCTGACTCACTGACGCAACGTGACTTTGTATCGTCCAAGACCAAGAACGTCTTTGTTGCGATGCGTCAAACGCTCATAAAATTTTCGTGTTAAAGGGAATTAGGTTGAAAATCGCTTGCTGAGAACAATCTAATTGACTTCGTACATTAATGTTTCACTCGTCTTCATGTATTCATTTATTCAGTCTTTAATGTTACTTTTTTATAGCACAGCAGGCATACGAGTTGGTGGAAAGTGATCACCGTTGCCTACCTATAGCATCACATGCGCTCTATTCTTGAATGCCTCTGTCATAATCCCGTGATAACACCGCAGATGGTAAATTGTTCCGCATTTGCACACGAAGTAAAATGGACCTTATGCTAAATGCATTCTCTACATTAACCTTCAAGCAAAACTAATAATTATTTACTATCAATATTTTTTTTTTCAACATTTTCGTTCTCATTACGTTTTTAGGCGCTGATGGCATTTTTCGGCATCACATTGCTCAGGATTGGATTGTTTTGTGAAAAATTAAGACAACTCAACACCCTCCCCCTCCCTCTACCCCTCCCCCTCCCTCTACCCCTCCCCCTCCCTCTACCCCTCCCCTCCCTCTACCCCTCCCCCTCCCGTTCCCACTCCCATAATGACACTCTCCTAAAAGGTCAGCAACGCTTCCGCACTGCCTATGGCGCTGTGAAAGTCTATGGGCGGCGTTGATTGCTTTCCATCAGATGACACGCCTGTTCGTTTGCCTTCCTATCCCATTAAAAAAACTCATAAACCGTCAAATTTGAGATACTGACGATGTGAAACATAAGTAGTCCCGAAATCATTATGAAATTATGTATCTGTAAAATAATATATTTATAATATTATAAAATAGCTTTACTGTCTTAAAAACATTTTTTTTCAACAGCCCATATATGTCCCACTGCTGAGCACGGGCTTCTCCATTTCTGGAGGAACGGACGTTAACCCACCACGCTTGACCAATACGGATTAGCGGGGTTACCAGACTCGGTATAACTATGTGTAATCCATACATATATGCTTAAAAACATGCTGAACTTTTAATCGTGTATTTGTGGGACGGAATATTTCTACACAATACAGTCGTCCTCTTATAACTCAAATCAAATAAAAAGAAAAAACTAATCATGATTTATGGACTGGTATAAAAAGCGATTAATCCAAAACAAGGTTTTCGCTTCCTAGTTATCAATCAGTCGAACGGTTGTTGCGGTCGGGCTGTCGCTACTAAATGCCCATTGATTGCAAACATCGTAAAACTAGATGTAAACACGCCGCAGTTGATTTTTAACTACCGCCTGCTGTGGTCCTGGTATATCGCCCTTTATTGGGTTAAGTTTGTTTAGAGATGCGACTTCGTTTGCCCCTCGCATTTATTGTGATTCTTCTTCTAAGAGTGCCTCTCCGGCTTGCGAAGGTTGGCAGCCAATTCAGCGCAACTTTCCTCCTCCTTCGCGAGGTGCAGCAGTTCTGGAGCACTCGCTATCCCGGTCCACCCCCTGATATTACGTAGCCAAGACTTTCTTTTTCGACCAACTTGTCTTTTGCCCGCGATTTTTCCCATCATGATCAGTTGCAGCTCATGACCTAGGTAAGCAACTTTTCTACCTTTGACGGTCTGCAAAAGTTCACGTTTTTGGTTGACTTGTCGAAGAACCTCGTCATTCGCCACCCTTTGAGTCCAGCTGATAGCAATTTATTTATTTATTTATTGTGATGGTCTTTGAAATTGTTCAAAGTTGACATAATGTTAACATGACAGGTACAAACTGATCATGATGGGAAAAGTCGCGGGCAAAAGCCAGGTTGGTTGGAGAAACCTTTCTGATAATTAGTAGAATGATAACCCAAAATATCCAGACTTCAATTTAAATTCTTTATTTTCTACGTAAAGAATTACATTTTATTTGTTAAAAGTCAATCCCCTAACAATCAAGCATTTACTACCATTTCTTAATGAGGTTCCTCTGGACGGAGAAGAAATGTGATCCGGTGTATTTTTTGCCGTCTTTTTACAAATTTGCAATGTGTGCAAATCAAATTTTATAGCCTTTCAGTCTTAGAAAGTCAGGAAAATGTTTGGTTTTGTATACTTAAGTTATAATCAAATAATAAAAATATATTTTTTTTTGACACAAAAAGTTTCATCCCCACCAGCTGGATGTGTGACGATCCAGTACGGTGTGGATAGTCTGCGACAAGCAAAACAATAACAGAAAATTAATAATGTGTGTTTTTTGTGCTGGATGAAGTGGATTTATTTGGAACTTAAACCAAAAACTTTCCGAAAATCGGCCATCAATTCTCCACCCACCAACCACTATACACAACACCAAACACACATTACCACTTTTCCATTTTGTAAACGACACGTGTTTCGCACCAACACGAAGCATCTTCAGGTATAGTAGACTCTACGGAAGACAAACGAAAAGTGACATGTAAACAGTACTGTGCATTTTCCTAGAAACTTCTTTCCACCCACCACTATTACATTGGCTGGTTACAGGCATTACAGGTGCGATAGGATTTCTACTGCTACTCTCCTAGTTGATGACCAATGTTATCTAGAAGAGGCCTAAGTATTTGGAGAAAAACCGTGAAAAATAGTATTAGTTTTTATCGAGAAACGCAATATTGAATTTTTTTTATTGAAAACGCAAATTTGAATGACTTATGCCAAACATTTAATCGACATCTCGTTTTGATTTCTTTGAACAATCCATAAATATGATTTAAAACTCGCCAGATGGCTGTGTATTCCCTGACGCGGGTAGATCTTGTTGGTTTGTTTATTTGTTCAATATTAACTTAACACGTCGCACGCGCATGCAGTTGTTTTTATTCGATTTCGAATCGTAAACGCATAGGGTCGCGTAGGGTTGCCAACAAGTTAATATTAACCTTGTAGAATTATTAATTTGTTTTTTTTTAAAGCATAACAATACTTAACAATTGTAAAAATATATACAATCCAAGGCCGTAACTACGGTACCAATATTAAAATATTGAAATGTCGTATATATATATATAGGAAATTTAATGTTGGTTTTAAAAAATTGATCATTAAGGAGGTCAATCCCCTTCCCCAATCCACTCCCCTCCCGTAATGACACTTTCCTTAAAGTTCGTCAACGTTTCTGCACTACCCCTTTTTTGGAACTGCAGATGTCGTCGTATATCTTTCTAGTATTTAGTATAATATGTATTTTCTCATTAATACAAAATTAGACATATTATTTTAAATATGTGAAAAATCTGCGTTACGGACAATTACGAGCACTGTCATAACGCGCCAACCCTAGCTTTGAGGATTACCGCAAACGTCGCTTGTTATTACAACACTAAGCCGGGATGAACTGCCGAACAGTTCCCAAGTTCATACACACGGGATTATTTACGGAGGTCTATTTCCGGATTGTGCAGTGCACAGTCCGGCGTGTCTTTCCTCGGAACCGTGAGACGAGTGGTACATACACCAGGTTATGAAGGATGTTTTGGTGATAAATCTTTGCTATTTGAAAGGTGAAAAGTTCTTGGAGCTTATGTAACTTGGGGATCGAAATAATCTTTTAGCGGTAACTCAATACATATGCAGAGATACTTTGATATATATTTTTATAAGATTATAAGACGTTTACTTTGAATATTTTTACTGCCATATACTTATGTACTGTAGTGATTCATGGATAAATGTATCACTAAAACGTTTTATTTATTAAAATCTTTTCGATTATATTACTTCTTTTAAAATTTAAAATAAAAAGAAATAAATTGTTTTATATAAAAATCGACTGACTTATGACTTATGATGACGAATTCGATCGACTGACGTCTCATCATGTAACATATCACCTTTCCTCGCACAAGTAAATAATATTTATAAAGGATGAATAAAGTATGGATAAGATAAAAATGTACAGTGAAGAGAAAAATAAATTAATTTCATTTGGGTGAGTTTAATTATAAACAAAGATAAAAATCCCCTAAAGATCCCGTGTGACGCCGTAAGCAGTACGGTTGGCATGATACAGTACCGCACTCTAAACAAAAAATATAGGGAATATTATTATTAAATCTTATTTTATGAGATTTATTAGAGCAGAGAGATCAGGTATTATATACAAGTTAATATATTATATAATACCCGATCTGTCTCTGCAGGGATTATCTTTTCCTAGACGCCTTTCCGGTATTTATGGTATTGGTACACGGGTACGCGATCCCGGCCTCCCGAACTACTACCGTATCACTCTTTGTCTTCTGTTGTCTGTCTGTCATATCACTATCATCCTGTCTAAATCAATTTTTCCTTTCCCTGCCCTTTTGTTTCTTCTACGATGAATGTGAGAGGAAGGATGGATGAGCATGGAGGAAGCAAGGAAGGTGTGCCGCGATCGTAGCGGATGGAGATCTGTGGTTTCTGCCTACCCCTACGGTAAACAGGCGTGACGATATGTATGTATGTATGTGTCTATCTTTAATTAGGGGTACATTTTAATATGTTGTCTGAATTAATTAGAATAATGTATGTAATTGTGACTCCTGTTGATGGTTCATAAATAAATAAGAAAAAAATTTGCTTACATCAAATATTTATTCACAAATAATATTTGTTTACGTAAATTTATTCAGTTTTTTTCAGTGTTTGTTTTCTTTGTCACCAGGCATGCGCCCCTCGTTATGTATCCTTCGTGTCGGCAAAGCTGAACCAGCGGGACCCGGTTGGTTCGTGCTTTGTAGCGAAAACACCTGATGCCATCGACGTCAACGAATACTCCCCATGTAGAAATTGTAAGTATATGCCTTTGACTGAGACAATATTTGAGTGAAATTTTTGATAGAAAAAATTAATAAACTGATTGAATATTATACAAAAATAGATAGATATAGTTTTAATTAAACAAAAAACAACAAATATATACAGTAGCTAGATAGATAGTATAGCTAGATTATATAAATATTTATATTTAAAGTATGCTCTTATCATATAAAAGCGATTTTTTTTACACACACTGTTGAGTATTTTTAGTTATTAACGGGAACTAATGGGAAAGAAATACTGATTAAAAATGTAGATTAGTGTTGCCAGCTATATCCTCAAAATAATACACGGAGCGCAAACTTAAACATTATAATAAGTTTGGTTCAAATATGCAAGACCTTGATTAAAAAATTATTTAATTATATTTCTTAATGATATTTCACAATAATTTATTTATTATTAAAGCATACATAACTATTTAAATAACATTAAATAACAAAGATTATTTTACTTTGATGAGAAATTATGTTTTCGTTAGGTGATAATATGTATAAAACACAATATTATCTCTCCGTTTTTTGTAAAGGTTCATTAAATAAATAATAAGGTTATAAATAAACTATTTATGGACACTTCACCGTTGCTGAATACATATTTTTAAAGTATTATTATTTTAAAATATGCAATTAGTGAAGTAAGTAGGCAATATTATTATGTAATCTAGCTGGTAACATTCGTAAAAAGTTATTTATTATGTCTAAATTGGTTGTAGACGGGTTTTGTAACCGTTTTGAAAGCAGTATCAATACATCGAATAACCATATTAAACAGCAATTACAACATTCCTATAAACCTAATTTGGACAGTGATTGCTAACATAATATAGAGTTTTTAGATATTATTAATTCTCGAATTACTTTATTGGACTACTTTTTTAGCAATGTCTTGAACAGTTATATGCTGTTGATGGTTGTTATTTTAAAAAAATTAAGATAGTACACATATATTTCTATTACCCAAAAGAATATTTACTTATAAACAAATAAATGTTTTTAATAATTAACTAAACTAATATTTCTCTCGACTTCTCGATATATCTCGACTCTCAACTCGACTATAGATGTTTTATATAAGTCAGTGCTTAAATATAACCTAAAAATTTTGTTTGTTGCCTTAGATATATTTGTAAATTAATTGTTGGATTCTGAAAATTCTAACATGTTCAGTAGAATATAAAAAATCGCAAAATTTATGTAATCATAAATCAAGATGTTAGTAAAGAGAAACACGTCCGTCTAATTTTGCTTTAAGAGTCGCCATTACCGGCGGAAGTGAGGTGGGGTTTTCGCGCGCTTTTACTGCCGCCTTTAACGTGCGCCATCATGAGTTTGCCGTTTCATTTATGCTTAGAGGATTACGAAAATAGAGTACAATACTTTATGCCGCATGACATAAATGATTATCAATCATATTTTGTAAACAGATTTTTGGTAAATATATCAAAAGTCGGGTGATTTTTTAATTTTATAAATATTTTTTCAATTTATGTAAACAGTTTTGATTTCGCTAAGTTGTAAATTTCTTTGGAATACTATAAAAAATAATTATTTATTTATTATAATTATATATATTATTTTTATATAAAAATAATTAATAAATTTATAAAAATAATTTATAACTATCTTGACACTATTGGTGAATGTTTTGTTTTATTGTTATAAATATATGCTAGTATTTGTTGATTTTTTATTTATTTATTATGGAATAGAAAGGCAATCGAGCTGGCGTGTCACCTGATGTAAAGCAATCAACGTCAAAAGACATCCGCAGTACCATAGGCATTGTGGAAGCGTTACCAACTTTTAAAATATGCGTATTATATAATCTGTGTTTGTGTTATAAGTTATATCATATATACTATGTACTTTCTTTAGGGTACCGCTCGCTGGATGAGGGTGAGTACGCGGTAGTATGTGTATTGGATGTGTAACAAATCACCTGTACAGTGTAGCTGCAATTATGTCATTCAGTTTACATAATATACTATTAAGAGCATAACTGGAAGTATAGAGCTATCATCAAATTTACCTATAATTATGTTGAAAAGGGCTTCTTTCTTTTATATTTCTTGCTTTAATATTTCAATATAACTAGATCTAATTTGTCTTGTGATGATAACAACACTATGTTAAAAATTTACACGTTCATTCAGAGAATTCGCTCGAATTCTCGCCGCTTCGAATAACGTAACGTAATTTCGACATACGGTGCCATGGTTATGACTCATCCCTCCGCCTTAACGTGCGACGTAACTTATGGATGGCCACTAATAACAGTTATGACCAAATTGATAACGTTTGGATTTAGTACCGAATATTTTATATTTTATTATTATATCTAATATAACCCAAAGTTATAATAATAATAAAACAACATATTAATGCCTTGAATTTATATAGTAGCAATAATTACGTTACTTCCAGTGATAAATGCTCAATTATATTTATAACACATTAAATCTCATCTTCCATTGTAAGCGATTATTTAATATATATATTTTTTTAATATTGTTGTATCGTATTTTGGCTTTCTATGTGCAAAGGTCTGTCCTTTTTAATTCAACTATTCAATATTTAAATATTTATATAAACCCCTCTTTTTATATATGTTAATCTAATTTTGACAATTCTACACTGAATTTTATTAATATTATTTGCGTCCCAAATAATATATTAATTTTATTAAACTATGACAGTATTTTATGACGGCTTATTGGCTCAGTGACGAAGTTTTTCTGAGTCTATGGTTGCGGTTTTGATTCTCCGATTGGGATAACTATTTATATAATACAGATAATAGAAAACCCTATAATTAAGTGACACAAAAAAACACGCACTCTGTAAATTAAAGCAAATGCTTTATTCAATTAATTTTTGTTTCTAATATTAAAAAATTGTGTAAATCAGAGTAAAATATATCCAAGTTTAGGTGTAGTGGGTTAATGGCTATTTTTTCCCTGAATGATGAGGTTGCTTGCCCAGCAGTGGGATATATACAAAGATATGTATATGGACTGAAAAATATTTATATATATTTTATGACATTCGATGGCCATAACGTAATTATGTTCAATAAGAAATGCCACATTGAACTGGTTTGAGACATTAGTCTCTTCGGAGGCGTGAGTTCGCATCACACCGCTGCCACCATGATGTGCCTATTGACTTTATTAATATTGTTAATTACTAATTTATTTTTAAATATTTAATATTATATATTCACCTTATACAAATTTATACACTTTAAATATTAAACAACATATTTATTTTTCAGCAAGTCATGGTCAACGGAAGACTGGCGTTTGTCAGGCTGGTTTCTCGGCAGCCTTATCCAAGGTAAGCCATCAATGATAATACGAAATCTTCTTTTAATGGCATATCGTCGATCTGATTATCAGAATTGTTAACTTCAACAAGTCATATAAAAACAAATTAAAGTCAATTAATAAAAAATTGCATCAAAAACAATTCTCAAACCATAAAAGTAAATCGGGTTTTTGTTGCTCTTGTAAAATTTTCTCATACGGACTTAAGAATTCTGATAATTAGGCCAGCGATTAAATTTTATTTCATAGGAAGGTAAACGACTGATAGAAAACAATCAACGCCGCTCATAGACATTAGCAAAACCATAGACAATAGAGAAGCATTGCCTGCCTTGAAATATAATAATATAATAATAATATATATTTATTGTTCATTGATAAGTTTACAATTTTTGTTTCCCCGTCTGCCGAACTAGGGCGAACCCTGTACTACGGCAGACGGTTCCCTTCTGTGACATATTTATGAGTTACATATATTATTTTCTTGCTATACTTAATATAACTATGCAAATTTAAAATTTAAAAAAAAAACTTTATTAAGTTATACAAACCAAAAAGATTTTTTTTTTACATGTGATAATATATTGTGATATTTCTGAATTTATTTTATTTTATTTTGTCCTACTAAGCTAATGTTTATTTAATATTAATTCTGTAGAATTATATGCTAGGTTGGATAGCCATTTGTTTATGAGTTTTTTTATTGAATTGATATTTAGATTATTTGTCTTCTCTATGCGATTTAATTTAGTATAAATAAACGGAGCCAAATAATTATATTGTCGTTGGGCAAAGCTAGTTTTAGTTGTGGGCAAAGGATAAATAATACATCTCCTTGATGGAATTGATGCGTGCAAGGTGACTTCCTTGATATGTAGGGCTTTTTTAATTTCAATAATGTATTTTTAACCCTGTTTATTTCAGATGTTAAACAAAAGTAATATTTTGTTTGGATCATCCACTAATAAATGTATTATTGACTTTTACCGCCATGTTCCGCCCCAACACGAGGCATCTTCATCTAGACTCTACGGTAGACAACCGAAAAACAACCTTTTCGGTTGTGTACCGTAGAGTCTACTATACCTGAAGATGCCTCGTGTTGGGGAGAAACACGTGTCGTTTACAAGATGGAAAAGTGATAATGTGTGTTTGGTGTTGTGTATAGTGGTTAGTGGGTGGAGAGTTGATGGCCGATTTTCGGTAAGTTTTTGGTTTAAGTTCCAAATAAATCCACTAAACCCAACGGAAAAAACACACATTATTAATTTTCTGTTATTGTTTTGCTTGTCGCGGATCTTAGCTAAGTAAAACTTTTGACTGTCCATATAGTGATGGATTTCCGCAAAGTAACGCCTGACTCCATTAATAATTATGTTTTTATGTCATTTCTATATTGTTATATAATTATCAGTTATATTGTTTAATTGTGGTGGTGTATTATGCAATGCAGTTCGATTAAGGCGTATAAGTGAAGTGATATGAAATAAATGCGTGTATCGTGACTTTTAAAGTTGACTGAAAAAGTCCATACAAGGTTTTGGTAGAATAGCCACCATTTTATCAAGACGCAACGTGATAAGCGTACTAGTTACATTTTTAAAGATTTGATACAATTGTATTTTACTTGACACTGGCATAATAGTTATAAATAATTGCCATCAAATAAAAAAAAGAAAAATCTATTATTGGAATATGTGATATGTTTTTAAATTTGTTTATACCCATTTATGATTCTTTTTTTCTGATTCAAATTGCTTATAAAATAAAATACGTCATTTTTTAATTACAGCAACTACGTTTTCGAAAGTAACGGATAGTACATAAGTTTCATTTCAAGCGATACCCACACTAAGATTTTAGACTTCGATAGTTGGAGCTTGTCGGTAGATCTCAATTGCTTGCGGCGTGCCGACACTAGGAGTAATTTTATGCTTTCGTTACGTGTTGATTAGCTTATAGTAGTTTATAGGGAATATCTTGAAATAAGTGTTGAGATTCTGACGGCACTAACTTATCGAAGATTTTTTTTTAAAGTTCAAATTATTCTGTTACATGAAAAAGTTTACATAAAACATAATTTCCATTTAAATGCCATTGCACGTTTTATATTCAACACACCCGGTTATACCGAATGTATAGAACATTCGGTATAACCGGGTGTGTTGAATATCTACCAAAATTTATATCGTTAGTGTTACGAGATGGGGATTCCGAGAATTTTTGTTTTAAGATAAATTATGTGACTTGTAGTTTGCAACTTCGCCCAAACGCGTACGCGCATCGAATAAAAGGTACACCATTAACGCTTTAGACACGCTTATTGTGAATCCGCCGCGTGTAACACATTCTAGTGATGGGACACGTTCCGTTATAGTTACCGGATATCTGTTGGTTTTTATTATTCGTATATTTCGGTGACCACAGTGCAACGATTGAAATTGGAATGAATCTCGCCTGCGACTGGATTTCTGATTTTATAAACAAAATCGAGAAAGCGAACAATGATAAAAAAATATAAATTTTTAAAATAGATTTGCTTTAGTATAACAACAATATCCTTTTAACAAACAAATGAAATTACTGCAAAACAATTCTTAAGGTATATTTTAATATTCCAAATAAATATTTATATGAATTTTACATAATTCTTAATAATTAATTTTACACCAATTCCAATTGTTATAACTATTTTATATAAACACATATTGTTCTTACATCATCTGCCAACGACATAAAATTAAGTGTTGTTATTATTATTATATATTCACGCCTATCCCCCGCAGGGTTTTGCAGAAACCAAAAATTAAGTTTTGTCTCTAAATAGATCTGTCGAATATTAAAAGGTTTCTTACACCAATCTTTGAGAGGTTGTCTTATTAGTAAATCAATAAAATATTGTGATATAGGTAATTCTTAACTATATTATCGTTTCGTTTTATAGATCTGATAATATTATAACAGTTTAAAATTATTTAAATTAAATTACTGTCGCAATGGAGTTTGCTTGTTTTCAGTTATATTTTTATAAACATGTAATTATCGATGATCAGACATAAGTATGTATATATATTGTGCATATATAAATTGTTGATATTTGTTTTCTTTTAAGAACCCCACAATTATAAAGGTGAAACATTTATATACAAAAAGAATATCAACTCACCACAAAGTAAAATTTATTAAAACATGTATAACCGTTTTTAACCGAAAACTTATAAGCACAACCCTATTCGGAAGTATTCGTGAACCACAACTCGTATCCTTTCGAAAAAGGCATAAGTTTATTGCATTAATCTTATGAGGCTTTAATTCAATTTTAATTTTCGTATCACCGTTATGACGTCTGCGAGATGTAGTTACTGAGTGATAATGCATTTTTGTTGCATTAATGCATTTAAATTGTAAAATAGGATTTTAAAATTTAAAAAAATCTTGGATGCATTTGTCATGTTTTGAAAGGAAATTAATTTTTATTTATGAAAAAAATATAATGATACCAATATATTATAATACTTTGTTGAAATGTATGTAACTTTTTTAAAATTATTTGTTAATTAATATTTGATTCTACGGAACCTTTGATAAATCAAAATAATATTATATTTAGAATGGATAAACTTACTAAAGGAAATACAAAATCATGATTATACAATACAGTATAAAGTAGACACTTTTTAATGATGTAATCATTTTTAGAATTTTAATCTGCTATATTATTGGGTTGGCTCAGCTATGGAATTGCGAGTAGCAAGCTGTACACGCCTTGTTACCTTCGCCTTCATTTAGTGAGCTTGAGAGTCCTTTACCTTCTTCTTTACCTCTCACCTCCTTTATCCTCTTCCATTCTCAAATTAAGGGTAAAGGGTCCCTGTTTTTGCAAAAGCTCTTGGGCACAGCTACATTACTTTCATCAGATAACCGACATATTTGTCTACTTCTGTCTTTTGTAAAAAAATACTTAAGTCATCAAAAGTATTATATATAAAAATTGTAATTTGAATAAGAATTTCTTTTTAAAAAATCTAATACTGGCTGCATATCCTTTATGATCTTTGGCAAGGATTCACGCTAGACGTAAATAAGACAAAAAGGACATATCGAAAATAGCCTCACGAGAAGTATGTTCGCCGTACACAAAAACCTAGTGTCCATGTTAAACATCGTGATTTTACGATCGTGGGAATAGCATTATTCTGCCGCGCAGCATTATCCTAGGGATGCCCTTAAAAGCATCGATGTTATTTCAATAACACGTATATAGATAGCATAGCAGCATCGATTTTATATCGATATATAAAATATATGTATATCTCTAGTTGCTGTACATCGAATGTTATTGAAAATTGGATACATATGTAGCGTAGATATTAAAGGAAATAAACATATAAATCAAAAAGCTTTAGTTCAATTACAATTTTAAAACTGCTTACAAACATTTTTGAGACAAAGTAAACGCAAATTATTAAATGGTGTGTTATAACCAAACAACGTATGTTTTGTATTACTCATTACAATATGCTTGTCACTTTGATGCAACGAATAAAAAACCATCGATTTGTACTCGTTGTTAAAAAATTAACGATACATCGATTAGATGTTGTGTTCTTTTTCTTACTATAGCACTAAAAACCGTTCTGGATCTTATCCTCCACCACGATTTTGTTCCATTTTCTTTGCCTCTGGTTTACCTTTTTACCAAAATGTATAAGACCACCACCATGATGTAAAAGATTTCTTATACTTCATAGATCTACCTCTTGATAGACAGTTGTTTGATTCGATACATCGATTCTATATATCGAGTGTTCTTAATACATCGAGGTACATATATTCTACGTTATCCGCAAGCCGCAGCTCGGCCGCACGTGAACGGACTCGCTCCGCGCCTTATGAATTATTAAAACTTTTATTGTTCATCGCGAAAAATAAGGCAAAACGACCGGCGATTTCTATTCCGAAAATAGTAGTCAATATGTGCGATTGTCTTATTGCTGTTTTATGGTGCGCTGTATTTGGAAGTGCTTCCCGCTCCTGAGATGTTGACAGGCGAAAGCGCTTATGTGGAAATTGTTAAAACATTTGACGACTTCTTTTTTAATTAATATGAGAGATGAGTCTGTGGATGCAAAAATCGTATATATCAACGCAAAAAAATTGAGATATATCAACGCAAAAATCGTACCACCAGCGCCAAAATTGACAGCTGTCATTGTAATGACAGACGTCAAATTTTGTAAGCGTTTTCGCTTCTTGTCGAAATAATAAAGCCCATTGCTTAGTAAGATCCCCTTTTTATTATTACTACTAAGGTATTCATTTTGTTTGACGAACTTTTTAATTTAGCAGCGTAGTTACCGCTCTGAGACTTAATGGTCGCGGGTTCAACTCCCGTTTCCGAATAAATATAAATATGTATGGCGTAAGGATATTTATTTCAAGTTTGGTTACCCGACCTATCTGCATTGGACAAGCGTGATAGGTTATTGTCTGTTCCTCTAGAAACGATATGTATGGGCTGTGAAAAATATTTAGTTATTATTTTATTATTGTAATATTTTTGATATTGTTAAATTCCCTATAAAAGGTATGAGACAAAACAAAACCTTTGTGGTACAATGTTGCATTTAAATTACTATTTAGAAAAGCTAACGAACATAATCGGTGTATAGACTAAACAATCATTGTAATGTTGTTGTAAGAAAGCCGTCGATTCAATGTTATATAAAACGTAATGTAATCGTTATTCTTAACTAAGTAACGTGACGACTTTTCCCGCCAACTTATATCAGTGACGTTGTGTTTTTATTTCATTTTCATAATCTTATATTATTATCAGTTATATTGTTAATTATGGTTGCGTATTATACAACATAGTTTGATTAAGGCATATAAGTGAAGCGATATGAAATAAATGCGTGTATCGTAACTTTTTAAGTTGACTGAACAAGTCCATAGAAGATTTTGGTAGAATAGACACCATTTTATCAAGACGTAACGTGATAACTAGTTACATTTCAAGAGCTTGGATGTTATTGTATTTTACTTGACACTGGCATAATAGTTGTAAGTAATTGCCATCAAAGAAAAAAAAAAGAAAAAATTACGTGACATAACACGATATTGAAGTAGCATGTTGTACGGTTCTATAAATCCACTACTGTTACGAATAACTTCTAGTAATCAAAACAGTCAAAGATACTTTTGAATGAACTTTACTTGGATTTGACGCCAGTAGACATCTACCACTCAACTTTTGAGTAAATGGAAAAAAATGATGTTGAAAAACAAATTTTAACAAAAAGAAATATTACTTTATTAGAAAACATAAGTTGAATTTACATTTCATCATCATCATGATCCATTGATCATGATGATGATCATTACAGCCGCGGGTGGGCTGTAGCCTGGTCCAGTAAAGTTTTGCAGTCGGATCTTCGTTTTGCTTTTTCCTTCCAGCCCCTCACACCGGTTGTCCTTAAGTCGCCCTCGATTCCATCTAGCCATATGAGCTTAGGCGTTCCGCGGCTTCTACGACCATCTGATTTGCCGTTCACCATCCGTACCACGTGCTCATCCCAACGAAGGCGTCCAATCTTAATGGTTTTGATGACGTTCGGCTCATTGTACAGCTCATATAGCTCGTGGCTGAAAAGAGTATGCCATCGCTCATTTTCCAACACAGGACCAAAGATACGCCTCAAATTCTTTTTTCTTTCTCAAAACTTTTTTGATTTACATTTCAAGATACTTTTTTATTACATTACTTGCTACTGGCATAATAGTTATAGCTAATTGACATCAAAGAAGAAAAAATATTGACGCTATTTCATATGTATCGTATAATGATCTGTGAACATACTGGTGTTCTATTATCATTCCAAATTCAACTTGTGGAACATTGAGATAGTAGCAAGTATGAATGTAAAATGATGTACATATTTTCGACCAGAATTTAAATTTTCTATCTCAAACCTATTAGAGGTTAACAGCGATTGTATTCACGGCGTGTAATGTAATATGTTAAGCGAATTGCAATTATATTTACATTATGAATACAATTAATAATTAATTAAAAAGCATTCACCTTGTTATCTGTTGTTTATGTCATCAATACATCGAAGAAAATGATTGTAAAAGAAAAAAAATACGTGATTTAAATTCAGAACACGTTCGTCTCTCCACGCTGTTTGTTACCATTATATGGCCAGTAACAATAAACATGTCGTTATAATTGATTTTACCTTTGTCGCTAATAATGAAATTTAAAAACTTTATATGATCAATTCTCTGGCGACTTCTTTTGATATTTATATAAAACATGAGGTGTTATATGTGTTTCTTTTAGAAATGTTAATATTATTATATATAAAAGAGTATCATAATTTTATGGCGAACTTGTAAAAGTGGGATTTAAAATTTTAAATCCCAATTTTGTTAGCATGTTTGTTAGCATAAAAATATGTTGTGATAAAAAAAATTTGTCATCTAATCATTTAGAAAATTGTCGTATTAAAAAAATTACGATCTATTGACGTGTTTTAGTAAACATAACATCTACATTTTAGTTTTTATGGTTTTATATTTTTTTTAGTTTTTGTAGTATTATTATTTTTATGGTATATTTCATACTTATTACTATACATTTCAGATTGTCAACGTTAGGGATACGGAGGTTCAACTCCTTTCACTTTTCACTTTTGTCTTCTCTTCCAAATAATGCCCCGTTTCTCTCACATTACTCACATTTTACTCTAAGGTCAGCAAGCAATGCATCTGCAGTGATTACCCACCATCAGGTGAACCGTTGTACTAGTTTCTCTATTTCGGCGATTGTTGGGATTAGAATAATTTGGCTTTTATACACAAAATTGAGGAGGCGAACAAAGACAATAAACAAAGAATCTAAAAATAGATTTGCTTCATCATAGCAACAATAACTTTTTTTTAGAGAAAAAAAACATGAAATTACTCCAAAACAATTTTTAAAATACAGCTCAATATTAAAAAATATATTTATATGAATATTATATAATTCTAAATAATTTATTTTATACAAATAACAATTATCATAATTATTTCATATAAACCAACATTACATAATGTGCCAACAGATGGCGCCACAGTACATATGAAATTAACTTTTTTCTATTGCATAAAATAATTCAATAATAATAATTCTAATACGCCGATATCTACGTCTTGAAAAATCTTTACTTTGATTTGTTGAATTTAACAATACATATAAATGTTTCAGTTATCCTCTTAATCACGGATATATACAATCTACACTTCCATAATTCCTTAGTTTATACCCGTCGAGGTAAGAGTTGCCAGATGATATCTATTTCGGCGAAAGGACAAGTTCATACTAAAGCGTTTCACGAATCGTCGCTCACATCTACCTGCTTTAAGCCAGTTGAATACGTGATCATTTTACAAAGCAGTACAAATATGGGAGTAGTTTGCGAAAAATAACTTTTTGATATGCATCTCGTGTTACCTATAATTTAAACTCTCGCGCCTAAAATTTATAACTACTGTTTTTGTAGTTTTAGAATCTTAAAATTTGTATATTTTATTGTACAGAATTAATATATAGGGAACGGCAATGTTTCGACCTAATACAGAGTAAGGCCTAGCACAACTACTGGCTAATATAACTACCAAACTTATTATTTTGTAAAATGAATAAATAAATAAAATATTAACATGTATTGATTGGTTAATGTTGTAATGGCAAAAATCTGCCTATATATTTAATATTTTGGAGACGTATCGCCTTATAGAAAGTAACCAAAGACGTCCATGAACATCCGTGACACCATACCATTACGGAGTACCATACCATGTATTTTGAAGGTTCGAATGTCGTATTGGTTGGGAAATAGCTGAAGCTAGCTGATGGTGGTCCGTGGGAAAAAGGAAAACGTGGGGAAGAAACCTTTCTCTTTTTATTAGTCTCGGTTTTTATACTTCGTAGTATATTATGAAGTCTTTACTACATGCAATATCAATAGAAACATTACACCGCCATATATCGACGCTCCGTGACTTGCATAGCGCGAAATGCATTTGATCAAGTGCGAACTCGGCGCAATTCGTTCATTAATATTCATCCATACAGCCTTTCCCAGGTTTACAATATAAACTATATATTTGTAGCATATTTTTGGATAGTTTTTCTTTTAAACAGTTAGGTAAACGAGCGTATAAGCATTTGCTGCCGCCTATCTTCTTCTGAGGATGCCTATCCGACTAGCGAAGGTGCCAGCCAATTTAGAACAACTCTTCTCTTCTTGAGACCCAGCAGTTTTGGAGCAGTCGCTATCTCCGTCCACTTCCTTATATTGCTTAGCCAAAACTTCCTTCTCTAAATAAATATAATAATAAATAATAATAAATTTAATATTGTCTAACATGAGCTTAAGTTATTAAAATTTATACTACAGTACCCTTACAATTGGCAATTTAATGCTAAACGTTTTATATAAGACAAAAAAGCGAGCCCTTAGTTTATTTTTAAACTCGGTACCTTTTCGCTATGCAAAATAAAATTCCTTGTCATCGCAACGTCTTAAACATTCTTTGTGGATTTACAAACATGGTTTTGGAACGCCACCGTAAACGGCGGCCATTTGCAGACAATAGCGTTGGCGGGAAAAGCGATACGCGACGCGCGCCATTGCGAAATTGAAACAGAGACATTTAGGGATTTGTCAGAGTAATTGTTTTATTGTTGAAAACATAAAATGTAGGGTTGTGCGTTTGGTTCGTCGATTTAATTTATAATTTAGTTTTTAAATATTCTATTATAAAAACAAATCGACGACCGATTGGCCCAATGGTGGGGCGCTCCGCCCACGGAGTCAATGGTCGCGGGTTCGATTCCCGCATCGGAATAAATATACATATGGATTTATAAATATTTATTCCGAGTCTGGTAACCCCCCAACCCGCATTTCTGTTCCAGCCCTTTCCTTTCTTCTCTATCCTTTCCCTTCCTCTCCGCCAATCCACGGTCTGCCGTGCCAAAGGATACATGACTAAGGGCGAGCTTAGTTGTAAGCGTGCCGATTGTCCCGGGATCGGGCTCCCCCGGGTACTGTAGTGCCTTACCTCAGCATGCAGGGCTCTGCTGAGGCTGACCTCCATCCACTCTTGTGACTCGTGGGAATCACTAAGACGAATTTAATATGCCCAATTGGTTGAAAGATGATGGCGACGTGGTTCGTCACCCGTCATGTCCTGATTCTCACGAGGGCGAAAAGCGACCAATGGAAATCCGTTTCGCTGCGATGAATCGTAGCGGATGGAGCTCTGTGGTCTCTGCCAACCCCTGCGGGGGATAGGCGTGAATATATATAAAAAAAAAACAAATGGTGAAATTTTCAAAGAAGAAAAGAAATTAATATAGTAGAATAGATATTATAGTTACTGCATAAATATAAATTCACTTCCACAGAAAACCGACGTCTGAATGGTAGCTTAGTTACCGCGCTTCGTCTGGTGAGCGATTGGGTTCCGGAGGCCCAACACCTCTCCCCCCTCCCTTCCCATATTGACCTTTCCTTAAAGTCTGTAGCACTGCGGTTGTCTATGGGCGGCGTTGATTGCTTTCCATCGGCGATGCGCCTGCTCGTTTGCCTTCCTATCCCATAAAAAAATTCAAACGCTTTCAATATTTATGGGCTGTTATTTTAATATTCAATTATTTGTAGCGTCTACCATCTTTAGTTCTGGCTATCTATAGCTACAATTTAATTACACAAAATCTAATTTAGTTCTTATATTAAAAAATAAATGTTTTCATCGTTCGCCTCCTTAAATAAAAAATCTGTTTTCTTCAGTATTCAAAGAACATTCATAAACCACGTTAATAGAATTTTAAAAGCCATTAAAAGTTAATTTTCCTGTATGTTATTCATTCTCTTTACATGCCCGTTACTTCAAGCGCAAAATAACTTGCGAACCTTCGAGAACTATTACAACTCAATAGTTTAATGTCTTACTCTAACTGTGACTTGCCTTTTGCCACGTCGGGCTGTTTTCAGTCTTTCCTTATCTTTAGGGTTTTCGTCTATCAAACTGGAACGAGAAACGCTGACACCATGCTTTAGAACTTTAAACCCGGACATTTTTTTACTAATAAAATAGATTAAAATTCGAGTGGATTCGGAATGCAGTAGATCCGTTCATGACGCTGTCCATAAATTTGAAGACCAACGAAGGCGAAATCTTGAGTCCAAACGTGAACATATTAAATATAAACTGCCTTTAAATATTTCTTACACCTATAAAAATGAAGTCCTCACATGTAGCATCTGTGGCCGCATCTTTACAACTAAAATATGTTATATCAATCATGTCAGGTCTCACAAGTAGTAAAGCGTACAGTCGCTGTGGCCAAAATCGGCTACGAAGCACACACATACACAAACAGATTAAAATTGTTATAATTTTTATGAAATAGATACCTATTTATCATCATTAATATATGTAGCTATAAAAGACCACTGTTTTTCACGGTCATCTTCATAAAAGAGTTGTTGCTCCGCTTACTAAGGATTATACAGCATTTAAGTGAAGCTTAAATGCTATATAATTCTTAGTAAGCGGATGGAGTAGCACAGATTAGTTTTTATTAATCAGGTAGATGGCGCTGTGCATCTACCAGCTAGTATATATGTACTTTTATAATTGATTTATACGGTTTATACAATTCTGTATCAAAAACCACATATGTAATAACATATACGAATATTACATATATAACTATACAAAAACTATACTCCGTTCTCTTGGTAATAAATTACACATTCCCTTGGCGTTCTCCAATTAAGTTAGAAATTACGGCAAATCCGGTGAAATCCCAACGCATGGCCACCTTACTTATTTTCATACGGAATATTGTTTCGTAGATGCAGATTTTGCACATGACTATGGTCATAAATGGCATAATGTCGCAATGAAATCTTGGTACGGACTCAACAGGGCTCTCCGTAAAGGCCGTTGGCTATAGTTTCCGGCTGAACCCAACCTTTGATCACATTACCGACCACTTAACGGTTTCCGTGAACAAAACTAATGAAAAATAATTTTATTAAGGAGTTTTAAGTTATATACGGGGACAAGTGAAACGACAGCCAGCTTAGCGCGAACTACTTTTTTCCGTCTCGCAGCCACAGATAATAAATATTATAACTATACAAATACCCAACAATAAGGTTATGCTATGTACATTTATAAGTGTATGCTTGACTATTCCCGCCAACTTGTATCAGCTTACTTTTTGTTTTTGTTTTATTTTCATAATCTTATATTATTATCAATTACATTGTTTAATTATGGTGATGTATTATACAATATAGTTCGATTAAATCGTATAAATGAAATGATATGAAATAAATGCGTGTATCGTAATTTCTTAAGTTGACTGAAAAAGTTCACAGGTAGATTTTGGTAATTTTACCAAAGTCACCATTTTATCAAGACATAATGTGACAAGCTGAATAGTTACATTTCAAAAGATTTGATATTATTGTATTTTACTTGACACTGGCATAATAGATATAACTAATTTGCCATTAAAGAAGAGAAAAAATATGTATTACTTTAGAGTATCATACGTAATATATTTCGATATGTTACACAAGAAAGAAAAAAGAGTACACGTGTTAACAGCAGTGAGGTTCGTTTTTTGTGTCATTCTGCGTTTATCTCACACATTCACACGCACCGATTTGTCGGGACGTCTGCTTTTTGTCTCGTCCATTGGCGCAAGTCATGCGCTGATAGCGGTATGATTTAAAATGTAGATATTCTGGATCCGTCACCGATATAGGTCAGGGCATATGTCCGGTGGTAGAATAAAGTTTTAAAACATAAATATTAAAAAAAAAATGTTTTAAAACTGCAAAGAATATAAATAAAATTTAATAACTTTTTACGAAGAAGAGAAGTGTGGGTTTTACTTTTTTTAAAATTATTGTGTCTAAATGTTGACTGCTATGTCGGGCGCACTCTTGGAATCTAACCACAGTATCCTGTGCCACTCGCTGAAGTAGTGACGTCGGGATACCATTGACCATGACATGACATGTACGATATTTTCTTTTAATTCTGAGATGGTCGTCGGATTTGATTCATACACTTTACATTTGATAACTTAACCCTTAGAAAAAAGTTATCAGGTGTGAGATTCGGTGACCTGGGTTGCCAGGGGATATCACTAAAATAGCTTATGAGTTTGTTAGGGAAGAAATCGTGATATAAATACATGTATCGTCCACGTCTTCTTTTAGGAAGGCAAACGACCAGGCGTGTCATCTGGTGGAAAGTAATCAACGCCGCCCACAAACATCCGCAGTGCCATAGGCAGTGCAGAATCGTTTGCGGTCTTTAAGGAAATATCATATTGGTAGGGGGAGGGGAAAGGGGGGTTAGGCCTCCGGAACTCAACCGCTCACCGGACGAAGCGCGCACTCAGACGCCAGTTTTCCACGGGAGTGTGGTATTTCTCCGGGCGAGCCGGTGCATTTATGCTATAGACAAATAATACGCCATTTTTGATAGTATCCGTCTGCAGCGTGGCTCTACCACTCTGATGTCTGACGTCTGTATTTGCAAACACGCAAAAAGTCATTAAAATATATATTCTTCCCAGTTGACAGTTCTTAATGTCTCAGAAGGGATCGTTATTGTTCAAGTAGAAGAAGAGAAGAAGGAAGAAGGATGATATCACAATACCTTATAATATTTCACCACTGGTCATAAACTTGTTCTAAATAGGGAGATTGACTTTTTGATTGATTTCCCTATGTTCACCTTGTTGATGAAATGGATTCGCGACCTTAAAACTTGCCATGTCAAAATGATATTTCTGCTGTACATTAGCGGCTTGCAACAATTTATGGGTAGCCCTATTCAGCATGGTTAAACCAACATCAGCTGATCGTGAGACATTTTAATTTTACAAAATCTCTCGACGCTTATCACTTAGAATGTATCCATCGAAGTGCCAGACTGCCCCTACTTAAGGATATGTTAAAAATAATAAACATTGTAACTTAAAGAATGTTTTCACAGTGAGGAAATAAAAAAAAACAACTGCAGTTACTACATCCGCTTCTTCTTTCTTCGCAAATAAGTTTTTGAGTTAAAAAACGTAGTCCGGTTCTACTAGCCAATGGTTTTCTCGAATCACCTGTTTCTTACGAGTATTAATAAAACCAGCTTTTGCATGTATATTTTGTATTTTGCATGAACATTCTTTTCTTTTCTTTCATGGCAATTAGTTAAAACTATTATCCAGTGTCAAGTAAAACGGAATATATCAAATTTTTTGATATTTCTATTCAGCTTATCACATTACGTCTTGATAAAATGGTGGCTATTCTACCAAAATCTTCCATGGACTTTTTCAGCCAACTTAAAAAGTCACAACATATGAATTTTTTTAGGCCTATGTGCAGAAATAGACTGCCGCAGGCTGCTGCTGATGATGATGATGATATGGATTTTTTCATATCCCTTCACTTATAAGCTTTAATCGAACTATATTTTATAACACACACCACCAATAATTAAACAATATAACTGGTATATAATATAAGATTATAAAAATGTTGGCGGGAAAAGTGAATTTTTAACTTATTTTTCGAAATATAAGATGCACCTTTATACATAGAAAAATGGACTTAAATTTAAAGTGCGTGTTATGGTCCGCAAATAATATTAAAATGTATTTTTCTAAAAATCGTATTATAAATTTGAGTAGCATCTTATAGTCCGAAAAATACGATACGAGTGCGTGGTATAACTACAAATAAATTACAAGAAACGCCGTATGGGTCAAGATATCTAATAATAAATAAATACATGTATAATAATCAGTGATTTCCCCGAAATTTATAACATTATTCTATACATCTATTATACTCTTTCATCCATATACAAACGATCAACACTAAAGATCTCACACGTTCCGTTCCAATTTATTGTACAACCATCCTCAATTTGTCGAGATAAGAGCTGACTATGGAGCAAGTCTTCACACACTTATAAAACCATACACTTATCGGACGACGGCTGCAATTAGGGCGACTCTGTCCTTAGCTACCATTAGTGCCACCATAAAACTGTAACTCGCTCCACTTGCGCCTCGTAAAAAGCGTTATCGCCCAACGCTGCATGTCTTTTGACAGCTGTCAAGCACTACTTAGATTGTTGTTTCTTGGAAACTATCAAACGTACCTCTCCGTAGGGCTTACAATACCGAACTAAAATCTGAATACCGATATTTGATATTTAAAATTAGAAATATACGGAATACCGGTATTGAAATCGGTATTATTGATAAAAAATTCACTAGTTATATTTTTACTTATCTCAGTTGTTATATTGACTTGTTAACAAATAATATATGAAATCCAATAAATATTGTTCTGAAATGAGTAGATATTATTTATTTTATTACATAAAGAGTAGGAGTAGATAGATACAAAAAAACGTGCAAGTAAAAAAAAGTGCATATTAGATTTTGTGTTACATTTTACGTATAATAAATGTGCCAGATATAGATTTTAATACAATGAAATTGTTTATCTTCAAAAAAAATTTCTTGTAATTAATTAGTATTATTTTAATTAGATTTATATTGTGCATAAATTCAATTTTTATCAACTAATGTAATACCGAAATATCGGTATTTTTACATAAATACCGGTTTTTAATAACGGACAAAAATCGTCCGGGATTCCGGTATTCGGGATCCCGGAATCCCGGTATTATAAGCCCTACCTCTCCGAACATGTTCTAATTATTATTTGCCTTAGATCAGATATCGAATACTCGGATTGTATATATAGGCTATGGTCCGAGTTTCTCTGGTGGATAGAATTCGAAATGACAAAATTCGCCGGAGAACCAGAGTCACCGACATAGGTCTTCAAGTTAGCATACTGAAGTGGCAATGGGCTGGACACGTTTGTCGGAGAACCGACAATATTTATCATATTTTATCTTCGCTACATAGCTCATGTTTTTGGTTATACATACGGGGACATCCACACCCAGAGGGGTGTGGAATTGAAACTCGGGGATTAACTCGCGCAGCAACTCAAAGGGACGACTGCCTCCCAGTCCTAGATGCCGCTGTTCCCGGTGGTTTTTGGGCGTCCTTTAACGAGTTCGCGCCGTCGAGATATGGTTGAATCTATTCCTACGTTGGGTCTGTCGCTGGCCCTCCTCCCTCGCGGGAGCCAGGCGGCGACAGGAGGATTTCGCGTGGGAGCAGGCGTCCCTCAGGTGGACGAGCTTTTGGTAAACAACATTGTACAATAAAAATATAGAAATTCTATAGTAAAAGTATTATAATTTTTCCCATGGAACCTTTACATAATTGCATATTTTATGTCATGTTACAGGACGGCGAAAGGTTGTTCATGGGTGCTCCAGGCAGTTTTTACTGGCAAGGTAAATTACATATAACACCATTAAATAGTTAGGACCATGGTAAACAAAGCTTTATATTACATATTTTTATTATTAAATACTTGTTGATCGGAAAGTCTCTTAAGAAATATAGAGTTTTGATTTACCATATACCTTTAAGTCCGCTTGACTGCAACTGAAAGAAATAAACATGTTATCTGAAATTGTACTACAAATCCACAGGAAGAACGATATCCATTGACACTAGCGCCAGATTCAACTACTATATGCCGAAGGAAGGTAAAGAATGTCCTAAAATATGGCCAGACTGACCTCGCAACTTCTTAACCGTAATAACACAACGAAAGGCTTCTGTACGCCTAATCCTATGATAAGCCCGGCAAACCATTCGCAGATCTTTCAATATTAATTGTTGGTATTTTGAGTGTATTGGGGACCATTATGAACGGATTTTGTTATCAAATTTCGTAGGTAGGACGCAGTCGTGAGTTTAAGAATTATGATTAATGGAGTCAGGCGTCACTTTGCGGAAATCCATTACTATGTGGACAGTCAGAATTTTTACTGAGCTAAGATCCGCGATCAGCAAACTAAATGGACAAATAATAATGTGTGTGTTTCACTGGAAGTAGTGCACTGACGGAGAACTTAAACTAAATCTCACCGAAAAATAGCCGTCAGCAACTCTTCACTTCCCAACCACTATCAACAACACCAACACCATACACCACCACTCTTCCACAATGTACACGACACGTGTTTCGCCTCGACACGAGACATCATCAGGTATAGTAGACTCTACGGAAGACAACCGTTAAATTACTTAACGACTTATGATATAATGAACGGTTGACTTAACCCACTTCTTCCAGAAAATAAATACACATCACTCCTTTTTTTCTATTTTGTTTGCTTATCACGGATCTTAGCTAATTAAGAATTCTGACTGTTCACATTTAAAAGTTATGTTAAATTGTTTTTAATATATTGTTGATATGATGATTAGTCTTGAATTTATTTTGGAAAATCTCATTAATATAGCATTAGAAGTAGATTGCTTTTGATTGTTATTTGCGTAAATTCTACAGCGATTTTTTTATGCATGCTAAAGTGAATAGTAAAAGCTTTTTAAAAAACATATAAAATCTATTTTGACAGTTTCCTTGCCGTTTTGGTTTTGATAATAGTTTTTGTATATCTTAATTATCATTTGTCCGAATTCACTGTTTAGGATTGAAAGAAATATTCCATCCTATTTGGGAGAGAATTTGAGTGCTATCACTTATTAATATAATACATATTTAAAAAAAATTGTTTAATAAAATTATCGAGACATAAAATCATTTGTCTCAGAGCTAATGTATACTGATAAGTCAAGTAGCTGTCAAAATTTGTCTTTATTTATATGTATATTATAAAAAAGACTAAAAGGGGTTAATTACGAGGTTTCTTTTGCCGTTGCATCTACTTCCAGAAGAAACTTATTACAACAAATGAAATATAATTTATTTTGTCAAATAATAAAGAATTTAAATATATAAATAAAGGATATAATAGTTGAAAAAGTCTTTGAATTATACGGTAAAACTTTTATACAAATTTAATCTAATTTTTAGTTAATTTAGATAATCGATTGTAGTTTTTTTTTATTTATTAATATTTCGCTCTGCATTCCGTAGTTAATGACTTTAATATTTTCGTAGTCTCCGATCCTACTCAGATACACGCAATTACTATTGGCGATCTGTCTATTGATATTCATGTCAGCTCATTTATCACTGGCGTTGAACCATGTGCCAAATACAATGCTTTAACTAACGTGAACATAGTCAGTCTCATTTCCCATGGTAAGCGTATAAGGTATGTCGACCCATAAGCCCCATGTATTTCCCACCTCAGAACATTTAGCTTAGATGGATGATTATTGCGGTAAATATGCACGAAAACATCATGTTGTATAGTCAATAGCTTATCCATTCGCATACGATTGTGCTAACTGTGTACTGTGTATATTATTAAAATGTTTTCTTTATGAAAAACATTACTCAAATTAACAACATTTTCAATAAAAGTAGTACTTTAGTTGTGTACAAATAATGTTAAACATATTACTTTAGTAATAATATTGCTCTCTAAAGTAATAAAAATAATAAAAAATTAAAAAGAGATGTAATATATAAACAAACTGATGTATTTTTAAATTAGCTGCATCGTTTAACAGGGGTGGCACAAAATCCTAAATCAACCGCTTCCTACGTCCATTTATCCCTAACGACATCTATCTTCTATCGAGTACTTTGAACTTTGGTTTAGGTGTGATTTTATATATTTAACAGAGGTATAACCCTGTTTATAATTGGACTTAGTTTGGGCTGAGTTTAGAATTCGCCCACCGTGAACCGAGATATCCCTCAAAGAACCAAAGTCATCGACATAACCCACCGTTTTCATAAATTGAATTGAAAATCTTTATCGAATTATCGATAATCTCAATCGAATTGGAGTGGAAAAGTATCAGAATGTAGATATGGTCTATGTATGTAATGTAGACGAATTGCTTCAGTGGCAGGGCCCTCCGCCCCCAGAGTCAATGGTTTCGCGGGATAAATCCCCGCATCGTAATAGATATATGTATGGATTGCAGATATTTATTCCGAGTCTGGTAACCCCGCCAATCCGCATTATACATGCGTGGTGGATTAACGTCCGTTCCACCAGAAATGGAGAGGCTCGTGCTCAGCAGTGGGACATATATGGGCTTTAAAAAAAATGTAATGTAGACATGCAAATCTAGTGCAGGAATGGCCTCCAAATGAAGCGTCAGTATGTGAAGGGTAACTGGTAAAAACTAGATGCGTCAAGCATAAGATTGGATTGATTAGCGCGGCTTAGGCCTTCTCTAATGACGCATATGTCTAGCAATTGACTTCTTCAGGCTATTACAAACAGGTATATCAATTATATTATAAAGTTTTTGGAAAAAAATTTTTGGTCCTAGATTTTGTGTCACCTCTTATCCTCTTTAATAATATCCAAGGTTATTAATGGAGTCAGGCGTTACTTTGTGGAAATCCATCACTATATGGACAGTCAAACGTTTTACTTAGCTAAGATCCGCGACAAGCAAAACAATAACAGAAAATTAACAACGTGTGTTTTTCTGTTGGGTTAAGTGGATTTATTTGGAACTTAAACCAAAAACTTACCGAAAGTCGGCCATCAATTCTCCACCCACCAACCACCATACACAACACCAAACACACATTATCACTTTTCCATCTTGTGAACGACACGTGTTTCGCCCCAACACGAGGCATCTTCAGGTATAGTAGACTCTACGAAAGACAACCGAAAAGTGACTTTTGGATGATTTGGGAGAATTGATGGCCGACTTTCGGTAAGTTTTTGGTTTAAGTTCCAAATAAATCCACTTAACCCAACAGAAAAACACACATTGTTAATTTTCTGTTATTGTTTTGCTTATGCGGATCTTAGCTAAGTAAAACTTTTGACTGTCCATATAATATCCAAGGTATTCTTCCATCTTGTTAAACGAACTTGGAAAAAGTCAGCAATAACGATGGGTTAAATTGGTTTTCATTAATGCTTCGATAAATCCCGCCCATGCTTTGAACTAATTGATTGTAATATTAAAATAATTTCTCCAGCTTTGATATTAAGTAACGTCATATCACGATAAAACAAATCTAAATGTACAAATCATTATAAAAATAACTTTAAAACATATTTTTTTTAAGTTTTCTAGTAAGTTGAGATAAATTCAACTATTTATCTATATGTAGCAGATTTCCTAGAATCATTGTTATACAAAGATCTTTAATATTGTCATGACTTACAAAATAAATAGTTATTTCTTTTATAAGTATTATATCATAATCAAACTCATGTGAATCAATTTTGAACCATATTCATAGATATATATAGCTTATTTATCTATTTTAATGCCTTTTGAGAAATTACAAATATTAATGTTTTTTATTCTATAATTTACTAGAAGTTTTTTTACAAAATCTTGATGTATTACAAAATCTTAATATGTATTATGACTTATTGTGATAATTATAAATTTCAACCATTTTTCAATAATAAAAAAAATTTTACCTGCTCATAATTTTAATGTAACAAAAATGCTTATTATATCCAAGAATCATAAGCAATTAAAAGGTGACAAGCTTTCTATAATATAAACATGGAAAATCGCCATAACTATGATTATAATGGGAACACATAAATGAGACGCAGAGTGTACGCCCGCGAGTACAGGAGCGCGGGGCAGGACGTCAAAGGGGATTCGAGGGATGAGCGGGAGGCAGGAGTATGATATCAAAGGAGATCGAGGAAGGAGCGGGCGGCTGCTCATCCTGCGATTCCCTCATTTATGTGGTCCCATTATAAAAACAAAATTTATTGTATGCAGTAAAGTATCATTGAACTTGCATTTTATTGTATTATAGGTCAACTTAAAGTGCAGACAATTAACGGGAAGAGGGTTCTTATATCAACGCCAGAAGCAAGTCCCAAGTACGACGACTCTTACATGGGTTACTCGGTCACTGTTGGAGACTTTGCTGCTCAGGGTGAGCAGGGCGTTGCGGTAGGGGTGCCGAGGGGTGCCAATCTGAAGGGATTGGTAAGTAAAAGTTTGAAAAGTTGATTAATGGAGTCAGGCGTTACTTTGCGGAAATCCATTACTATGTGGACAGTAGGACTTTTATTAAGCTTCTTTAACGCTTAAGAAGCTTTAACTTAGCCAAGTAAAAGTCCACTTAATTTGAAAAGTATTCATATCGTTCTTGTGCGATTTTAACCTATCGTTACTACGGGTGAATATAATCACCTGTAACGGGTAACTTTAGTCACCCGCTCCAAAAATATGGAACCAAAAGTCAGTTCACATAATGGTTTTTGGGACATAAGTTTTGACCTCGAATGCCTGATAATTGCGCGCGCCTAACTTATCCACTTTTGGCATGGTGATTCGTGCATGCATTCGAGACGAGGTACTATAGTACGCCAGCCGTACTACTACGGGACGGGATCCTCACACGAGATCTTTAGGGGTTTTAATCTTCGATAAAAATGAAATTCTTTCAAATGAAATTAATTTATTTTTCTATTCACTGTACTTTATTCACGCTTTGTCAAATTACATTTTATATCTCAATTTCATATGCCGGACACGTGACATGTCTGTCTATCGAAAGACGTCAGACGAACTAATCTTATTGTTTTGCGAAAACAATTTATTCTTGTTTTTTATTTAAAATTTTAAAATTACGAATGTAAATTTTATTATATTCAATTAAAAAGTTTTAATAAATTTGTCATACATTTATCAATGTATCACTATAGATAGTACTTTGCAGTGAGGCCTGTCGTAGCGAAAGGGTTAAATAAATCTATTCGCTTTGACGATTTGAGTTGTAAACCAAAATAACTTAAGTTTACAAATCAATTAAAAGTAAAGCGAAGATAAGGCAAGGACATATAAAGAATTGACGGAACTCAACTTGGATCGATGAAATTAGAAATTGCTACATCAACAAGTTCTAAGCACTTAAGTTATGAATGGGGTGGAATAATATTGGATGTGATGATGACGAGACGTTTATGTGAGTCGGAAGAAGTCCTTCCTAGACAACAAAAAGAGTAGATCTTTATACTACTTCTCTCCCTGCCCTCGTAGCCAATGCTGCTCAACTTTCACTAACTTGACTTTCTGTAGGCGTAGGAGCACTTAGAATGGAGAACAATATTAAAGGAATTTTAAGCCTACAAGCATAAAATCAATTCTGTGAAATGCCTATCGAAGCCGAGGTTTCTACCTTACCTGAGCAATTCTAAGACTGAGGAGAAGCCCTCGTCAGCAATTTATGGTCATCGTCATCATTGTTTACATTCTGAATTTTACGGACCTTCTGCTAGAACTTCTGGTGAAGTTGTATTTAACACAGAAAATAAGCAAAAACTTGTGTCCAACCTTAATTATGAATTTACTTCTAGGTTGTTCTATACACATGGGATTTGTTGAACATCAAAAACATCAGTGGCTCACAAATCGGCGCCTACTTTGGCTACAGCTTAGCTTCAGGGGATATCGATGGTGATGGCACCGATGATGTCATCGTTGGTGCCCCAATGTTCACTAAGCCCAAGAGCAATGGATACGAGCACGGAAGGATATACGTTATCTACCAAGGAAAGGACAGGGTAAGTGGTATTACAATTTTATTTTTTTTTTATATATTCACGCCTATCCCTCGGAGGGGTTGGCAGAGACCACAGAGCTCCATCGGCTACCATTCATCGCAGCGAAACGGCTCCCATTAGTCGCTTTTCGCCCTCGTGAGAATCAGGACGTGACGGGTGGTGAACCACGTCACCGTCATTTTGAATACCGTCTTAGTGAATCCCACGAGCCGCAAGGGAGGATGGAGGTCAGCCCCAGCAGAGCCCTGCATGCTGAGGTAAGGCACCATAAGTACTCGGGGGAGCCCGATCCCGGGACGGTCGGCACGCTTTCGACTAGGCTCGCCCCTAGCCACGCATCCATTGGCACGGCAGACCATGGATTGGCGGAGAGGAAGGGAAAGGAAAGGGCAGGAAAGGAAATGCGGATTGGGGGGGGGGTTACCAGACTCGGAATAAATATTTATAAATCCATATATATATTTATTCCGATGCGGGAATCGAACCCGCGGCCATTGACTTGACCGTGGGTGGAGAGCCGCGCCACTGAGCCAATCGGTCGTCTCAAATAATAGATATTACGTTCCTTTCCCGCCAATCCATGGTCTGCCGTGCCAATGGATGCGTGGCTAGGGGCGACCTTAGTTGCAAGCGTTCCGACCGTCCCGGGATCGGGCTCCCCGGGTACTATGGTGCCTTACCTCAGCATGCGGGGCTCTGCTGGGCCTGACCTCCATCCTCCCTTGCGGCTAGTGGGATTCACTAAAGCGAATTTTAACATACCTAATTTGTTGAAAAATGACGGCAACCTGGTTCACCACCCGTCACGTTCTGATTTCCATGAGGGCGAGAAGCGATGTGAGAGGAAGAATTGATGAAGATAGATGAGTGTGAAGGAAGCAAGGAAAGTGTGTCAGGATCGTAGCGGATGGAGATTTGGGGTCTCTGCCTAACCCTACAGGGAAACAGGCCTGACTATATCATTAAATAAATGAAAAAAACTTGTACAATGGTTCCCGATGTAGTATAAAGCCATCGCATTTTTTTTTCCGGGGGTGTCACCAGCGACTATATAAGCAAATACCAGTAAAATAGCAGAAATGGGAAGAAATAGTCTGTTTCTGTTCTGCCGTAAACCACACAAAAATGTTTGTTAAGAAAAAAAAATTACATCTGCATTTCTCCGCAGACATATTCCAAGAACCACGCACGCACTGGTGAAGTGTCGCGGGGCAGATTCGGTCTGGCCGTCACTTCACTTGGAGACATCAACTATGATGGATTTGGCGGTAAGCAATTTTTCATGCTGATATTACAATAAATAAGAATAAAAAAAGCATATAGCATAAAAAGATAAACAGAAATTAACAAACATTAAAATTATAACAAAAATGCAATAATAATATAAGTAGTAAGTAAACATACAGTCATTTATATTGTCTATGCTACAACATAGATCAGAAAGATGAGTACATCTTTTTGATCCATGCTGTTGTATATGGACAGTCAAAAGTTTTACTTAGCTAAGATCCGCGACAAGCAAAACAATAACAGAAAATTAATAATGTGTGAAACTTACCGAAAATCGGCCGATTTTCGGTAAGTTTTTGGTTTAAGTTCCAAATAAATCCACTTAACCCAACGGAAAAACACACATTATTAATTTTCTGTTATTGTTTTGCTTGTCGCGGATCTTAGCTAAGTAAAACTTTTGACTGTCCTCCTTTAATAATCATGCTGTTGTATACAGTACACTTAACAAGAAGCTGTGACAAGCCACAGCGCTGTTTTTCAGTGCAGCCTGTTTATTGTATGTAATTAATTAATACATTCATCGCGACCTAACTGGGTTATTGGTTAAACTACAGGCGTATCAGTGCAAATACCGCTAAACGCAGCTAGTTCTATAGAGTGGTGGTGCGTGGAATGAAGTTTCGGGAAAAACGCACCCTACTGGATCGCCACACATTCAGACAGTGGGGATGACACTTTTTATCTCACCAGAAATGGGCAGGCCTCGTAACAGTGTGACATATTTTTTTATAGTCTACATATGTACCGCTGTTGACCACGGGCCTCCCCATTTCTAAAGGAACGGACGGTAATTCACCACGTTTGTCCAATGCGGATCGGCGGGGTTACCAGACTCGGAATAAATATCTGTATGCCATATATATATTTATTCCGATACGGGGATCGTACCCGCGCCAATTGAATCCATGGGCGAAGGGTCCCGCTACATAGTATATAGTAAGCTATAAAAAGATATATAATAAGCTACAAAAATAGTTTTGGCTATTTATTTAATGCAAATATATTTTATTTACAATTTTAAGTACAATGTGTTATATAATAATTTTCAAAATAGTTTTAAGACCGATCAGTAGCATTCGCCGCCAAGTTTTTTGCTGTCCTCCTCGTATTTCCCGGTCCTAAGTTCTGATTGCGGGTTATTCTAACTGGCAGAGACTGGGTACGTGTAGCCGAAGATCGGGCTGGGTGGCATCACCTTGGTTAAGGCCTATGTCCTGCAGTAGACTGGCAAAGGCTGATAATGATAGACAGTACATTATTAATAAAAGATATCAAAATTTTTAATTAACAAAATTTGTACGATTTCAGACATAGCCGTGGGCGCACCTTACGGTGGTGAGAACGGAAGGGGTGTTGTATTTATATATCATGGCGGTGAAACGGGCATAGCGGAGAAATACTCCCAAGCCATCACGGCGGAAGAGATATCTCCTTCTCTTACCACCTTTGGCTTCTCATTGTCGGGAGGAGTGGATTTAGATGATAATCACTACACGGACCTGGCCGTAGGAGCGTACAAGTCTGACAGCGTTGTATTCCTCAAGTAAGTTTTATTATACAGGTGTCCGGTGCAAAATTAGATATATGGACAGTCAAAAGTTTTACTTAGCTAAGATCCGCGACAAGCAAAACAACAACAGAAAATTAATAATGTGTGTTTTTCCGTTGGGTTAAGTGGATTATTTGGAACTTTAAACCAAAAACTTACCGAAAATCGGCCATCAACTCTCCACCCACCAACCACTATACACAACGCCAAACACACACTATCACTTTTCCATCTTCTACACGACACGTGTTTCGCCCCAACACGAGGCATCTTCAGGTATAGTAGACTCTACGGAAGACAACCGAAAAGTGTTCTTTTCGGTTCGGTTGATGGCCGATTTTCGGTAAGTTTTTGGTTTAAAGTTCCAAATAATCCACTAAACCCAACGGAAAAACACACATTATTAATTTTCTGTTGTTGTTTTGCTTGTCGCGGATCTTAGCTAAGTAAAACTTTTGACTGTCCATATAGTGATGGATTTCCGCAAAGTAACGCCTGACTCCATTAATAAGCAAAATTAGATTTCCAAACATGAATAATAAATAAAAACTATAAAGGATATATATATATAAAATTCAATAATTTTACGAAAGAGACAAGTACGGGTATTATTATTTTTTTAAATATTTTGTCAAAATGTTGATTGCCACGTCAGGCACACTCTTGGAATCTAGCCGCAGTATTTTGTGCCACTAGCTAAAGTAGTGACGTCGGGGATTTGCTTTTAGTGCTGAGATAATCGTCGGGTTTGTCTTATTGACTTTATTTTAAAGAATACTCGGCGACATGGACGGCTCCGGTGTATTGCCGAAATGGCTTATTAATTTGTAAGGAAATAAATCACTAAGAAGCCCCGTGGTTCTCTCTAGCAGTATAAGACATGGCGTCATTTTACCAGCTTTTGCAATGCTAACGATTGTATATTTGTCAGGTCCCGGCCCGTTGTGAAAGTGATGGCGGATGTAAAGTTCGTGGACACCTCAAAGCTGATCTCCATCACGGACAAGAACTGCCACCTCACCAACGGCACGGAGGTGTCGTGTGCCCAGCTCATGTACTGCCTCTCTTACAACGGCATCAATGTTGACCAGCAAATCGGTAGGAATCTCAACTTCTTTGTAGAAAGAAGAAAACGTTTTATTTATTACTAAGATATATAGATAGATAGATATATTCTTTATTGTACACCAAAAACAAAGTTATACAATTATTGATTGTAGTATTTATACAAGGAATGCTTAAATGGTTTGAACATATAGAGAGAATGTTGATGTTTTGAGCATATAGATGAAAGACGAATGGTAAAAGAAATTTACTTTGCGAATATGGATGGATGGGTCGGCAGAGGAAGACCAAGAAAAACATAGCTTGACCAAATTGCCGAAGTTTTACGCTTAACCTACGAGCTTGCATGAGGAGAGTGATGAGTGTGGAGGAAGCAAGGAATGTATGCCGAGATCGTAGCAGATGAAGATCTGTGGTCTCTGCCTACCCCTACGGGAGACAGGCGCGATGATTTGTATGTATGTATGTAATATTTATATACAAATGGCCGTCTTATCGTTAATAGCGATTTCTTCCAGACAACCGATGGAAGGACACAGTGTTAAAATGATAATTTGATGTAGGTTGGTGATAGAAAAAATATTAATTCGTAGCGCTAGAGCCACGCCCATTCAAGCTACAGACGAATAATATGCCATTCTTGACAAAGTTTTCCTGCAGGCGAAAACTTTGTCAAGAATGGCATATTATTTGTCTGTAGCTTGAATAGGCCGACTCGGCCGGAGAAGTACCACAGTCCCGCAAAAAACTGGCGTTTGAGTGGTAGCTTAGCTACCGCGCTTCGCAGTTGAGTTGATAAGTATTTTAGTTACTAAATATATTTTAATATATGTATGTACATATGTTTCTATTGTTGATTATGTCTATTTTAAAATTCTATGTATTATTTTGTATTTTCTTTTTCCAAGCGGAAGGATATATATGTTATTTCGGTGAGTTGTGGAATTAGCATATAATTGGCACAAACCTCTAAATTGTATGTCGTCTTGTAGTGATTTTATTTGATTTAAACCCCTTCTTTTATTACACCTTAAATATTACCTTCAGATATTGTCTGAAGAAGAACCCATTCATTAATTTCATTATTAATTTCAAAACACACAAAGTAATAATGCTTAAAAATATTTTTACATTAGTTATCTAAATACGATAAAATTTTATGTAAAAGTGTTTATTTTAAATAAAATATTTAGTATTTTATTGTGTATATTATGTATAATATATATATATATATATATATATATATATATATATATATATATATATATATATATATATATATATATATATATAATTAAGTATATTAAAAAGGAAAATATATATAATTTTTTACATCCTAATTAATAATGAAATTATAAATCGTAAAAACGACTAACCCACATCGTAGTACCAAATCCATGTTATTTTTAAACACCTAGAGGTAAATCAAAGAGTTAAAAATAAATTGCATACAGTTACACAGATGGTTAACTGCGTATAATCACTATTAAAATTTCTATTGAGTTTAAAAATAAAGATGAAATTTTATGAGATATTTTTATTCAAACTAACTCTAATATTACATACAATTTTTTTTCATATTATATAACAATCGCAAATATTTATAGTGGAAGTCTTTTAATATATGGTATGAAGAAGTGGACTTCTTTTAAAATATATAAATAAGAAATAAAATAAAATTAAATCATTTGACAAATGTAATAAATGGGTATATGGACAGTCAACTTAAAACTTTTGACTGTCCATATAGTGATGGTTTCCGCAAAGTAACGCCTGACTCCATTAATAACCGTAATAAATGGGAATATTTCTCGATCTCATTACTTTGTTTCTATTGTGATATTGATTTGATTTCAAATATTAATAGTAGGACGATTATTTCTTGATCTCATCACATCAAACCACCAAAATAGATTTGATTACGAATATTTATAGTAGGAGGCTTATTAATCGATCTGATCACATCAATTCATCGATATCGATTCGATTACGAATATTAATAGTAGGGGGCCTATTTCTCGATCTCATCACATTAATCTATCGATATCGATTATGTATAATAGATACGAATATTAATAGTAGATGTTTTTGAACACGAATATTAATAGTAAGAGATATATAACCTTTCAATTTTCTTGTAGATTTCGAAGTAACCCTCGACCTGGACTCGCGCCAGAAGACGAGCAAGCGGATGTTCGTGTTCGACACACGGCAGACCGTCTACAAGACCCACATCCTGTTGACACAGGGGCTAGAAGAGTGCCGCGAAATTGTGGTCTATTTGGATGTAAGTATTATTGTATCCATACATAATAATAATAAGTTAGGTTTAGGTAAGTGGGCTACATTCAAAAAACAATATGGCCGATATTGTGCATATGTGCATCGGCTAGGATCGTGAGAAGGTTCCTTTTCTTGGATGCATAATGCTTCGTGTGCTTGATTTATCCCGCCACGAAGGATTCATGATAATATTTTTTTATAAAGATTTTTTTATATTAATATTATTATTAAGAGAGAAATGTGTTAAAAAATGTAATAATAATAAATGAACATGCAATAAAATGGGATATTTTCGATTTTGTGAAGTCAGAAGATCAGGAGAAGACTTAAGAGAATACAACGAATTATAGGGAAGGACTATGTCGAAGGGTAACCTAATAAGAATACTGGTTGCTGATCGCAGCATTAATTTATAATGTGTGTTAATCATATTATAAAGAAAAGTTTTACACCATTCGTATGAATGGCAATCTAGTACGGTACCCTTTTATCGAAACTTCTTTCCTCGGATCACCGACCTGAGGAAACATCTAACTTCAACGGTAGTCTCGAATCAATACAACATCAGGACCTTCCAACAACAAGCCTACGCGTAACATAAAAGCCGAACGCTTTCGTAAAACCTAAATTACCGCGGATATATATGGGCGGCGTTGATTGCTTTCCATCAGGCGACACGCTTGCTCGTTTGTCCTCCTATCCCATAAAAAAAGATGAGAACAGGAAATATTCCATATTATCGCGACAAAAAAGGTATATAACACAAACCACTGTTACATTTTTTTTATATGCCTTAGCTATATATTTTTTATAAATTAGAAAGGCAAACAAGCTAAAAACAAGCTATAAACGCCATCTATAGACATTTGCAACACCATTGGCATCGTAGAAACGTTGCCGGCTTTTAATCCTTATGACACTGCGCTCTTTCTGCTGAGACGCTCCTGTTGTACGAGATGTCAGTAGTGTTGTAGGAGGTCAGTCCTCCATTATCATGGTTAGTTATCTCAGAAACATCAATTAATTAACGCAGATACGAATGTAGAAAATGATTGTCCGAAAATCGAAGAGTCCAAGTTGTTTTATGCACATGTGCAAAATATATTTTTAACATACAAATCATCAGATGGATGCCGGATATATCCGGCGTTCGTCCACACAGGTCATAAGATAGACGCTCGATATATCCGGCGCTCGTCCACACAGGTCATAAGATAGACGTTGGATATATCCGGCGCTCGTCCACATAGGTCATCAAATGGACGCCGGATATATCTTTGGCGTTTGTCCTCACAGGTTATCAGATAGACTTCGCATATATCCGGTACTCGTCCACACAGTCATCAGATGGACGCCGGATATATCTAGCGCTTGTCCACACAGGTTATCAGATGGACAGATGGATGGATGAACCCGTACCGAAAGGATTAAAATTTGTACTTAATATGCGATTTTAAAATTTCAGGAAGAAATTCGTGACAAGCTGAACCCCATTGAAGTAAAGATGACTTACGAATTGATCACACAGCCTTCAGGGGATGTTGTACCACCTGTACTGGACCAGACGAAGACCATAGTGCACACTGATTCTCTGAACATACAAAAGAACTGTGGCCCCGATAATGTGTGCATACCCGATTTAAGTATGGCTGTCACAACGTAAGTAACTGATGTGTTTGATATTCATCTTATACCTTCCTTTATATCCCAAAGAATTCACTTATGGAATTACTACAATTTTAAAAATAAATGAAATTCGATAATCGCAAAAGAACATAAATCTTATAATCCAAATACTCGTAAATTAAAATGAATCGCTGAAATATATAATGTGTACGCGCCTAACTTGGGAACGACTAAATTAAACCAGATATTTTTTTGTTGTGTTTCTTATTATCAGGACAAGGTTTGTATAAAACCTTCAAAGAATTTTACGGAAAAACGTAAAATAAAAAATATTTTTTTTAACTAACAGATGGCGCTATTACTATATCAAAATAAATGTCAATATTGATAGATTGACATTCATTTATATTCAATTACCGTTTCTTTTGTATTATGAAGACTTTTCCCGCTAACTTACATCAGTGACTTTGTGTTTTTTTTTTTCATTTCCATAATCTTAAATTATTATCAGTTATATTTTTTAATTATGATGGCGTATTATACAATATAGTCCAATTAAGGCGTATGATGTGACGTGATATGAAATAAATGCGTATATCGTAATTTTTTAAGTGACTGAAAAAGTCCATAGAAGGTTTTGGTAAGATAGCCACCATTTTATCAAGACGTAACGTGATAAGCTGACTTGTTACATATCAAGAGCTTGGATATTATTGTATTTTACTTGGCACTGGCATAATAGTTATAACTAATTGCCATCAAAGAAAAGTAAATTAAATTTGTATTACAAAAGCAAAATTTTGTTTTGTACTTTGTGCTGTTTTGTCCTCTGAGGTTTCGTGTGTTTTGGTTTTCTCTCCTTCCCTTCCACGAGGTTTATGATGATTATTTCTTTATTAATGACACTACCCGTGCGAAACCAGGGCGGGTAGCTAGTAAAATACATAAATAATATTTCGTTACAGGCCCGCAGCGAACTATATTCTCGGATCCGGTGAAAATTTGAACATCGACGTCAAAATTCACAACTACGGCGAAGACGCTTACGAAGCTGCCTACTTCCTCCAGCTGCCGCCCGGGGTGAACTACACCAAAATGGAACGCTTCGACAAGGACAACGGTGACGGCTCGCTCATATACTGCTCCATGAAGAGCAAGGGTAGCAGCGGGAACAGTACGTTGAAATGTGAACTGGGAAACCCGATGGCTAGCGAGCAAAAGGTAAAGTAATAGTAGTTAAAACGGTAGGTAAAACCAGTGTCGGTGTTAGGGCCACTGATAAAAATATTCTGAAGCTGTGAGCTTAATAAGTTAAAATAATAAGGAAATCAAAATCAAACGTTATTTTTTTTTCATGAACCAATATGAACCTATATTTAGAATTTCATCTTTACTTTAGCGTTACCCAGAGCTTAGGACATGGGCATAAAACGTTTGTAACACCACTTTTTTTAATATTTTACTATTTGTTTAGATATCCCCACCATTCACGCGTATCCGTTTGGCGGTGGAAGAATCCCACCCCCACCAATCGCGCCCCCCAAATTTGACCATGGCAAAAAAAGTGCCATGTATAAACTGTTCTATTTTCTATTCGTGGATAAAAAAAATAAGGCAGTGCGGACTTACAGGGGAGCGTAAAGGAAACGCCTGGAGCCTCTAAATGTCTACAAATGCCCTTAATCATATACAAGGTTTCAATAATATACTCAGTAGTATAGAGGTAGTTTAAGGTTTGAGGTCCTGTAGATACAAATAAGTACACCCTGTACAGCCGGTGTAAATAACTTCGACTGCTAATCCCTCTAATGTGTTTTATGGCATAGGAAGGCAAACGAGCAGGCGCATCACCTGATGGACCGCAATCAACGCCACACATAGACATCCGCGGTATCATAGGCTGTGCAGAGGCGTATCTATTCAGTTTTCGTGTAGTTTCAGTTTCACTTATTTGTACATTTCGTAGTTTTTGTTCAACAAAAGAAGGGTGTTTATTTCGGTTATAACATTTATAAATAAATAACTTCAGGTACACTTCCGCGTGATCCTGGAAGTCGACGCTCAAGTGACCACTCTGGTGTTTGATATGGAAGCCAACTCAACCAACCCTGAGCCTCAGGAGACGAGGAAGGATAACAAGATGCATTTGACGATAGGTGTTGTCGTCAAAGCAGATCTGTCAATTATTGGGTAAGTGTTTCGTGTAGTGAATTTATATTGCGATTTGAAAATAACATATAAATAGACGAGAAGTCAGTAGCAAAATGATTTTTTTATCATTGTGGATTTGTGCGTGTGTTCGTGCTGTGTGTGTGTAAGTGTGCGCTCGCGCGTGTGTGTACTTTACGTGTGTGCTTGGGTTAATGTAATTTATGCGTGTGTCGTGCATGTGTTGTGTGTGTGTGTGTGTGTGTGTGCTCTCGCGCGTGTATGTACTTACGTGCGTGCTTGTGTTAATGTGATTTATGCGTGTGTCGTGCATGTGTTGTGTCAGTGTGTGTGTGTGTGTGTGTGTGTGTGTGTGTGTGTGTGTGTGTGTACGCTCATGCGCGTATGTACTTACGTGCGTGCTTGTGTTAATGTGATTTATGCGTGTGTCGTGCATGTGTTGTGTCAGTGTGTGTGTGTGTGTGTGTGTGTGTGTGTGTGTGTGTGTGTGTGTACGCTCATGCACGTATGTACTTACGTGCGTGCGTACGAGCGTGCGTGGCTTTGTGCGTGCGTGTGTATGTGTATGATGAGATGTGATAGCAGGCATGCGTACATTCGAGCGAGTATGTGTGTGGGTTGTTTTATTTATAATACCATATTGATATATTTGAATTTACTTAGTTTATTTTGTTGTTGATATATAATTATATTAGAAAGGGAATATAAGAGACTTATTTATTTTTTGTATTATTAAAATATGAGAATATTTGTTGTGTTTTTATAATTGCTTCACAAGGATTAATATTTTTTTTAATTCATCAGAACTTCAGACCCACCGGAGCTGCACTACAACGCCTCGCTGTACGAAGTACACAATTTGAAGAATGACTCCGGTCTAGGACCGCAAGTGATCCACAAATACAATATAAAGAACGAGGGGCCGTTCGCTGTGGACGAAGCGGAAATCTACATCATGTGGCCTTACCAGACACTCACAGGTATTGTCTGTTTGAAAAATACAACGATTCTTTAGACCTGCGGAGGTATATCTTCTATCGATATTACAATGGGGAGTGCTCCGAGTTATCTCAATATCAATATCAGCCCGTGGCAGTCCACTGTTGGAAATAGGCCTCACTCAAGGCGTGCCACCTAGCCCGATTTTCGGCTACACGTATTCAGTCTCTGCCAGTCGCCTTAGGTAGATCGTCACTCCATCTAGCAGGGGGCGTCCCACACTACGTTTGCTGAGTCGTGGTCTCCACTCCGGCACTCGTCTACTTCAACGATTGTCGGTTCTCCGACAAACGTGTCCAGCCCATTGCCACTTCAGTCTGCGAGTTATCTAGAAACAAGTTATCTATCTATCTACCTATCATATTTGCCCTAAACACACGGAGGAGTCGGGGAGCCTTACCCCCACTCCAACTCTGAGATTGGCCCCGACATACAGACAGCGCCGTCGGGACTGAGGTAGCATGTATCAGCGTTTTCCGTAGTTCCGACAATTGGCTATGAGAGGTCAATAAAAAAAAGATCGCGCGGTCTGGAGAGCGTATGTGGGTTGCCCAACTGGACGCCGTCCTGTGGGCCGTCCTAGGTACCGCTGGAGAGAAATGGTGGAGGATGACTTGCACAACCTTCAAATCTGCAACTGGCAGGAGGTGGCGGAGGACAGTGCATATAGGCATATGATCTGTTCGGACGCCAAGATCCATTTTGGGTATTTATTCGAACAAAGTTAGTCAATTTTTTATAGGATAGAAAGGCAAACGAGCAAGCGTGTCACCTGATGGAAAGCAACCGACTTTGCCCATAGACATACGCAGTGCAAAAGCGTTGTCTGCCTTTGAGAAATGTGTAGGCTTGTTTTTTGAAGGTTCCAATTTCGTATCAAATGATGTTTCCATTTCAGGCGAAAACCTCATGTACATGCTGGTTGAACCGCAGTGGCTTGGTGATATGGTGTGCGACGTGGCCCGTCAGATCAACCCAGAGAAACTGGTCATTACAAATCCTTACGCTTTCATGTTGGCCAAGGAGAAAGAAGGTTTGTTATTTATTTATTTTATTTATTTAAAACAGCGTGCCGATCGTCCCGGGCTCCCCCGGGGACTATGGTGCCTTACCTCAGCATGTAGGGCTCTGCTGGGGCTGACCTCCATCCTCCCTTGCGGCTCGTGGGATTCACTAAAGACGAATTTAATATACCCAATTTGTCGAAAAATGACGGCGACGTGGTTCGCCACCCGTCACGTCTTGATTCTCACGAGGGCGAAAAGCGACCAATGACGAGCCGTTTCGCTGCGATGAATGGCAGCGGATGGAGCTCTGTGGTCTCTGCCAACCCCTGCGGGGGATAGGCGTGAATGTAAAAAAAAAATTAACAACAAAATTCACAGCACATTTGGCGGAAATCTCATGTACGGAGTTAATGTATTTAATTTATGTCTTTCCGCTTTGATGAGATTCTCGTCATGCGGAACACTAATATCAACCAACATTGCTTCCCGTGTACTTCGATCCACTATCACAATATCAGGCTTATTGGATCGATCCCAGTGCAATGTTGCACGACTGTTATCGAGAACTGCCTTTGGATCGTATTTAAACTCGCTCGTACCTTTACGAGCGAGTTTAAATACATAATTATATTATTATTTATTATAACAGAAAAAGTCAAGGACTGTAAAACGCGAAGGATAGATACACGTGATTTACAGTCCTTGCGAAAGGCATGGACTTATTTTATATATTTTTTGTTATTGTTATTGATTTTATTTATTATTGTTCTAGCGATGGTGAGTAGCGGCATGTACGCAGCTGCTCAGCTATCTGGAGGAAGCGGATATTACGGGCAACGTAAGTATCTTAGTTTTTTTTTCTAATAACATTTTAAACTCATTGATCTATAACTTTAATACTTATCACTCTTGTAAGGAGCAATTCCCATTTTTCTTTATCGATCTAAGGACTTCAATTGTCTCCGGAACTCAACCGCTCACCGGACGAAGCGCGGTAGCTAAGCTACCACTCAGACGCCGGTTTTCTGCTGCAGTGTGGTACTTTCCCGGGCGATTCACGCTACAGACAATTAATATGCCATTCTCGATATAGTATTCTTCTGCAGCGTGGCTCTACCACTTCTAAATACTACTCTACTCTTTTTTTTAATTATTACATTTGTTATTGTATAAACCATATATATTTCTCTGTTTATAATCTTTATATCTATCTATGCGGCGGTCATAATAAAAAGCTGTTAACTAATTTTATTTGGCCTTGTACACATAGCTCACGTCAATTCGACACAATAATCACACGTAATATCGCGATATAAACAACGTCCATTTATACCGGTATCGATGATTCTATATTTGTATACTGTTAACGTGAAAACTGTTTTTTCTTCCATTTGATCGACAGGATAAGATTCTTCTATCTACAATGATAATTAATAACTATATGGACAGTCAAAAGTTTTACTTAGCTAAGATCCGCGACAAGCAAAACAATAACAGAAAATTAATAATGTGTGTTTTTCCGTTAGGTAAAGTGGATTTATTTGGAACTTAAACCAAAAACTTACCGAAAATCGGCCATCAATTCTCCACCCACCAACCACCATACACAACACCAAACACACATTATCACTTTTCCATCTTGTAAACGACTTTTCTGTTATTGTTTTGCTTGTCGCGGATCTTAGCTAAGTAAAACTTTTGACTGTCCACATAGTGATGGATTTCCGCAAAGTAACGCCTGACTCCATTAATAATCATAATTAATAACATTTAATTTTTACTGTACATCATAAAGAAGGAGTATCTTTGATTTTCAGAGAACTGGGAGCAACAGATCTTCACCAACGGCAACGTCAATACACAAGCTGGCGGTCAGATTTATGGAGGCCAATTTAGCCAAGGACAAGCCACGAGTCAGTTTGGCGGAGGTCAAGTATCTGGTGGACATTTTGTGACCGGTCAAGCTTCGAGCGGCCAATACGGCGGCGGTCAAGTTTCGAGCAGTGAATTTGTCGCTAGTCAAAGCGGTGGTAGACAGTTCACTGGTGGTCATATGGGTGGTGGGAGTGAAGTATCTGGTGGCGGATATGTGTATAACAGGACTTGGACTAGTGGCAGTTCATTGGAGGGCCTGACACCAGAACAACAAGAGGAAATACGGAGGGCTCTGTTTGCGGCCGCTCGTAATTCTAATCAGGCATCTGTTGAACGGAAGTTCAGTCAAGGAACTAACAGCCAAGGTGGTCAAGTGCAAAGCGGGCAAGCCCAAGGCACTTATAGCCAAGGTGGTCAAGCAACCCATACGCAAGAAGGGGAAATACATAACGGCATATACATCCATGATAATCAGGGAGGATATTACCAGAATCAAAATGGCTATGAAGGGGGTCATCAAAGCGGTCATAGCCAAGTTTATGGAAATCAAGAATTCGTTCATGGTAGCCAAGGGCAAGGGGGTATCGAGCAAGGAGCTGCATACGGACAAGGTGGCCAAGTTGTGAAAGTGAGGAACAAGACTGTAGTGTATGATGCGAACCACAACATAATATCTCAGTCGGAGACGAGCACAGAGTACGGATCGTTGGGGCACGAAGGTGAAGCTGGCAGTTCTTTCAACACGTAAGTATATATTATATATTTGCTGTTATCATGTAGTCTGTAGCTATCAAAAACATCAATATAGCCATATCATACATATATACATATCATCACGCCTGTATCTTGTAGGGATATGTATAGACCACAGATCTCCATTCACTACGATCCCGACACACCTTCCTTGCTTCCTTCACACTCATCCATCTTTTCATCCATCCTTTGTCTCACATTCATCGTAGCGAAACGGCTCACCGTTCGTCGCTTCTCATCCTCGTGGGAATCAGGAAGTGATGGTCGGTCCACACTCATCACTCTCCTCATGCAAGCCCGCTGGTTAAGGCTACTCTATATCTGTCCTTTCTAAAACTGTATTAGTTCATTCTATGCCGAGAGCCACACAGCAAGTAAGAGACCTACAAAAATAAAATACAAATTTTTATTTTTGACACACCTGACACGAGGCGACTATGGCAGCGAATAAAGCAAGCCTATGATCTAGGAAATGGTCCAAATGGTCCGTCAGTATTAATAAATACCTTTAAATGTGGACAGTCAAAAGTTTTACTTAGCTAAGATCCGCGACAAGCAAAACAATGACAGAAAATTGATAATGTGTGTTTTCCTGCTGGATGAAGTGGATTTATTTGGAACCTAAACCAACGGAAGACAACCGAAAAGTCTTCCGTAGAGTCTACCTGAAGATGCCTCGTGTTGGGGCGAAATACGTGTCGTTTACAGGATGGAAAAGTGGTAATGTGTGTTTGTTGTGTATAGTGGTTGGTGGGTGGAGAATTGATGGCCCATTTTCGGTAAGTTTTTGGTTTAAGTTCCAAATAATTCCACTTAACCCAACGGAAAAACACACATTATTAATTTTCTGTTATTATTTTACTTGTCGCGGATCTTAGGTAAGTAAAACTTTTGACTGTCTACATAGTGATGGATTTCTGCAAAGTAGCGCCTGACTCCATTAACAATACCTTTATAATTATATTATACAAATTCACACTGTAAGCTTTTAATTTATTCAAGCTTTCGTCATTTTTTTTTCAGTTACGTGAACAGTCAAGCGGGCGGACAAAATCGAGGTTCAGGTCAAGGCTTCGTCCACGGATCTTGGGGGACTACTGAGACAGTAAATTCTGACGTCATGAAGGCCGGCTCCAGTAGGTTTAGAGGTGGCTCCAGTGTGACCGTCGTTGGCGACGAGGAAGACGAAATTGGCGGCTTTGGAGCGTACGCCGCTCGGAATACGAACGAGTTCAAATTTGGTGTGGCTGACGTTTCTGGCAGCCAAGGGAGTCAGGGCCAAGCTCAAGGATCAACGTATTCGAACTCTGGTGGTTACCAAACCGGCTATGGTAGTATGCAAGGATCTGGACACCAAGCTGGCGCCGCAAGCTATCAAGGAGGAACCTACCATGGCGGCAGTTCTCACTCAACAGGGGGCGGTAGCAGTTACTCTTACTCTTCTCATTCTGGTGAGTTACAAACTTTATTTCTAGCCTACACGAATTCAATGATCAAAATATCATTGGGAATTCTATTCAATATATAAATAATATAATAAGATTTTTAACTTTACAAAAGATGGAAAATGCGAAGGTGACATTGAATGGCGTGTGAAAGCTAGTAATTAGGTTAATGGAGCCTTGCACTCCTTTATGAAAAGTCAGAATGTATCTAAAACGGTCCGACGGGCGGTTCATCGGGGTGCGCTTGTTCAGACTCTGATATACGGTAGTGAAAGTTGGGTTTGGCAGAAGAGTCATTAACGCAGACTGAATGCGATGGAAATGAGAGCATTAAGAAGTATCACACATACTTCTAATGCTTCTTCCACAGGGTAACTTTGAATGATATTATAAGGAATGAAGATATAAGAGAGCGATGTGGAGTAAAAGGTGTGGTGATAAAAGGTGAGAAAGTGATGCTTAAATGGTGGAAGACGACTGGCAACAGAAATTTATGTTGCGGATGTCGATGGAAGGGTCGGTAGAGGAAGACCGTTGTCTTACTCCATTTCCATTCTCCTCGACGAGTATTTCTTGTCCAACGATATTTTTGTTTCCTTATTGTAAAAATAATATTTGTTATATATTATCAGGAGGTCAAAGAAGCTACAGCTCACAATCCGGTGGAGGATTCACCTCGGCATCCGAACAACGCCGTGAGAGTACCAGGCGGAGACGTCAAGATCAGGTAAATCTCATCTCATCTCTCAGCATTTTTTACCGCTTCTATCATGGGGAGTGCTTCGAGGAATTGTTTGGAATAATTCCCGCCGCCGAATTCCACAACCGCACAACTCGCCGTAAAGAAAAATTTCATCCCCACCACCTGGATGAGTGGCGATCTACTACGGTGCGTTTCTCTCGTACCACCAGTTCTTTCCACGCACCACCAGTTTGTGGAACCAGCTACCCTCGGCGGTCTTTCCGAACCGTTACGACATTGGAACCTTCAAAAAACAAGCCTATACATACCTAAAAGGCCGGCAACGCTTCCGCGACTCCTGCGATGTCGCGGTTGTCCATGAGCGGCGTTGATTGCTTTCCATCAGGCGACACGCTTGCTCGTTTGCCCTCCTATCCCATAAAAAAAAGTCCGTAGTTCTTTAAGAACATAAATTTGATGTTGATTGATTTGATTTTTAAGAATAATTTATTGATAAATAAATTTACATTATTTGAAAGACATCGTTCTTAACTATGTTACAACTCAAGCATAAGTTATACTACTTTACCGACTTTGTGAGCCTTTCTAAAGTTTATAAGGAAAAAGTAATGTTATGTTGCCGAAGTAGCTCATTGGTCCAATCAAATCATGACTTTAAAAGTTAAAAGAACAAGCAAGTTATCTAATATTTATACTACTACATACTACATACTACTAGGCTATTTCATATGTTTATTTACAGATACATACATGGAGTAGTTAATTATAAATTATAACTAACTTAAACTACCCAACTAAAAGAGTGAAGGTAGTTACAGTTATTGGTTTGCTGTAAGGTCGTGTGCGAAACCAGAATACACTAACAACACAACTAACAAGACAACCGTCAATATTTAAGTGACTTACTTAAATAATGATTGAATGACTTGATTGAATGACATTAATTCTAATATATTAATTCTAACACATACATACATATCCTATGATTCTCACATTTGTCAACTAAAACATAATTGGATCCCCAGGTGGACACACAACTGAAGGAGATACTACAGAAATGCGAAGAGAAGTACAAGTGCGAGGTTTTGCGGTGTCGAACCGGCAGGATGGCCAAGGGACAGGAGGTCTGGGTCGCGTTGAGGTCAAGAATCAACGCGTCTGTTCTTAATGAGGTAATCAACATTAATAGATGTCGATAAATTAGCTTAATATCTGATGTCGATAAAACAGTCTAGTGTGTAATGGCGGTACAAAAAAATCACATGATCTCAATTCATTTATAGCAGCTTCTTTTGCTAAGTACTTTGCTGATATACGAGGTTTAGTAAGATTACCCACACGAAAAAAAGCGAAGATTCATTCAAAAATCTAGCATTCTTATTTTCACTGGATATAATGGTTAAAATCACATAAAACGTTCGAAGGCACCGAGCCTGATAAAGTTAGCTTAGCATAAGTTATTGTAAGCAGTAATTATATATCAAGTATTGTATTATTTGTAAATCTATGTGATTAAATGTAAAAAAAAAATATAGCAGCATTTCGACTTGCCTCAATAACAAAGTTACTGCTTTGGGACTGGCTGAAGGGGTATTGGATATTGAAGCTTATTCCGGGACTTCATTAACTTGATTACCAGCTTTCACTCGCCTCCCAATTTCACCTTTTCCACAAACATTTTCCATCTCTTGTCAACGATGACCCCAAATATACAAACTCATTCACTTCATCAACCTTTTCTCCTGCAATCAGCACCTCACGCTGCGTCGTAGTGTCCTCCCTTTCAAAAACCATCACTTTCGTCTTACTAACATCTTTATTTCTTTCCTTTCTAAAGCTAACGTATGGAGCTTAAATAAATTAAATAAATAAATAAAATTTGCAGATCTCAAAAGACCGCGCAGTAAAGTTGTCCACATTAATCGCTACCCGCGTGTCCCGACTGCCCATTGTGGGCCGACCCAGCGACAGCAGCTGGCACACGGCGGAGGCACAGACCGTAGTCACGCCGCAGCTGCAGGCCGTCGAGAGCGGGTCTATCCCACTCTGGGTGGTCGTGCTCGCTGCGGTTGTGGGAGCATTGTTGCTACTATTGCTCATCTTCGCTTTGTACAAGGTACGTTTAATGGAAATAGTATTAAAAAACTTTATTCGCGACACTTTTTTTTTCAATAACATAATAACTACGAAAATTAAAACTTAAATAATATTATATTATACAAATAATTTACCTTATAAAATTTAACGATAGATGGTGCTTCTTTCAAAAACATTGATAAATGTCAATAAATATTACATTATCCTAATGTGTGATGTCGATAAAACAGTTCAATGTGTGCTATAGAAACTTCATGTGCTATATTCCGTTGCCTTTCTATTAAAAAACTAAAAACCAAAGATGAGTAATTAAATGAGTATTCTAATCAGTAGGAACAAAGTATTTTCATTCTATAGTGAGGGGACATACACTCAACATGTGGCGACTGGTTTACTAACGAAACAGAAGTCTCCCTGTCGGGGTTCGATGTTTGACACGGAGAGGCGCCATCTTGTGAAGGGAATTATTAACATGGGAATGCGCTCGCGCGTAGGCTTGCTCCTTTTTGTCAGTTTACATAACTTGAGCTGATACAGTCTCGGTAGCTATCCGCCTCATGACGCACCGATATTCGCTTTTACCGTACTCGTAGCAAAATAATCACTGTAAATAGGATGATTATTGGAGTCAGGCGTTACTTTGCAGAAATCCATTATAATGTGTTTTTTTTCAACTTTTTTTACTTTGTCGCGGATCTTAGCTAAGTAAAAATAAAAAAGAAATTCTAACTGGCCACACACCGTAAATAAGTTCAGTTACTACAGCCCTAATAAACATTTATCTGAATCGAACTGTTTATTGTGATACCCCAATCGACAGTTCTCCCAAAAACATTTAGCATACAATCAAGAGATGATTTTAGACAACACGCTAGTGAAATTTTAAAGCTGGTCTAAACTTTTAATATTTTTAACTTAATCTTTCAGTGTGGGTTCTTTAAACGTAACCGTCCCTCGGACCATGCGGAGCGACAGCCTTTGAACGGTCGCGACGAACATCTTTGATATCCGACCACCGAGATAGGGCTCACTAGCGACACCGGCGACACTGGCGACACCGCTGACACCAGCGAGGTCGCCGCGTCGCGCGACACGCTCGACACTAGCGACACCAGCTCGTCCACCGACGCCGCCAGTGACGTCACGAGCCGCGACTCCACCAGCCTCGACAGATATTGACGCAACAAACGACTTCTCGTTTTCAAATTCTAATCCACAGGGACTACTTTAATCACTAGCGAAATTATTTTCCAATGGTTGTTAGTAGTTGAATTTTATTAGGATAACCAACAATAGTGTTCTTCGACAGGGGTAAAACTTCAGGAGTTAAACGAAACAATTTTTAAAATAAAGCTTTCGACAAATAGTGTGTCATATTTAGAATATCATTTAGAAAATAATAAACACACGGTGCTTGTTATATTAAAATTGTCTGCCTTCTTTATAACTTGTTGCGCCACTTAATAATATTTTACGTTTTTAATGTAAATACTTTTAATAATATTAGATAAATTGAGTCGACCCCGTCGGCTGTTGACGTCACTACACTAAAATGGCGGCGATTTATTTTAAGTATTGGAGGCAAAAATAATTTATTATATGTATTTTACAATTTGTAACTCGTACATATTTTAATTTTTAACGCAAAAGTTTGGTTTAATGTATTTTTGTAATCATTTTTTGGATTATTTGCAAAAAGATAGGTATAATAACCGTAATACCATTTGTAAATAATATCCATTTAGTCACATTAAATTGCCTCAGAGATATTGTAAAATCGAATCACGTCTCTTAACAGGCGACCCTTGACCATTTTTTCTTAAAAAATGCGACAAGGACGTGAGGTGTTATCAATTTTATATATTATGTAAATTATTTACTAGTCACATATTATAATATATAATTCACACTGATAAACATGGTAGCATATTAGCAAAAAATTAAAAAAATATATAAAAAAATACAAGTAATACGAGTGATGTGTTGTGTTTATAAAAATTATCGATGGAAGTTGGTGAGTAATGTGATCTATTATTAAAAAAATTAGGTGTATTATTAATATGAAATACTAAAATTCAATTATATACAAACTATAATTTTAGGAGGCATTATCTCATAAGTCATCATTGCCTTTATTTTTTTAATCACTGAAAATAATGGCAGTTACTTTTAGATATATACTTTAAAACAAGCAATTACTATAAATGCTATTTTATAATAATATTTAATAAATAAATAAAACTATTGTGCATTATGTATTAGATAACTCAAATAAAAACTTAGGTCAACTAATGACATATCAAAATTTTCATTATAGTACACAACGCTATATTATAGCAGTTAAAATAAAACAATTAAGTACATTTTGAAGTAGAACACAGTGTATATAATATAGAATTTGAACAATTTTCAACCAAAGTCTGTTCGGAAAGAGTTTATAAATAGAAGCTGACATTTGAAACGCATTTCTTCTTACGACTAACTATTTAATAATAAAATCTGATAGTTAAAAAATAATCAAAGGGAATATTTTAATTAAACATTCGTAAAAAACAATCATTTTAAAAGTTTCTTTGTTGACATGGCGGCCATATTGGTATCTTAAAATTCATCAATTATGGCCGCCATATCAACCAGTCAACTTCGTACATGATAACAGTTTTGCGTCTCACGGTGTATTTGTGGTGATTACAGTCGTCCATAACACAGAATACGTTGGTTAAACGATAGTAACTATTACAAAAAGTTTCCATAATACTTTGAACTCTCTCCGAACAGACTTAAATGCAAAATGTTTATTGTAAATTTGTACACAGCGTGCCTTGTAGTTATATATAATTATATTTAGGTAGAACTAGAAGTCATAAGGGCTAAGTCACAGAAATATAAAGACAATAGAATTGGTATCGCGTCACAGTATTAGATAAAGAGATTTGTCAGTTGCATATTTTTTAATAATAATAATTTATTTTGTATTAAAGATCAAAAAGCTTAAGGACTTCTGGTTTTAATTTACAATAATGACGTCCTTTTTTAGATATATTCATAAAAAATATCGTTTATAGTACATTATTCCGATAGCGTTTTATATAATTTAGTTTAAGACGACGAAAACTGAAATTATGTAAATGTATGCAATGTATTGTCGTGATTTTGTAAAGTAGCAAGTTTTGATTAAATAACCACGACTGACTGACTACGAGTGCTACAATCGGCTGCCTTGACGAGATTATAATATATTTCAAGTTATTTGTTAATTATTTTATTCGATACTATACTTCGACAGAAAAAGAAACTCGGAAAGAAACACTTTTGTCATACCTAATACACATGGCGGCAACAAAGTTACGAGCCTATACCAATTCTATTAAATTATTATTTCGATTACTGTAGTTTAAGTTTAAACGAAGATCAAGGAAGAAGTAGACAAAATATTGAGGTATCCAGTCGTAAATATAATATAGTGACTGTAGTAAGAAACTTGGCTATAATGCTAGTTTCAGCTTTGTAGAGCATTGTCTCTGTCCTTTTCACTCACTACAATTGACTTTAATAGCTGTCTCTCTCACTCATACATATTCTCTATATAATATCTCATTAAAAATCTCAAACTAATATTTCTGGCTGGATACTTTAAGTTTTACAAGCATTTTTTTTTTTCATATAAATTGCTTATACTAAAACATTTTATAGAAACATGTTTATTTAAGAAAAATATCTATTTTGATTCATAAATTAAATAAACACTTGTATTATTCCACACAAACTGGTTTCTAAAACTGGTTTTTAATCAGTATCAAGGCATGAATTTAGGCACTATTTTTACTAAATAAATATGTTAACCTTGATAGTGTTTCTAATACTTTCCGCTTTTCAACATTTTTACTTTAGAATTATTACATTATAATTTTGTAATTAAAATTAATTACAACATTATAATGATGTCATAGTAAGTCAAGATCACATGGTCAAAATTAAAGAATCAATGTAGAATAATACAAGTGTTTAATCTACTAAAATGACAAAGTTTTACCAAACGCTATCGATTAAAGTACAGAGTAATAATAAAAAGTACTTTTTTACATATACATATATAATAATAAAATGCTATATGCTTAAAATAAGCACTTTATAATTTAATACAAAAAATGAACGCGTGCCTTCTGAAACTGCCAGTTACTGATTAATTTTAATAATGTAAATATTAGAATTTTATTTCTATTGTATAATTATATTATACTGTGACATTTTTTCACAGAACAAACAGATATAATCAAATTGTAATGGCCAATGCTACAAATTATAGAATAAAAAGTTTTAATTGAGTACTAAATACGATTAAAAATGTACTTAATATTTATAAGTTTTAAGAATCTTACAGTAATAATAATATTTTTAACTACTCTCTTATACGTTAATAAAATATACTTATTGTCATACGAATTAACATCAAGGTAATTATAAAAAAAATATATTTCTGTGAAAAAATGACGAGCCATATGTGCGTTATTCACATATATGTAATTTTTATTTGTAATTATTTATTTTCAATACTATTTAATAATAATTCCGCTTCTACTTATAAGTTAATTAATAAAACTAATTTAAAAAATAAAATGCCATAATTGTGGAGCGCTATGTTTATTTTGGTTGTTTGTCTGGGTAATTTCTTTCGCATTTACCAAAAAATTAAAATTTTAATAAACTTTTTGTTTTGAAATTCACAGTTTTATTATTGATTTATATCCTTATTTTTAAGCGGAATACTGTATATCATGTCATTTTTTTAAAATTATTCATTGTTCTTCGAGAACGCAGGTTTAATAAACTCAATAGATAGTATCCTAATTTCCTATACATAAGGTAAAAAGTACGTAAAGTATAAAATTAAATGTAAACATAGTAAATTTTGGACAGCGGTTGGAATTAGAACAACTCTTATGATTCCTCGACTGAATTTCGGCTTTTATACTCAAAATCAAGAAAGCGAAAAAATATAATTAACAAATAATCTAAAAATAAATTTGCTTCAGAATAGCAACAGTATATTTTTTATCCAATAAATTAAACAACTACAAAACAATTCTTAAAATACAGCTCAATATTCAAATTACATATTTATATGATTTTTATTTAATTTTAAATAATTTATTTTACACAAATTGCAATTATTACATTTAAACTTTTTGATTTTTTCATATAAACCAACATTATCCTCACATAGTTTGCCAACAGATGGCGTCGAAATACATATAAAATTAGTTTTTTCTATTGCATAAAATAATTAAATTCTAATTCTAATACGCCAACATTTCCATCATATTCTATTTCGGAATAAAGGCATTAAAAATTAAAACAAAAACACAATCATAAAAAGGTTATATTTAAAATGTAAGCAATCATTTGTCGATAAATGTAATTTTTTAAAAAAAAATTTTGAGTATTTATAAAGTGCTTTATAGAGGAGTATTTGATCATTTATATGAGGCAACTCAACCGCTCACCGGACGAAGCGCGCTAGCGGTTTTTTTTGCAGAAGTGTGGTACTTCCGTGGGCGAGCCGGCCCATTCTTGACAAAGTATTCATCTGCAGCGTGACTCTACCACTACAAAAATCTATATCCAGTAGATTCGCGCACCTAAAGTAATTATATCGTTAATAATAGTGAGCTATCTCAAGATGCCAAGACTTCATAGCCGGGGCTCTGATTGTAGATAAGGCATGAATAAAGTATCTGCGGTTTAAAATGTAGAAGAATAAGTAACAGGAAGCGTTCGAGTTTCTTTTTTATGTAGTAATAATAATAAAAGGTTTTATTCAGACAGATTACGTACAGACACACACACACGCATCAAATATAAATTGACTGAATTATTAACATCTGTTTGTGTTCCTTTATTGACAAAGTCCTTGTCCAACTGTAACCATTTTTTCCTGTCCTTAGCAACTCTTGTCCACGTGCCACCGGCTGTTGCGTTTATTTTATCGACCCATGTTATAGATGGCCTTCCCCTTTTGATCCAAATCATTCACACACATGAATCCATATCAAATTGTGTTTGCGCTGTTTCCGTTTTAGATATGGAAAGGCGTGTGTCCAGCAATGGAATATATATAGATTGTGAAAAATCATTATGGCTAAAAGATACTGACTTTGACTATGGTCCTGAACGCGCTATAGATATACCGCGTTGAGTCTGAGTTTTTTTGTTAATTGTCGGCAATAATGGGTGTCGCAAATCGCTGGTGTGTCACACGTTACAAACGTGATACATCGGATATCAAGTACAACTCGGCGATGCTGGCGATTCTAGTGCCACGTCGCCCGAATTATTTATGGTTTCCGATCACTAACGCACAAACGGCTACATTCCAACTCACAAATACGAGATTCATTTTCTGCAAAATTTCTTTGCAGCGTGCGTGTGCTATTAAAAATACAATCAAAGAACAATAACAATTTATTAATAAATAATATCTGTATAAAGACATATTAGTATAAGGACACTGCTTATTTCACGATTAAATATATTCCAGCAGACTTATTACAGGAGATTCAACGTGAAAATATGTGTAACATAAAATAATACCTAAATAAATACATATTTACAACAAATACAACAATTATGCTAAATTATGCATACATTATAAATACAAGCGTAATTAATATATAAAAAAACATATAAACATACATAAAATCAAATACGTCTTTTGAAGATTGATATTGTATTCTTTGAAGATTAAGATTGACTCTCGAATACTAATGAATTCCATAAACCGATTGCGTGTATTAAGAAGTTGAAATAATATGAGGAATCGAAAACGAAATGAAACGATTGTTTAAGGTAGGATGGAGAAGAAAATATAAATAGCAAATTCAAAAAGAAGAAGAGAGAAGAGTTAATCACGTTTGTCGGAGAACCGACAATCGCTGCACTAGACGAGTGCTGGTGTAGAAACCGCGTCTTGGCAAACGAAGGGTGGGACGCCTACCGGGTAAATGGTGCGACGATCTGCGCAGGGTGGCTGGAAAAAAATGGAATGAGCCCGAATTCGCGCTAAATGATGCTTGTTTGTACAAGCTTATGGTCTAGCTGCCACAAGCTTCTGCCGATGTTCAATATACTATTGTTTGCAGAAGCTCATGTCTAGCTACCACAAACTGCTGCTGATGTTTAATATACTAGTGTACATGAGAGAACGAGTTAGAAGTCTCATAAGCATTTTGCTAAAATACGATAGTTGTTTTTATTATTGTACATATCAAATTCCAATTCTTTATTTATTAAAATACATTTCATTTATCGAAAGTCAGTCTGTTAACAATAAAACTTTGACAACCATTTCACAGTGAGGTTCCTCTGAACAGAGAAGACAACGGCTTTCTGGGGAAATGTTCGGATACAGCTCGAGGCACACGAATTAATATCCCAACGTTGAAAATCTGAAGCTAGTAAAAAATTACTCGACGGTTTGTGCTAACTGTGACACTTACCGGAGTCGCTCTCCAACAAAAAATGATCACAAATGCGAAAATATAGGGAAGAAAAAGAAACCAAAATGGCGGAAAACAAGATGGCCGCTATAGAAAGTGAAAATCGGTATTTATGGGTCGATTTCGCTGAAATTTGGCATAAACCCGCAAAAACGGGGGCCGGCACAAGCGGGCCTTGAAAGACTAGTTTTTTTTTTAATTAAACGTCCCAAAATTGGACTACGATGTAAATATTGCATTTATCCGAATATCACACCAAAATTTTATGTCCATTTTATTGGTAGCCTTTGGGATAAGAAGGATGAAGAGAAACGCTAAACGAAAAGCAATAAAATAAATTGGCTACAACATTGTGGGAGTGTACAAGCCGGTTTATATCGTTTAGCGAAGACAATACGCTCGCTTGACCCCGGTACACTAAAACTAAATCTAAAATGGAATAAATTTATAACCGTTGGTCAAGCACTGAGAAACGAAAATCAAAGAAACGTCAGGCGCGAACAGGTTAAGATGTGTAAGCGATGTAAGTGATGATCATTTGCGGAAAATTACCTGAGTGTTTCCGAATTTCGGAGGGCATATAAGTTGGCCTGGCTTACCAGATACGAGAATACAAGCCATTCTTGAAAATTTCGAGAACAAATTCAAGATGACCATTACTTTGATGATGCCTTTACGAACTTCGTTTTTTTTTTAGTTTCAATTGGTGGCGCTTCTTGGGAGGCTTACGTCCGGCAGTGGACTACCGCAGGCTATTGATGATGATGATGATGATTACATAAATCTAAATAACTTATTTTAAACAAATAACGATAATTTAAGAATATAAACAAAAATTATTCTTACATTGTCCAACGACAAAAGAAGCCACAAATCAAATAAAATTAAGTTTAACTCATAATTAAATAATAATATTAGTTCTAATACACCTACATATACCAGGAGCTGACGAAAGCATAAAACAGAAGTGATACACGATATGCAATATACTTAATTGGAACGTGGAGGTGATGCGCCCCAAGACTATTCCGGTCCGACCGTTATGACATTGTTCGCGTTTTACGATAGATTACTGCAAATGGAACGATGTATGAATATATATATATATATATATATATATATATATATATATATATATATATATATATATATATATATATATATATATATATATATATATATATATAATTCACTTTCTTGCGTAGATATATATGACTTATGTCCCCCCCATGTGGGGCAGAGAGCGTCCACAGTGCTCCGCCATGGCGTTCTATCTTGAGCTACGCGCTTTATTATACACCGTGACTTTTTAAGTACCCGAAAATTAAAATTCGCGTTTGTAAAAATATGTATGTCAGTAACATTCAAATATTATAGCGTTCATACAAAAATATTGTTTTATGGGACTTCAAAGAAATCCTATAAATGCATCAAATATGCATGCATGCATGAGACGCATGTATCCATAAGTATGGCAACAACGCGTGCGAAAGAGAAAAAACGTCTTTTGTCGGCCAGTTGCGCAAATTATTTTCATTCATAGTTATCCCTTCCGTACGTATTTACGTAAATAAAATAACAAAAAATCTTGCTAATTCAAATAGACATCATTATCATTCCAATATGAACTGCACCTAAATCAGGCTAATTTGGTCACGTAATATTTATTACGTGACCAAATTAGGCTGGTTTGGGTGCAGTTCATATTGGAATGATAATGATGTCTATTTGAATTAGCAAGATTTTTTGTTGTATAATTCTTGGTGTATATTAGACATTTTTAATATTTCATAAAAAAAAAATTTTTTTCTTCGACAAATTTAATGTATATCGATAACTGAATATATTACTTAATTTTCTCGGGTAATTAAAAAGTCACAGGTATAGTACTTAGTCGTATATTAGTCGATATACATGGACTGTGTTAAAAGCTTTGATATTGAATAATATTTTAACAAGTTTCCCATCAACATCCACTTCTTCTAAGAAATATACGTAACTATTATAACTTTCTTAATTCAATTAGAGTTTCCCTTTGAGAAAGCAATGGACGTTACGAGTTATTTTTTAAACTTATATCTACATAACTTTATCATCAATCTAAAGGGGAAACTTTGCAGACTACATTAATGAAAAATAAAGGCGAACGAGAAAGTCACCTGATGGAAAGTAGTTTGTTTTGTAGTGGTAGAGCCGCGCTGCAGACGAATACTTTGTCAAGAATGGCATATCATTTGTCGGTACCATAAATGGGCCGGCTCGCACGGGGAAGTATCAGAATCCCGCGGAAAACCGGCGTCTGAGTGGTAGCTTAGTTACCGCGCTTCGTCCGGTGGACGGTTGAGTTCCGGAGACATAATGACATTTTCCTTCAAAGCCGGCAAAGCTTCTGTACTGGCTATGGCACTGTGGATGTTTATGAGCGACGTTGATAGCTTTCCATCAGGTGACACGTCTGCTCATTCTTTATTTTGAACAATTGCAACAATAAAATCAGTCTTCACATTAATTATAATTATTTTTATTATAACAAATGAGGAAAAAGGATCACCATCTTTATTAAAGTTTCTGTGATAGTGATTATTATTATTAAATTATATGCAACGTATATTTTTTAGTTATATCGCTTGTGTGTGAAATAAATGTGTAAAGTAATAATTTTAAATTTTCGAAAACGGGACTAATTTGCGTCCCGCATTATGTTTGGGGACAACGGTAGAGGTCGCTAAAAAAGGGATAAGTAGCCCTGTTCAAAACGGATCGTATAGTCGCTATAGGTATAGGACTCCTACAGAACTTTTCAATCGTTTTTCCAAGGAAAGCATCAAAACGCTTGCCTAATGCAGTGATTTCTAGATTTGTGATTTTTAGTGACAATTATTAGAGTATTTCAGTTCAAAGATATGGATTAGCAAATGTGATTATATCATCAAATTTAAATCTAACTATAAGGCGAAGTTAGTGACACCGAAACTTGTGACGTAGCCGCTCCCAACATTGACGAGGAGTTTATTAGACGCCATGTTACCCGCCAACCCAAGTTCACCAGCAGAAATCACGCTTACCCTAGATATATTGAGGCATGTCACCTTGCGTTGGTAAATTAGTAAACTTTGTTATCGGAACTAGTTGACATCAGTTTGGATCTACAAATGATCAATATTGAATCTGAAAATGGGCAATATTGTATATTTACAGATGACGAGTTAAAATTAATGGATGGCGTGCGATTCACTAAGACGAATTTAATATATCGAATTTGTTAAAAAAAAAATGACCGCGACGTGGTCCGCCACCCGTCACGTCCTGATTCTCACGAGGGCGAGAAGCGACCAATGGAGAGCCATTTCGCTGCCATGAAATGATAGCAGATAGAGCTCTGTGGTCTCTGCCAACCCTTGCGGCGGATAGGCGTGAATATGTAAAGAAAATAAAAAAAAAATTAAATAATTTTATTTAAAGATAACGAGTTAAAATTTAAAAATAAAAAAATGACGACGATCTGGCTCGCCACCCGTCACGTCTTGACTGCCACGAGGACGAGGAGCGACTAACTTTTAAAGTTCACTGTGACAGAAGTTATTATCATTCTCATGTGAATGTTTGTTGTAAAAATAAACCTTTTGTTCCTTCGACATTGCAGAAAAATACTTCAAAGACAACACAAGCCGTTTTTGAATATAATCTGTTACTTAGAAGCCACAAGTTACATTTGAAATGAATTTGTATCACACGAATAATTCCTTCTCGATTTACTTCAGGCTTTCCGGATTCATCGGATTACAGATATCTTTATATTAAAGTCGCATTGAGGGTGTACAAAAAGACTTTTGTGGTTAAGATTGAATTGCAATTATATATATGGACAGTCAAAAGTTTTACTTAGCTAAGATCCGCGACAAGCAAAACAATAACAGAAAATTAATAATGTGTGTTTTTCTGCTAGATTAAGTGGATTTATTTGGAACTTAAACCAAAAATTTACCGAAAATCGGCCATCAAGTCTCCACCCACCAACCACTATACACAACACCAAACACACATTACCACTTTTCCATCTTGTAAACGACACGTGTTTCGCCCCAACACGAGGTATCTTCAGGTATATTAGACTCTACGGAAGACAGCCGAAAAGTTGGTGTTGTGTATAGTGGCTGGTGGATAGAGAATTGATGGCCGGTTTTCGGTAAGTTTTTGGTTTAAGTTCCAAATAAATCCACTTAATCCAGCAGAAAAACACACATTATTTATTTTACTGTTATTGTTTTGCTTGTCGCGGATCTTAGCTAAGTAAAACTTTTGATTGTCCATATAGTGATGGATTTCCGCAATTTAACGCCTGACTCCATTAATAATGTAATTATATAAGTTTTTTATGCGATAGGAAGGCAAACGAGCAGGCGTGTCACCTGATGGAAAGCAATCAACGCTGCCCATAGACATCCGCAGTACTATAGCTAGACTCTCTATATATATCTTAAGCATTAGCATATCAGATCTTCATCCACCACGATCCCCGCACACTTTACTTGCTTCGTCCACACTCATTCATCCTTCCCGTCATATTCATCGTAGCGAAACGGCTCTTCGGTAGTCGCTTCTCGCCCTCATGGGAATCAGGACGTGACGGGTGGCGAACTACGTCGCCGTCATTTTTTTAACAAATAGGGTTTATTAAAATTCATCATGGTGAATCCTACGAGCCGAGGTAATTGAATAGTGAATCCCACGAAGGGGGATGGAGGTCAGCTCTAGCAGAGCCCCGCATGCTAAGGGAAGGCTCTATAGTACGCGGGGTAGCCCGATCCCGGGACAGTCGGCACGCTTGCGACTAAGCTCGCCCCTAGCCACGCATCCATTGGCATGTGGATTAGCGGAGAGGAAGGTAAAAGGATAGAAAATAAGACATTGGTAGGGGAAAGGATCGATGGATTTAGACAGGATGATAGGGATGTGATACTACCGCATCGGAAGACAAGGAGTGAAGTACGGTAGTAGCTCGGGAGACTCGGGGTCGCGTACCCATGTATCAATACCATATCTACCGGATAGGCGGCTAAGCAAAGATACTCCCTGATCTATTTTTAAAAATTCAAGAAGATTCTTATATAAAAAAATACATATAACACTTGTCAAAGTTCTTAAGGAATACCTTGGCGCGGTACAGAGGATCTGAAATACATTCAAAGCAAAGGCGTCACGTACTCGCCCGCTGTAATATTTTTCACAAAGTTACGAACAAGTAGGTAGAAGTGGATCATAAAAATCACCTTTAAAAGCATTGATTTTAATACTGTGACTGAGCAGTATAACATTTACTACATTAAGTAAAAACAGAAGATAAAACTTTTAAATCTTTTCTTCTAGCGGATCTTAACTAAGTAAAAAATCTGACTGTGCACATAGTCATCGATTTCCGCAAAGTAACGCTTGAGTTCATTAATTATCTAAGTGTTAGATTTAGTAGTAGTATATCCCCAACGACCAAGCTGCTCAGAGACGGGGCTGCCGCCGACGAAGTCAATGGTCGCTGGTTCGACTCCCTGCATCGGGATAAATATATCTGTGGCCTACACATACATGTGTATTTATTCCGAGTATGGTTACATCCAACGAGGATTAGCTCATTAGACAAACGTGGTGGGTTAATGTCCGTTCCTCCACAAATGGGGAGGCCCATACCCAGAAGTAGAACTTACATGGGCTGTGATTTCGTCCCATTCTAGAAGACTGCGACACTACTACAGATCCTATTTATTTGCATGTAGAATGAATTAAAATATAAAAAAAAATGTTTTAGTCAGAAAATAACATGCAAATAGAATTCCACTTCAGCGCTGGAGATAAGAGCGTGGGGAGTTCTCTCCGCAATCGTTGATTTCCAATTTCGTAAGCGATTCATGCGTTTGTTCCGATGCTTTGAGCAAAATATGAATACGACGAACGGAAATAAAATGGCAAATAGGGACTTTGGTGAAGAGCTTTTGTATTCAACAAATTTATTTTTGTACCTACGACAAACTGAAGATGGATGATAGACGACTGGCAAAAAAATTTACGTTGCGAATATGGATGGAAGGGTCGGCAGGGGAAGACCACGGAAAACATACCTTGACCAAATTGCTGTAGTTTTTAGGAAAGGCCAGGGTCAAGAGAGCACTTAACCGGTGGGCTTACATGAGGAGAGTAATGAGTGTGTAGAAAGCAAGGAAATTGTGCCACAATCGTAGCAGATGGAGACCTGTGGTCTCTGCCTACTCCCACGGGAGACGGGCGTGACGATATGTATGTACGTATGTGTAAACTGAAAATACATGTGTTTTACTAAAGTTTAAATTCGTTTTTAGTGAATCCCACGAGTCGCAAGGGAGGATGGAGGTCAGCCCCAACAGAGCCCTGCATGCTGAGGTAAGGTCCTGATTCTCACGAGAGCGAAAAGCGAGATCAATGACGAGCCGTTTCGCTGCGATGAATGGCAGCGGATGGAGCTCGTGGTCTCTGCCAACCCCTGCGGGGGATAGGCATGAATATATAAAAAAAAATAAAAAAATTACTAAAGTTTGACAAATTAAATATTCTAAAAGTTCTAATGTCGCCATTACGAATTTTAAATTAAATTTTAATACTTAAATTTACATATTGACGCAAAAATGTAAAAAGGTAGTAAACCGCAATGAAAACTTACAACCAGAGCCAAAATTTGATTACTCAAAAACATTTAGTTTCAACGTGGTAAAAAAATTTCTATTACCCGTATGGCAGTGAGACTCGAGACCATTCGAGTCACTATTTTTACTTATTATTATATTTTGTTTCATCTGCAGCGTTTTCGCTTTTTGCGTCGATATATAAAAATGTATATAAATAAATACAGCAACTCTAATGTTATATTTTCAGTAAAATATCATCTGTTGCTTCGCGCTTTTAAATTAAACGCGAAATCTAGCTCCCTCGGTTGTTCCAGTAGATTAATTTGATTCCCTCTGTTGTACCGTCCACAAAGAAATCTAAAGAAGAATTTGCTTCTTAAAACTCACTATGACGAATTTTAATAAACTTAATTTGTTAAAAAATGACGGCGACGTGGTTAGTCACTCGTCACGCCCTGATTCCCACGAGGGCGCAAAGCGACTAACGTTTCGCTACGATGAATGTGAGAGGAGTGGATGAAAAGATGGATGAGTGTAGAGGAAGCAAAGAGGGTGTGCCGAGATCGTGTCGGATGGAGATCTGTGGTCTCTGTCTACCCCTAAGGGAAACAGGCGTGATGATATGTACATATGTAAGTATGATTCTAACAATAATTTTGTAAATTAATAAAACTTTTAAATTCATAAAATCATTTTTAAATAAATTTATGTTGTGTTGTGTAACATATAAATTTGCATTATAATGCCCCCCTATATGAATGCATCTATTATTTGCTATATGTTTTTTTACCAAATAATAGATGCATTCATATTTTTTTGCAACTGAGAGCGGTCTTCATTTGATTCGTCCACCGCATTGGAAATCCGCCACGACCTCGGGTCGCTTTCACTTTTCATTGCATGAAGAAAGCAGCCGTGAGGGATAAATGGGGGTTGGTCTGGACCATGGACCACCAAACGTACTAACGTATTTCTCCCCACGCGGGTGACAGTAAAAACCCGTGTTTCCAACGCGTGTTTCATGTCGCCAACGCATCCTTGCATACGTATGCTTTCACATAGTCAAAAAGGGCGATGATAATTTGGAGACTAAATTAAGGAATCAGCTATTACCAAGTCCCATAATATAGTCAACCAAGATATGGACCAATGCCATTGGAGACAGATCATCCACTTAACGTGAGAACTCACTACTGATAACCACGATCCTCAGACATGAGGGATCGACTGCAGGAAAGAAGGATCGCCAGCGTTATCGAAACATTCACTGAGTTTTTTTTATTTCTTTTTTTTATATATTTTCGCCTATCCCCCGTAGGGGTTGGCAGAGACCACAGAGCTCCATTCGCTACGATCCCGGCACACCTTCCTCACCTCCTCCATACTCATCCATTCTTCCTCTCACATTCATCGCAGCGAAACGGTTCTCCATGAGTCGCTTCTCGCCCTCGTGGGAATCAGGACGTGACGGGCGGCGAACCACGTCGCCTACTGACAGAGTTCCAACCAACCATTATCCAACAAATATATGAAGCTAAAGATGAGCTATGAGAAGCTAAGCGATGGTGGACCATTGTGGACTCTCTCTGCCCCACATGGGGGACACAGGAACATAAGTCATGTGAAGGAAGAATAAAAGTTCGGCTTTTAACTTTTATTTCCATTATTATAATACGAATATTAAATATATATTTTTGTATGAGGTTTTGTTTTCTGACTGTACCTAATAACAAGGGCCCATATAAATTTTGCAGAGCAATGTTCGTCACAAAGGGCCGTCTGTCTGATTGGGCGTAAAATCGAAACGGTACGTCACTAGATCCGTGAAACTGTTCGTTACAAGATGAATTATTGAATGCCATTGTCTTCGCTAGCTAAACACGCGCCTCTAATTCATTATTGAGATTTATTGTGCAAGTAGGTATTGGAAATACGTATGTACATCGGTACACTTGATCACGTCTGTTTTATACAGCGGTAGGCAGAGACCACAGATAAAACACAGACAACTACATAAATAGGGGCTGCCTGTCAATTGCTCTCTTCGGTTAATTTTAATTTTGACGCAGTCAATCTTTTTTAAATTTCGCTTAATAATTTAGTGTAACTTGTATAAATCATCATTAATGTGGAACTATTGGGTGATTAGAAACTTTGATTAATAACAGAGATAAAACAAAATTGGCGGTAGGTAGAAAAATAAAGTTACGTCTTGATTAAATGGTGGCTATTCTACCAAAACCTCCTATGGACTTTTTCAGTCAACTTAAAAAGGTCACGCATTTATTTCATATCACTCCACTTATACGCCTTAATCGAACTATATTGTAAAATACGCCACCACAATTGAACAATATATAAGATTATGAAAAATTAAATAAAAACACAACGTCACTGATGGCAGTTGGCGGTAAAAGTCGTATTTTAAAAATTTTTTAAAAAAAAACATATTTTAAAAAAAATGTAATAAAATTAAACATAACAAAAATAAGATAATCTCTAATAATTTTACGTATGATCTACCGCCTGCCAAAGATGTCCCAGAGCTATCTATCTATTGGCTTTAGTTAGTAGGTATATTTTAATATAGCAAATATCAAATGTTTTTGTACTGTGGTCAATTAATATATTATTGTATATATCAAAAGCAACATGACGTGTTTTCGACACAATCGTGAAATCTTTTCTCTTTCAGTCAAAGGACTTGGAGAATGACGTTTGTTTTCAATTTCATTTATAGCCATTTTGTTCGGTGCTTTCGTATTTTACTCACAAAATCAGAGCACCACTTTCATTTGCTTGCGAAATCAGAAATAAGAATACGTTTGAAAAACAATTCGGCTATTCTTGTGAAGTGCCACATTCAATTGACTTTTGCTGCGTTTAAGATTTCTTTTTTTTATAAATAGAAGGTACACTAAATATAGGGTTGGCATTTTTCTGTAATACTCACTACTAGCCGACCTGGTAGATATTATTCTAATCTCTCCTGTAAGTAGGTAAATTTGGATTTCTTAATTTTTAGATTTTTGTACTAAACTCACATATTGTCGGCCTCATTATCGGAATTCGTAAATCCTAAATAATAAAAATAGCCTACACATCTCTTAAAGACCGCCCATAAACATCCGCAATGCCTATAGCAATGCAGATGTCTATGGGCGGTGTTGATTATTTTCTATCAGTTGACACGCCTGCTCGATTGCCTTCCTACATGCCTACAAATATATGATATGAGATATGATCGGCAATAGTGTGTGCCGATCATATAGATGATTCGGGCACATAGAGAGAATGGATGAAAGACGACTGCCAAAAGAAATTTACATATATAAAAATGATTATTTCTTTGTATGTTGGTCGTCCATGCGTTCCTAAACCATTCATCCGATTGTGATTTTGGTGAGTTGTTCTACGTACGCCCCCAAAGGTTCTAATTGTTTTTGGGCCGATAATAAAACATTTTCATCAAATAAACAAACATACATCATTTCATCAAAAAAATAAACAAACATCGTTAGGTAGTATTCCAACGCATGCCGAGTACAACTAGTAGTTGAAACGAAAAATGTGGCAGAATCGAATTTTTATAAAGCTTTTAAGCAGTAGTAGCTCAGTACCAACTGAGAATCGAGGTTGTGATCTAAGGTCGTGAGTTCGTTTCCCCCATTGGACCACTGCACCATTGTTGATATGTACGAACCTAATACAAGCATTACCAGCTTCGTTAGAAAATTTAAGAATAACTTTAGTAATATTAAAAATTAACCTAGTTTTCTTTAAAATAGTTTGAGATAAAAATTTTCGAAATATCAAACATTTTTAGCAAAGTTTTGCGTGGCTTATGAGTGGTAGTTTTGCTAATACGCTATATTCGGTAAGCATTCATAGTAAAAATCCCATTATTTATCCTTTTTTCTTTATTATTACCCTTCTTTTCATTCACATCTTGACATCATATTGACATAACCTAGGAGAACATACCTGGACCAAATTGCTGAGTTTTTGTCGTTAAGATGTCGTTCTTTCTTATTTATGATTTTCTTAAGTGAATTTAAAAAAAAATCTTCATTTTATAATGCAACGTTAAATCTAATCTACAGGACAAAAAAAAAGTCGGAGGCAACCATGAGGACTGCCGACAGAAGTGAAAACTTAAAACTGTATTTTTAAATTTCATATCATATTTTGAAATTAATTGTAATATTAATAACATATTTAGTATTTTTAATGGAGTCAGGCATTACCTTGCGGAATTCCATCACTATATGGACAGTCAAAAGTTTTACTTATCTAAGATCCGCGACAAGCAAAACAATAACAGAAAATTAATAATGTTTGTTCTTCCGTTGGGTTTAGTGGATTTATTTGGAACTTAAACCAAAATTTTTCTGAAAATCGGCCATCAACTCTCCACCCACCAACCACTATACACAACACCAAACACACATTATCACTTTTCCATGTTGTAAACGACACGTGTTTCGAAACAAATTAAAACACAATATAAAGAACAACGCAAAGTATAAACACAGAATTATCCATGTAAAAAAATAAACTTTATTTGTATAGATGTACTAATATCCTCATATTATATAACACGTGAGAGTGATAGCTACAGATGCTGCTATCACTACAGCATGTTGCTGACGCGACTCACAAACCTTTAGCCATCTATAAAGGTCCCACGCACACACATACAATCGGGTATATACAATGTGTTGGCGTTATGCGTGTACGTTGGCAGCTGCGCGCGTATTAAATTTGTTTAAAGTATATCTATAGCTATACTCATAGTTATAGATATACCTTAAGCATTCGCATGTTGCTGACGTGAACCCATAGATTTTTTCCATACTCAGAGTCGAGTAACGCGGCTACAGAAGTTTTCCCTGCAAAAATGATAATCGTTCTCTATAAAGCCTTAATAAAACCTCTATCAAAATTTGTGCAGGTGTTTCCAAGATTAACTCTAGTAACATTGAATCTAGTAACTTTAAATTAATTCTAGTAACATTGGCGGATCTGTCGTCTACGAACTCAAAGATCACGGTTACGATCCCCACATCAGAATAAATGTATGTATGGCCAAAGGAATATTATTTCAAGTCTGGTTACCCTACAAATCCACATTGGACAAGTGTGGTGGGTTAATGTACGTTCCCCTAGACATGGGGAGGCCCGTGACCATCAGTTTATATATATGAGTTATAAAAAAAAACTAATAACGGAGGTTTATGAAAGTAAAACAACAATACAATGGCAACGATGAAAATTTGCGCGAAAACTACATTTATAATAGTAAGTAATCCAATGAGATGTTTCCACTCTTAAGGGAAATCCTTTTCTTGTTCCGATAGAAAGCCGGCAAGTTGTTTTATCTACTACATCTTTGTAGTCTGTTTCATAAGCCTCTTTAACTTTATTGTACGAAAGTAAAGGAGCTTTTATCTGTTTGTCAAATTTTCGTTTATATCAAAAGTAAATTTTACCAGATTATTTTTATCTAGTCAAGTATACTTTCTATTTTAATGATTTAATGTTTTCTTTATGGTATAAAAAGGCAAACGTGTCACCTGATGGAAAGCAATCAACGACGCCCATTGATATCCGAAGTGCCATATGCAGCGCAGAAGGGGCAGGGGGAAGAGGAAGGGGGGAGCGGGGTTAGGCCTCCGGAATGGGCTCACCGGATGAACTGCGGAAGCTAAGCTACCACTTAAACACCGGTTTTCTGCGTGAGTGTGGTACTTCCCCGGACGAGCCGGCCCATTCATACCACAGGCAAATAATATGCCATTCTTGTCAAAGTATTCGTCTGCAGCGTGACTTTACCACTAATAGAAGGGATTACGTCATATAAAGAATACGGAATTTTTCTTAAAATTCTCGACACTTCAAGAGAATATGATCAACATTACCATCTTCCAATTTAATAGCTCTCTGAACGACTTTAAGCTTGTGAGTTACTATATCAACCCACTACAAATATTTGTTTGCGCAAATAACGCAAAAACTATTTTTTCAAACATCACAACAAACATTTTCTCCCATTTTATAAAACTTCGAATTACATTCGATGTAGAACAATAAAATAAATTGGAAATATCGCGAGTAAATCCCAGACGGCGGTCTATTTAGTTCGGCGAGGGCGCGAATGTCTGACGCCAATTTATTTCAAATTAGATCAACTATATGGAACACAGGTAGACTTTGTCCATTTTTTTTACAGCCCGTATATGTTTATGTCTCATTTTTTTACAGTCCGTATATGTACCGCAACTGGGCATGGGTTTTCGCATTTTTTGACGAACGTACATTATTAACCCACCACTTATCCCATTAATGAGTCGGCTAAACTTGCAATCTAGTGATGCGCTTGTTGACAACCATGATTCCCTTTCATTGTTGACGATTTTAATCGTCTATGGTTTCTTTTTGAATGTATCGAAATTGTTTTTATGAACTATTTTTCTTCATATCTTTTATTTTTGACGATTTTAATCGTCTATGATTTCTTTTTGAGTGTATCGGAATTGTTTTTATGAACTATTTTTCTTCATATCTTTCATTTTTGACTATGGTTGCTTTTTAAGATGCGCAACAATCTAGTGATGCGCTTGTTGACAACCATGATTCCCTTTCATTGTTGACGATTTTAATCGTCTATGGTTTCTTTTTGAATGTATCGAAATTGTTTTTATGAACTATTTTTCTTCATATCTTTTATTTTTGACGATTTTAATCGTCTATGATTTCTTTTTGAGTGTATCGGAATTGTTTTTATGAACTATTTTTCTTCATATCTTTCATTTTTGACTATGGTTGCTTTTTAAGATGCGCAACCTTCAAGTCTGCAACTGGCAGGAGGTGGGGCAGGACGGGGCACGGTGGCATAAGATCTGTTCGGAGGCCAAGATCCATCTCGGGTCGCTGCGCCAACAAAGTTTTTTTTTTTGTGAAATATAGTATGCAAGTCACGAAGAGGTGGTGGCAAGTTGTTCCAACACTTAGTTGCGGTGTATTTAAAGCTACCACGAAACGCAGCTGAGCAGTGGCGAGGAACAACCAGCATTTTGTATATTAAATACAATTTTGAACTATCAATTACATTGAAGTATTTACCGTTAAATAAATAAATAAAGTATATAGCAGATAAGGTAAATATTATTAATATTTAGTTTTCCATTCAATCTTTATACGCTTTATAGCAAACGACGTGATAAAAATTGTTATTTTATTGCGAAATGTTATGAAAAAAATCGAAAGGATATTTCGAGAGGCTACACAAGTAAAGTTTACGCGCTCTATCACAAGAAGTTGTCAAAAAGTTAGCGAAGGATCAGCGAGGATCTATGTATGCCATATTTTTCGAGCGTCGTGAAATACTTTGACAAGCAGTAAGTGGCTGATACGGGAAACTTGTAACATTTCTCACAAACTTTCGTTATGTTAGAGATTTTCGACATTTACGTTATTAATAAAGTCACTCACTGTAACATTATTTTTTACAATACAATTCATAAATAAAATATTAACATTTTACAGGTATATACTCATAATTATAACTACAATATCTTCGTAACATTCAGCTGAGAAATGACCAAAAACAAGTTAGGTTAAAGTCTACGACTTTAATGTGTATGACTTTAATAGTGGTAGAGACATGCTGCTGACGAATATTTTGTTAAGAGTGGCATAATATTTGTCTGTAGCATGAATGGGCCGGCTCGCCCGTGGAAGTACCACACTCCCGCACAAAACGGGCGTCGAGTGGTAGCTTAGATATCGTGCTTCGTACTGTGAGCGGCTGGGTTCCGGAGTTCCAACACCCTCCCGCTCCCATTCCCATAATGACACTTTCCTTAAAGGCCAACAACGCCTCCGCACTGCCTATGGCGCTGCGGATGTCTATAGGCGGCGTGGATTGCTTTCTATCAGGTGACACGCCTGCTCGTTTGCGTTTCTATCACATAAAAAAATGTATATGATTAATAGACTCAGGCATTACTTTGTAGAAATCAATTATCAAGGTGGACAGTCAAAACATACATAGCTAAGGTCCGCGAAAAACAAATCAGTAAATATAATACTGTGACTTGAATGATTGAATACCTGAAGATGCCTAGTGTTAAGGCGAAATACGAGTCGTGTACAGTTGTGGAGAAGTAGTAGTGTGTATTTCATGTTGTTGGTGTTAGTGACAACAGTAAGGATTTGGTGGTGGGGGTCGTAAGAAATGCATAAATAATTCTCAGTTTTCCGACAATATTATTTTTTCTGATTTGTTTTGCGCGGATCTTAGTTAATTTTGATTGACCAACTTAAAAACACATATCTATTTACATCGCTTTACCTATAGTTTATTCAGAGAATGAATTCCCGATCAATGCGCCTAAGGCAAACATGGTGGATTGATGTTCATTCCTACAGTATAATGTATATGACCGTATAATGTTATGATGAATGTATGTCAGCTGTGATAAAAGCGGTTTTAGACACAATACTAGCACATAAAAACTATAACAGATAAAATACAATATTCTGTGTTCTTTAACTTGTCTATCTTATTATCATTTGGAAATAAATTCAACACATTTTATACTAAGCACTGGGATTTCACAGATACCGACGTAGCTTAGGATAACGGATCAGCTTAGAGTAGCTACATTATTTTTGGGAAGACAAGTGACTTAAACGTATTAGGTATTCGCTTTTAAATTTATTCGCGTACGTTGAACGGGTGCCCCAAAGCGGGAACACTGTGATGCACTTAGATGGGAATTTATTACAGTTGTGTTATATCTACGCGAATTAACAATGAAAGAAAACCGAAGTTCGGGCTAGGTGGCACTTCATGGGGAGGCCTAAGTCCAGCAGAGGACTGCCGCAGGCTGTTGATTGATTGAAACAGTGAAAGCAATGAACATGAACCGTCAAAGTTACTTTGCTAAGATCCGCGAACAGAAATCAGAAAAATAATAATATGTGCAACTGCTGAGCACGGGCCTCTCCATTTCTGGATGATTTTTAACTCCTCACGCTTGTCCAAAGCGAATTGAAGAGGTAACCAGACTCGGAATAGATATATGTAGGCCATACTTATATTCATTCCGATGCGGGGATCGAACACGCAACCATTGATTCCATGGGTCATAATATTAATGTGTTATATTATAATTTTTATGTCTGTTAATTTATGTTTCGTTTTTTTAATCTATATGCCTTTTTTATTGATCCCTTTAATTTTGCCGTTTTGTTTTTATCTGTACTGCTTCATGGATTCTGAAATAAAGGTTTTCTAGACTTTTCCCACCAACTTACCGTTACGTATTATACAATACGTGGTGGCGTATTATACAATATTCGATTCGATTTGGTTCGATTAAGGCGTATAAGTGAAGTGATATAAAATAAACGCGTGTATCGTAACATTTTAAGTTGACTGAAAAAGTCCATTATAAGTTTTGGTAGAATAGCCACCATTTTATCAAGACGTAACGTGACAAGCTGACAATTTATTTCAAAAATTTGACATAATTGTATTTTACTTGACACTGGCATAATAGTTGTAATTAATAGCCATCAAAGAAAAGAATAGAAAAGTGTTTTCTTTTCCAGGGGAAAATTTAATTTCCCCTGGAGTGCACACAATATGAGATGCCTAATTTGAGTTTCGGTTGTCCGTGTGACGCCAAATTCCCGACCCGAGCGCTATCCGTCGGGAAAACCGAGCGCTATTCGCTATGAGACCTCGAATTATTCATGTGTCGCTCTCAAATCTCCCTATTTGGTGAGGATAAATGTGCTCAGCACGCTAAGGATCTCCCCAGTGCATTTATATAACAAGTTTAACAAATATAGAAGAAGCGAAATTAGAAGCAGAATTTGGCAAACGCTTAATTCGATTTGATTCGAAGACGTTAATGCTTATAGCCTATTGACTTAAACAGAAAGTAACATATATTTGGGAGTGAAAGGTACTGTAATGATACGTTGATAAATGTATCACTAATGTAATAACTTTTTATTTAAATATATTGAAACCTTATTTATTATATTACTTCTTTTTAATTTCGTTATTTTAAAATTTAAAATAAAAAACAAATTGCTTTATAAATATAAAAACAAAAAGATTATTTCGTCTGACGTTTTTCCATAGACATGTCACCCGTCCGACATAAGAAATTGAAATTATAAAATATAGTATGAGATATAAATGTACATGGTATAGAAAAATAAATTACTTTCACTTGGAAGAATTTCAAGTACATCGAAGATAAAACCCCCTAAAAATCCCGTATTTCACCGTAAGCAGTACGGCAGGCACGCTACAGTGCACATGTGTGTGTGCTGATTTTAATTTCGTCAAGACACTACGTTAAATGTGTAGGGGAGGATTGGACCGAAGTAACTATAGCCCCTATTAGTCCCCTAGGCCCTAAAGTCTAGGGGGTGAGAACCGACCGGGTACGTGAGAGAATCTCGTGTATGCGGCCGGTGTAGAAGTGTTCCCTACTCTACGTGCTCGGCTAGAGTGGCTAGACTGATGTAAAGTGGCGGGAAAAGTCCATCTTGAATTATATTAGACGTTTAATCAAGTGTTACTTTTTTATGCCAGTGACTGCTGAAAGTTTGTCGGAGAACCGACAATCTTTGGAGTAGACGAGTGCTGGACTGGAGACCGCGACTCGACAAACGTAGCGTGGGACACCCTCCTTCTAAATGGAGCGGCGATCTTCGCAAGGCGACTGGCAGAGATTGGATGCGTGTAGCCGAAGATCGGGCTAGGTGGCGCGCCTTGAGTGAGGCCTATGTCCAGCACTGAACTGCCGCGGGCTGATATTGATATTGACTGCTGAACGTTTGCCCACTATAAAAAATGAAAAGTTTTCTATTAAATAAGAATAATATTAAGTTATAAACATGAAAAAATAGGCAAACAAGTTATAGGGTCACCCGACGGTTTATTTTTATGAGATAGGGAGGCAAACAAAATAGCGTGGTCACCTGACGGAAAGCAATCAGTGTTGCTCATGGATACCTACAGTACTAAAGCCACTCCAGATACAATGACTAGCCAAATAAAACGATATGAATAATGAAAGGGGAGGAATTTAATCAGAGAGAGAAAGAATAAGAAGTATGAAAATAGGAGTAAGAAAGGAAATGAGCTCTCTACATACAAAATGCAGCAACGCAATAAAATGCTATTCTCTTCTATTCGTGCTATCATGGCTGTACGACTACACAACAGAATGTTATTGGTTTACTAACAAATACATAAAAAAGGTGGCTTCTCTCTGCAATCGCTACGACTATCTTAGTCATTATAATCTATGATAGAAATGCCAAAAAAACTACTATTTAACAGAATACATTGCTTTTTAAACATTATAGTTGTAGTATTACAGACAATGGCTCACATGAAGCGAAGATCCTATTTTATTTGCTCGTTTTAAGCGAACGCTACGAAAAACGAGGGAAAGCTCTTAAACGTTGCACACTCGTGTCTCCCGGAGCGTCGTGGAGCGGCTTCCTCGACGAGCGAACATATTTGAAGTTATTTCTATTTTCTTATTCGTTATCGTTGTAAAGATGGCGTCGACGTATCGACAACAGAAAACATATTTGCTGTGTAAAGTGTAAATAGAAAATGACTTATTTTGGTTTTCTACATCATTTGTATCAGAAAAAAAGCTGCGTGGAATTAGTTAGGAAGTCTTTTAATTTTTTAACAAAACAACCGAAACCATTCGATGCCCGAGCGTCAAACAACACTTTAAAACACTCTCCAAGAAACATTTTGAGAGATCCGAAATCCATCCGAATCCACTGGTGGTGCAATCGGTAAATTATTCACTCGATTTAAACGCGCGCCCGAAAAGACGACGCCCGCGTAACGTGTTACACGATCCGGACGACGAAACAGCGTCATTCGGATCCACCCACGACACCAACACTCACACGCACCCCGTCTCTAGCCGAGCAAGTAGAGTAGGGAACACTTCCACACCGGCCGCTTACACGAGATTCTCTTACGTACCGGTCGGTTCTCACCCCCTACCTTAGGACCTTAGGGCCTAGCGGACTAATAGGGACTATAGTTACTTCTATACTATAGTCTAATAGTTCTAGACTATAGTCCAATCCTGCCGTACATGTTTAACGTAGCATCATGACGAATTTAAAATCAGCACACACACACACATGTGTACTTCGACACGGCGTCGAGCCGATGGAGTCTGCGATTTGCGCAGATTCCCAATTATATTTTATTTGCCCACGGGCCCAGTATTCGATAAAGCTGTTAAAGCCAATAGGCTACAAGCATTAAGATCTTCGAATCAAATCAAATCAACCATTCGACGCAGTGTTTTATAAAATGATTATTTATTAATCATTTTTTTTATTTGATTGATGTGTTGTTTTTCCAAAAAAATAAAATATGATGTTCGTAAACAAACAAATGTTTTATAAGATCGCTACAATAATGTTACAAATTCCATCTAAAAACATCGCTGACCTCATAGCCCTGAAGGACCGTCCGCGGGGTAACATTACGGGGAAACTTTTTCGCTACACCCACTTGGAAACGTGTTCATCGATTCATCCGGCATCCAGTAGCCGCGCGGAATACTAACGAAACGCGGCATGTGGTGATAATTTGTGGGGAACACTTCCAGAGCGGATAATAAAGGATATCATAACACAATAACTGGAGCGGCGTGAGTCTGCTACTGCACCTGAATACTAAAGTAATTTGGTCAGAAAGTGCGTTTCCATTGTTTAAACGGTGACGAGATGAGTTATGGTCGTGTCAGTATATAGTTTCGGTAAAAGGTGGTGATTTAATCTTTTTAATTATTTATTTATAAATTAATAACCTATTTTAGTACCACATATCTATACTAAACTATTTTACTATTACATATCTTTAACTAAGTATCGAGGAGTGTAAAAAATACGAAGTGATATATAGTTTTTTAACAAAAGGAAAACTAGCATTTTTTTTTAATATTTTTAGATTTCTTGTTAAGCATTTGAACTCAGCTAAAAATGCTTTTGTTAGGATATAGTTCACACTAACAGTCCAGTGGAAGATACAAACTCACGACGTTCAGATCGTAAAGTCGAGGCTTACCGACTGTGCTAATGCTGTTTAAATGAAAAATAAAAGTAGAACTAAACGAAAACTGAATAGATTTGGAGAAGGATTAGCAGTGGGAGAAACTTGAATTTAAAAATTGGTACGTGGTTATTTGTATCTACAGAACCTCCAAACTACTTCAAAGGATCAAGGAAACTTGTCGACATTTGACCAGGAACAGAGGTCCAGGGCGCGCAGCTTCTCCCGCCCTGCCATTTGTTCGCCACTGCGTGTATAAATACAAACATGCCAAGTAAATAAAATGTACTTTCTTAAAACAAATGACGCGAGTTCACTCAAATTCCAGCTTCACTCAGACGTCTTAGTATATTTTCTTATTCCGTCGAGACATTAAGCGCTTTTTGAAAGCAGCACAGCGCAGCTTGCCTACCGCGCTTTGTACGGTGAGCGGCCGAGTTCCGGAGGCCCAACACCCTCCCCCTCCAACTACCCCTCCCGCTCCCTCTACCCCTCCCTCTCCCTCTACTCCTCCCCCTCCCATTCTCACTTCCATAATGACACTTTTCTTAAAGGTCGGTAGTGCTAAAGCCTTTGGCGCTGCGGAAGTGTATGGGCGGCGTTGATTATTTCCATCAGGTGACACGCGTGCTCGTTTGCCTTCCTATCCCATAAAAAAACTCAATCCCTCGACTGCAGCCGAGGCTAAAACAACTTTGAGTTGAGAGGAACCCATCGTCTCCGGGTTATATTAGTGCTTCAGAGATTGGCAGTCGGAAACGACTTGCCGTTGCCAATCTGGAAGTGCCTCAATCGCCTACGCAAACAGATTGGTCACTCTAAGGCTAGCATGGGAAACTGGGGTTCCACAAACCCCTTGTGCGACTGTGGGAGAGTAATCAAACATTGGCACATTAGACATCCTGCCCTCTGTGCTCTGTCTCTTGCTCAGCAGATGACCTTATTGTAAGGAATGACAGAGTTTCAGTGGCCAAGTTCTGGGCTGGCAGAACCTGTTGTCTGCTGACTCGAAGAAGCAAAGAAGAATTAACAGAATAAAGACAAATGTCCAATTATATTTCTTCTTCTATTTCCAATTTCTTAAGGAATTCGAATCTACATTCTTTATGGGATAAGGAGGCAAACGAACAAGCTGCAACACCACGTTCGTCAGCCACTAATGCGTTACCGACCTTTGAGATGTCAGTAGGATTTTAAATTTCCAATATCTCAGTTCGAAAGTACCACTAAAAGCAACTGGTTCCATATTTTGCTGGTGCGTGGAATGAAGTTTCGGAAAAATCATTCGCTAAGATGCGATGAAACTTTTTCTTTCGGCGAGTTGTGCAGCAATGGAATTCAGCGGTGGGAGTTATTCCGAAAAATTTCTCGGAGCACCACACATGGTAAAAACAATAAAAGATACTAAGAGATGAGACATCCCTCCACAAGGTTAGAGAATCAAGCCGCTGGGCGAAATCCTGAGCAGCGACGATTATTAGAACATACCGCACGATATTAAAATTTCAAACTGAACCCCTCAAAATCTAAGCACGAATCGAAGTCGAAATTACCCAGTCGCAAATATTTACATAGGTAACGAACGTTTTAAATTATTCCATCCGATTGGTCGCGCGATTCCGATCGCTGGCTGGTTTTGGTGGAATCGACTTTGATGTCAAATTATGTCTTTCAAAACACGTTCACATATTACAATAATTGTTTTGAGTTTACAGCAATTATTTTCGTATCATTAAAACGACACGCTAGTTAAACGCCTATAGAAGATCAAACCTTAATGTAACGCATGATTGGACGGAGAGGTTGTGACTTGTTCTATTTTTTTTAACAGCCCACATTGGTCTCCGTGCTGAGCACGGGCCTCTTCATTTCTGGAGGAACGGACGTTAACTCACCACGCTTGTCCATTACGAATTGGCGGGGTTACCAGACTCGGAATAAATATTCGTAACCAATACATATATTAATTCCCATGCGTAGATCGAACCCGCGACCATTGACTTCGCGGGCGGAAGGCCCCGCCACTGAGCCAATTAGTCGTCACATTTAGTCGTAACTTATATGCACCACCATTATTGGCCACTCTGAATCTAGACTGAATCTAGACGACGTCTCGATCTACGATTTCACTCCCATACCCCGCGATAAGATGTTTCACATCAATAAATAAACCCAAAATTATTTGGCAGACTTGCATACAAAGTTGGATGGAGTGAAGTGTATGTAACAATCTGTCTCACGTAGGCTACAAGTATTTCAGCATCGTAGCACGAGTATGTACGTCATGCGTCGAACGCGGGAGAAATACGACGCCAATCGCAAAATCCACACCGTGACGCTCCGAATTATTGATGTCGTACTCAGCTTCCAACGCCCGGGATGCAGATTACATGAATGTGATTTATTTGGAAGTTTAAAAATCACATTTTTAATTCCAGTTCGACAAGTCATTCGGTCGATGCTGACGAGAAACAATAGTAACATTTATTTATAGGAAGGCACACGAGCAAGTGTGTCGCCTGATAAAAAGCATCATATATACGTATGTAGCGGATCGCACCGCGATAGCGTGGGGGCGTGAGGGCTGGCAACACTCTCTTGCGTCAGAACCCGCTCCGGTTAGCGCTAGATTCGTAGAGTCACCAACCAAAAAGCATCACGTCATGGTCACCAATTGTTTTTTGTTATGGCATAAGAAGGCAAACGAGCAAGCGTGTCACCTAATGGAAAGCAACCAACGCCGCCCATAGACATCCGCAACGCCATAGGTAGTGCGGAAGCGTTGCCGACCTTAAAGCAAAAGTGAAATTATGGGAGTGGGAGTGGGAGGGGGAGGGGGAAGGGGAGGGTGTTTGGCCTCCGAAACTCAGACCGCTCACCGTACGAAGCGCGGTAGCTAAGCTACCACTCAGACGCCGGTTTTTGAGTGTGGTACTTCCCCGGGCGAGCCAGCCCATTCATGCTACAGACAAATAATATGCCATTTTTGACAAAGTATTCGTCTGCAGCGTGGCTCTACCACTAAAAAGTGTGCCCGGGGTGCCGGGTTGTTGATGTATTTAATGAAACACCAACACAGCACCACCACCACCAGTTATATAACTCAGTGCTGAACCCATTGCTTTCGAAGTTAATGGACGCGGCTTCAATTACCGCGTCGGGATAAATATATGGCCTACAGATATTTATTCAGAATCTGAGCGTCCCACCATTGCACTTAAGACAATTATGATGATTAATGTACAGTTTTTCAGAATTTGGGAGTCCCCAATCCCAGCTGTGTGATATATCGGCTATATAAAAAAAATATTACACGGCATATTTTCAAAAACAATTCATTACCCTATGGTAATTCGTATTCATCAGAGTAAGTGAAAACAAATTCACAGGGACGGACAGCATAAAAAGTTGTGAAATATTTTCAATTTTATTTTTGGTGATGGCAAAACTAAAACTAAAATTATAATTTTCAACACTAAACTTATAATCAATAAAAAATGATGATGATGATAAATGATGATGATGATAAATGATGACTAAGGCCGACAACCCTCCTGCAATGCCTATGGAAATGGACACACACCAGCTCATTTGCTTCTTCGACCACTGTGCTCTGCCTGTTCTCTCTAACGAGTCTGAAAATTCACAAGCTCAAAGTCGCTTAGAAGGCTATGCGGAGGGAGCTCCGAGTTTCTGTATATGATTCGAAATGATGAAATCCGCTAGACAACCAAAGTCATACAAGTATCTCTTCAAGTTAACAAAGTGGATATTGGACTGGTCATTTTTTTCAGAGGGTTTAAACCGCTCGCTTAAAAACATTAATATGCAGACGGTACAATATATCAGATTTAATTTGATACTGTGAGACAGTCGCCATTACCAGTTTATGTGTCGAGACAACGATTTCGCAAGGACGAGATTTAACGAAACGCCTACAGCGAATAGCTCAGAATGTAATAGGATATTTCATTTAGTATGTATTCATTTATTTATACAAAATAGGAGAAAAGACGTTTGTGTTTTACTTTACATATGAACATATAGTACAATTGATTTATCTACACTGAAATTATGTATATGTTATTTATATATCTATCTTTAAATTTTGTAGTTGGCATCGATTTCTTTAGTGTAGTGACCTTGAGCGAATGGAAGAGAATTGGAGTGTGAAGAGTGAAGATTTGTGTCGATCAAGTGGTCGAAGGCCAGTTCGATGATCCAGATATCGCTGGAGAATTCGAGTGGATGCTTAACACGTCAACTTCATGTCAGCAATCGCCGAGAATTAGCGCAAGACATAAAAATATAGAAGACTCTTGTTTCGGAGGCCAAGATCTATCGCAAGTTATTGAGCCAACGGAAAAGTAAGCTTTGTGGTTAATGTATATAAGTGTGCTTATAAGGATCGAAATGACTCAAAGGTTTCTTGAGGATCGACCATCCTTCAAGAGGACGGGCGTGAAAGTACTTTTTTTATATGAGATACTAATGTCACCTGATAGAAAGCAATAAACGCCGCCCATAGACATCTGCAGTGCCATAGGAAAGTGTCATTATGGGAGAGGGGAGAGGGGGAGAGGGGGAGGGAGTTGGGCCTCTGGAACTCAACCGCTCAACGAACGAAGCGCGGTAGCTAAGCTACTACTCGATGCCGGTTTTCCTCGGGAGTGTGGTACTTCCCCCGTGCGAGCCGGCCCATTCATGCTACAGACAAATTATATGACATTCTTGACAAAGTATTCGTCTGCAGCGTGGCTCCACCACTTACGAAATTTACTGAAATTAATCTTCTGCATCGTATTGTTTAATCCTTTTGTATGATTGATTAAGCGGCTCTCGTCTCAGCTAATGGATGCGATGAATACTCCGGAACGTGACTGGCTGTAAATTACCCAAGTCACCCTTGTTAATAATCAACTCAATAGATCAATAGGGTAAAAATTATCTTTACATCCAATATATGGCTTGTATTGTATATCTATATTTTTTTAGCTATTTCGTCAATTATAGTCAATATTTAGCCAATAGGCTATAACTATTATGCCAATGTCAAGTAAAATGATAACAAGTATCTTGAAATTTAAATTCAGATTTTTATGTTACGTCTATATATGTTCTGAAACAGGAGAATGTAAAGTTTTTGTTTCGTTTTCGTCGGCTTCCCGTAAACTGAAGATCGCGAGATAAAACTTCTTTATTTGTTTTTGTTTTATATTACAACTGTTCGCAAACCTTAATTCCATACTTCAGTCAAAACTGATAAAACAATTATATTTTCTTTGAACAATATTTTCTTTGTATGTTCCTTTGTAGTTTTATTCACGAAAATCTTGGAATTGTGGAGGTACTTATATTGTATTGTTTTGTACGAATGTTGTTTTACATGTATAAAATTTTCGAATTATTTCATTTTTTACTATATCATTGATATAGAATAGAAAATAAAGGATTGAAAGGCATGTGATAATAAACTACAAAATATTATACAGTCTGCATATATAGGAGGAATCCTCCATATCTGCTCATAGTTTCGTCGTCATCGTCATAGTTTCGTCGTCATCGTCGTCATCCTCAATACAACCTACACCGCATGATTGTAGGTAAACAGACTCAAAATAAATATCTGTAGATCATACATATATTTATAGCGATGTGGGGATCAAACCCGCAACCATTGACTTCGTAGGCGAGATTTTATTATGCAAAATGTTAATATGCTTAAAAATATAAATAATAAACACATAATCACACCGGTGTAAAGCTAATTCAGAATAATATTCTAGCAATAATATAATATTACCGTGGACGACCTGAGAGAGTAAATAAAGGGTATTAACGAAATAAGCAGAACTGGCTCATCGCACCGACTCCGCGCCAGACCTGAATATTAGATGGACCGGAGAGATTTGAGCTCGTCTCCATTGTCCAACCACACGAGAAATAATAATGCTGGCAAATATTTACCAAACAATTGCTGCAACAGCTAGTTCCAAAAACACAATTTCTTAAATTAATTTATTAAAAACAAATTTTACAATATATTAATTAATTTAATATTTTTCTAATTTATAAAATTTTTTAATTATAATTCTAATACAATTGACAATGTTCAACGACTGAACGCGAGTGATAGGAATTTTGTAATTGATGTCTGTTGAGCTGTCTCTGGTTACTGGAAACGCAGACGCATTCCACGGTGGTGATAGCATCCAGAAGCTTTAATATTAGGTCATTGCATGACAACACTTAATTTATTTACACATTTTAGTACAGACGGACTTAACGCCGGAAGCCATTCTCATTTACTCAACCTTTGGGTTGAAAGAAAAAATATTTTCAAGAACAAGTACAATAAGAAATTGGAAAATAATTAGGATGTATAATTTTTTTTTATCAAAACATATATTACATACACATCGACGACAGAAAACGTATTTACTGTAAAGAGAAAATGACGTAGATCTTTTGATTTTATACATCATTTGAATCAGAAAAAAACCTGCGTCGAATGGTATTGATTGTTTTTTAAAGGAATTAAATTTTTTTAAATATTGACCGAGACCATTCGCCGGATTTTTTGCGATTCAAATCCTGTTTAAATCATGTCATTTTTTATTTATGGCAAATATGTTTTCTGTCCTCGATATATACATACATAAATAAATATTAGTTATTATAAATAATAAAAATAATTATACTTGTACAAATACTTTTTTTAACGTTTGGAAACTAATGGGTTTGCAATTGCACCCACGTCAACTAACTGCGTGGTTACGAATACGAAAAAAGAAGAAACGTAGTTTTACACTGTACAATACCGTACAATATAATGGTACAATGAGCACACACCTTAATTTCGCCACAGCGCATCGTGGAATCCCCAAATAAGTTCTTAATATTTTTGTATCGTTTCCTCGGAATATTTCATAAATGGTTTACCTGTTTGACATCTTTGCGAGATGGGGGTCTAATTTAATTTCGAACCTCATGATTACACTTTTAAAAATTGTAGTTATTCAGTCTCATTGTTATTCATCATTCGTGGTACGAATAACAACATATACATAACAATCAGGTTACTGCAGTATATTTATTATTCAGAGTAATATAAAATAAAATGTAAAATTAAATTATTTCGTTATTATTTTAATATTATTATAGACATATATTGTTTTGTAAAAAACGTAAACTTATTTTTATAAAATTTTGTAATTTTACTAACACTAGATTATAAAAAAGATTGTTACAAATGATATATGGGCTAGTCCTGAATTAAAGTTTTATAAAATGTATATATATATATATATATATATATATATATATATATATATATATATATATATATATATATGGAATTTGGTCTTCCACATTAAGTTTCGTGACAGATCATTTTAAATAAATATATTTTTTTTTTACTTAATTTCTGGTTTACAATTTTGGTCATAGTGGCTTCCACATAAAAGGTGTCGCGGACTTTTATTTAGAACTATTCAACGGTACATCATCTTTGTGTAACTCCAATGGTATAGACAGCGTACGCCGAGATAGCTCTCAGAGGCCAGATTTTTTTCCGACTTAATTGACATGTATCGCTATAATACGACCACAATTACATAAAATCATTAAAAATTGTAATCTATATGTTATTCCGATGTATAACCTATATTACTGTAAAGTTTCGTCGAAATCCGTCCAGTAGTTTTTTCGTGAAAGAGTAACAAACATACATCCATACTCACAAACATTCGCATTTATAATATTAATAGAATACTACTTGCGCGGGACGCACCGTAGTGGCTTACGGGCCGCTGGTTGCCGAGCCCTGGTGTAAGGTATTTTAAAGCTCACGTTGAAAGGTCGCGTGACCAACAGCGCGAAGTATTATGGGAGAAATAAATGGGTTCCGATTTGTGAATTATTGCCTCTTCGTGTCCGCACAGGCACGTTGTGTTTGTGTCAACCGTGTGTTCACTGCGATGGCTTTGTTTTACGGCCGTGCCAGCCCACGATGTCTCCATCCGGACCCATAACATTTTGCTACTTAACTAGTAATATATATATATATATATATATATATATATATATATATATATATATATATATATATATATATATATATATACACATATATATAAACTGGCGAGATGGATCGGTAAGTAGTTATCTGTCTCTTTCGATTCGGATCCAAAGCAGTTGCTGAAATATGGCAGAGGATATATATGGTTTCCTTCACTTCCTCGCGCTCTCTTCCCTTCAGTATTACCAACAATGACCAGCTTTTCCATCAGGTTACCATCTCCACTTCGCACGTGTCCGAAATAAGTTAGTTTAATATACCACGTATGGAATGATTATCAACTTAACTCCCATATACGAAAGAAATATTGATTGGTTATTGAGAATGTGGCAATACCTACTTAGTTAAGTTATAACACATAAACTATATATTTTATAGTGGTAGAACCACACTGTAGACGAATACTTTGTCAAGAATGGCATATTATTTGTCTGTAGCATGAATACCACACTCCCGCAGAAAACCGGCGTCTGAATGGTAGCTCAGGTACCGCGCTTCGTCCAGTGAGCGGTTGAGTTCCGAGGCCTAAACCCACTCCTCCTCCCGTCTCCCATAATGACACTTTCCTAAAAGGCCGACAACACTTTTGCACTTGCCTTAGGCACTGCGGCTGTTTATGCCACGCCTGCTTGTTTGCTTTCTTATCACATAAAAAAAATATAATAATTATAAAAGAACCGTTTGCTGCAACAAAAGCCATATAACGAACAAATTAAAAACTTCCTACATTAATTTACGTTACAGGTTTAATCGTAACTGTATTTCCAAACAAAGGCTACCCAGAGCCTTTTCACACCACACTTCTGTTAATATTTTCACATTTCTCAATAATTGAAATCCTTTGAAGTCGTTTGGAGCGCAGCATGAGCAACACTGCTCGTGTAAAAGTGTTGTTTTGTCATTTAATTCATCTATAGTAAATTGATTTTATTATAATACGGATCGATATTAACCCTTGCAGTATAATCATGTTTTACTCATATATACTTAAATATGCCAAAGAAATCTTTTGTTTTTGATGTCATTTCTCCTTTTTCTCCTTGTGATGCCCATTTTACACATCATCGTATCATTATCACTCAAAATTAGCGATGTGTGCGAGCAACCTCCCCCGCCGCATGCTAAACAGCAACTGATTTTGCGAGCGCTGTCGCGCTCGAGTCATATTTCATTATCGAACGCGAGCGCGATAGCGCTAGCTATTAATCACCATATTCTGCAAATTTTTGCATGTAACGTTGCACATGAAAATAGTTCTAGCGCTCTTCTTTTAATTTCAATAAAAAAAGGAATATAATAATTATGATTTATGATATGATGGTTGTTGGTTTCAACAACCATCATATCATAAACGATTTACCAATTGAGAAAGAGAATTGTATACATCCAGCGGTATTTCTGAACCGACACGATACTGGAACCTTTAAAAAACAAGCCTACACTTCTCTTAAAGGCCGGCAACGCTTCTGCACTACCTATGGCATTGCGGATGTCAATGCGTTGGTTGCTATTCATCAGGTAATACGCTTGCTCGTTTGCCTTTGATACATACAGACGGACATATCGTCACGCCTGTTTTCCGTAGGGGTATACAGAGACCACAAATCTTCATCTGCTGCGATCTCGGCATACTTTCCTTGCTTCTTCCACACTCATCACTCTCCTCATGCAAGCTCGTCATTTAAGAGTACTCTTGACTTGGCCTTTCCTAAAAATTTCGGCAATTTGGTCATGGTATGTTTTCCTTGGTTATAAATTTCTGTCCCCTTCCTATTCCATAATAAAAGTACCTGCTTTTAACTAAAAAAAAATTTTTGAATAAATACTTCTATAAATATTTCTTGTCATTATCCGCTTAAAAATGTATAAGTAACAAATAAGTTTGTACTTTAGAAATCAACAGTCAGGGATAAGTAATCCATACGGGAGCTTATATGTGCGAGGAAATATCAGAATATGAAATGAAGCCGCTACATCCGATTTAAAATTGCGCTCAAATACATTCCGGTGCTGAGATTTTAGCGTTAGCGTAATGGAAAATGATATCGAATTGAGAGTAATCTCCGAAGCTTACCTGGAAAAAGCCACTTCTTTCACCGCAAAATTATATTTAGCCAAGTTCACTTAATACGAGTTGCTAATCTTCGTGATTAGCTGGCGTGTTGGGGATCAGAGATTCATTTCTGTCACTTCGTCATTCTTTATTATTCTAGTGTAGGCACATGTGTAAAAATAAGAGGGGAAAGTCAGTCAAAACTGCAACTTGCTGCTTGGAGATGCAGCACAGTGCAACTTAAGAAAGTGGAGCGATTTCTGATTTTTCTTTTTGAATATATATATATATATATATATATATATATATATATATATATATATATATATATATATTAGGGATATATATAATGATGTGGGGATCGAATCCGTTACCGTTGACTTCGAAAGCGGCTTCCCCGCTACTGAGCCATTTGGTCGTCACTTATTTTGTATGCAATTCAAATATTATATTATATTAGGTTACGTTTAACGCAAATACCTCGATAGAAACGTGTTTCAGAAAACAAGGGGAATAATTTAATTCTCACGCTGTTTGTAGATTCCGGTGCGGAATACAAACGAGGTCACGCGTGCGGTGATAATTTGAGGCGCACATTGGGCCCGTTTCGGAGTCATAGGAGATAATACAGGATATCATAACACAATCACTGCTGGGGTCGGACGCGCCGCACCTGAATATTAAAGAGGGGTTCGGATGCTATTACGTACAAATTTACTCCCAATACGGGAATAAAAATCAATAAGTAATAGAATATACTTTTAAAGAGAAACGGAACAATTTGGAAGTTGTTTCTCGATGAATTATAATTTAAATAGTGATTGTTTCAAAATAGAAAGATTTATATTAAATTAGTGAATAGTGCCAATGTTAGCTAGTGATACTTAGTAAAATAAGTATACATATACCTAAATTATACTTATTATATATATATACATATAAATTATACTAGTAGTTTAAATATATATAATTATGTTTAAATCGAGCGCGTCTCGCCATGAAACGTAAAAGTTTGGCAAGTATAGTATAAGTATAGTATAGTAATATAATATATATTTGTATTTTTTTTGAATAATAATAAAATTGAAAACAATTTAAATTTTCCATATTTTCTAAGATTATAGTTGAAATGGACAAACACAATTTTACTTGGCAAACAAAAAGCAAAGTAGTAAGTAAATTATCTTAATAAGGTGATAATACTATAATCGAAAAAATGTCGAAATCAAGCCAGCAGAAGAAAGTGGCCCAACCCAACGTAATCGGAGAGACTAACGCTCACCGATTTCGTTGGCTGGGCCACGTTGAGAGGATGAGGGAGGATCGCGAAGCGAGCGTATGTGGGTCGCCGAACTAGACGACGTCCTGTGGGGCGCCCTAGGTAACCTTCAAGTCTGTGACTGGCGAGAGATGGCGCAGGACAGGGCACGGTGGCGTAAGATCTGCTCGGAGGCCGAGATCCATTTTGAGTCGCTGCGCCATCAAAATTAGTTAACAATAGTTATTAATAATACTATATAATGGATAATTTCCTTACTTATTACGAATTTTTAAAATAATTAAAAGTATTTATATTTTGTGAACGGTTTTAATTAAAATTCACTTGATGTGAGCAATATTAATTTATTAATTAGTTCTATAATAATAATACCTTTATTTTCAAAATTTTACATATTTCATAGGACTCTAGTCATAGTAGATTAGGTTAGATCACGGGAGATCATGCAATGGAGGGTCGAGGCACGTGATGATCTCTTCTGGAAATGGACGATTCGACTGGAGGCACCTGGGCCAAGTCAGGCATTAGTAGAGGCTATTCGGCCTATCTTAAGGCAATGGGTAGACCGAAGGCACGGCACAATCACCTTCCATCTTGCGCAGATACTGACTGGGCATGGATGCTTCGGTGAGTACCTGTGCCGAGTGGTGGGTCGAGAGCTAACGCCAACGTGTCATCACTGTGACGTAGATATCGCGGATACGGCACAGCACACACGCGTGGATTGCCCAGCATGGGCGGAACCACGCGCTGCCTTGTCCGCGATAATTGGGCGGGACCTGACACTGCCAGCCCTCATCAAAGCCATGATTGGCAGCGAGGAGGCCTGGCGGGCGGTTGAGACTTTCTGCGGCACAGTGATGTCACAGAAAGAAGCGGCGGAGCGAAGGCGAGAACAAGCCCCGAACTCGCTTCCGATCCGTCGCAGAAGACACGGTCGGCGGCGTTTGGCTTATGCGGCCCTAATGCCACCCTGACCAGGACTTGCAGTAACGGATCGGGGGGTCTGTTACTCACTAAGGTCCTGAGCTGAAGAACGCCCTTAGTGTTTCGGGGCGTTTTTAGCGAAGGGGGAGGAGAACCTAAAGCCTCCCAAATGAAGACGGGGTCATAAAGGCTGCACTGTCGGGATTGCGGATCTGAGCCAAGCGTCCCCGTGACCTCGATAGAAGTGACGCGTAGAAACACCCAAGGGGTTTTAGTCGGTAAAACGAGTCCGACATAACTCTCCAGCCTCCCCCAGGCTGAAGTGTATCCATAAAGGATTTCCCCTGGGATAAAAAAAAAAAAAAAAAAAAAAAAAAAAAAAGATTAGGTTAGATAAAAATTAAAAAGACGAAGAAACCAACAGTTGTGCAGGTCTGTGTGTATGTGTATATCTGTATGCATATTGTAGTATAAGATTTATTTTTTCGTTTGCACGGTGTATTATAATATGAACTAATTGTGGATTATTTTTCTTTTAAATACAGCTTGATATTAAAGTACAGTGCTATCTTATGATAGATGACACTGGCTTCGAATAACGAACCCCCGAGGCGACGATCCATCAATATTAACGCGGCGGACTTGATTTTAGCGTATCATGACAACACAGCACAGATAACATACGCACATGTATTATACATACATATTGCGTACGGCTAAATAAGTAATGCGATAACATCAAAACGTATTCGAATATGGTTTATTTAATAAAATGGATCGGCTTTTACTAATTTATAAATATGAATATCGCAATTTCAAGTAAAACAAAGTTCATCTTACACAACTATTATTTAAAAAAATACTTCTAACATTCGTTTTACATATTTCTCTGGCCATCATCATCTTTTTAATCATCAACGACCGCTACGCTCTTTGCTATGGTTCAATTTTTAATCTATTCTCACATAAAAGAAAAGAAACATCAATTGAATTACAATAATTAAATCTTCATGAGGTAAAGCCACGCCGAGCGAGAGAAAAATATGTCAAATGTAAAAAAATGCATTTTTTTTCATAGAAATTAGTTTTTAGTTCTCTTCGTGAGCGATGGGAACCGGAGGTCTAATCTCTCTCTACTTCTTTCATCACTTCTACTCCATTTTATTACTTCTTATCCTCCTATTATATATTTTCTAAGTATGGCAACACATGTACCATACCCTCTATATTATAGATGTCTAGGAGCAGTGGTGATTTTGAACAAGCAAGAAAATCGGAAGCAATCACCATCACCCATAAAATAGGGAAAAACAAAAGGATAGGGTTTGGTATCCTATGTTGGAAACCACTCAGTAAACACCAACAAATGACATCATAGGGGAGATTGGTGCAAATAAAAAACCAATAACAAAATATCACATTTTAATATCAAATACAACTGATATGTTAGTCTAAACATTTATTTATATTTCTAACGTTAATATTATATAAGTATAACAATACTGAACGCTTAAAGATACGAAAAAATTATGTAGGCGTTTAAAAGCGTAAGATTTTTGTTCTTACAAAAATGAACCTTATTCCAATTGCAAAAAGTTCAAAATCCAATATATAATAAACAAGACAATACTGGCAGTTTTATAAATCTTACATGGCGTTACAATACAGTAATTGCTGCAAGATTTCTAAGCTTAAATAGGATGGATCGGAACTGGTCTGAAATCGTCATACTGTGGATTAATACCAGTGGAAGACCAAATGGAAGATCGAAAGCGAAGCCTCTGCCCAGTTTGGTGACAGTTAAAAAAAAAACAAAATTTTTACTGCTATCTAAACAGCGTCAAGTTCTTTTCGGTCTGCGATTTGCTTTCACAGGGTTTACTCAATACTTCGAGTTGATATGTTATAGTTCTTCCCTGGCGCGTCTTAATTTGAGAGCTAGATCATCGTGCTGGAACCACGTGGCATACACGCGTAACGGATCGGGTGACGAGTGGCGGTGGAACGACACCGGGCGGTCGCGGGCCAGAACCTCGCGGGCGTAATCCTGGGGACGAGCCTGTGAATAAGTATACGTTAATATTAATGCTACATTCTACTGGGATTAATCCATTATCACGGATCGGCATATTGTTGTAAATAAGCCTAATATTGTGATAGTGGATCGAACTACACGCGAGGCAATGACAGTGGATATTAGTGTTCCGGATGACGAGAATATCATAAAAATGGAAAAAGATAAACAAATAAAATACATTGATCTCGCTCATGAGATTTCCGCCATGTAGCATGTTGATTCCACTGTCATTATACCCATAGTAGTGATTTATCATCTGTGAATTATTGGTAACGTTCAAGTTAGGTTTGGGTAAGTGAGGTAAATTAAAAAAACAGCCACAATATGGGTGTTTTTTGATCACTGCACGGCTAAGATTGCAAGATCCTTTCCTTGGATGTCTAAATCCTTCGTTGGTTTGGTTTATACCACCACGAAAGAATGTTAACCTCAATAATAGTATTATTTTCAGTTTATTTTTATAGTAATAATGCGAAAAGTGTTTGCGGATCCTAGCAAAGTAAGTTTGACTGACCATTTTAGTGATGGATTTCCGCAAAATAACGCCTGACTCTATCTATTGTGTGTGTGGATATTATTCGATTGTGTGGTGCGATTCAACGATAGCCGATTGAAAACCTAATAGATGGCATCGACCACAGATCCTCACTCCACACTCGTTACTCTCCTCATGCAAGCCCGCCGCTTAAGGGTACTCTTGACCCGGCCTTTCTTAAAAACGTCGATCACAATTGTCCCATTCTCTGGTTTGTTCGCATGTGTTTTAAACAAGTAAAATATAAACAGAAGCACCATGGCCCGTTCAGCGGTGTCACTCCGACGGGGCACACTGCCGTAGCGAAAGGGTTAAGCCTAAGAGAGATAAACAGAAGTCCGTTGTGAGATAGGTGCAGCTTTACCTGGTGGAAGAGTGGCGAGTGAACGAGGGTGAGGTTGTGGCGGTGAGCGCAGGCGCCGAGCGTCATGTCGTCGGGCGCTGAGAGCGACGCGCATGCGCATCCACTGAGCGCCCGCGCTGCGCCCACGCTTAGGGCTGCGCCTCCACCGTATGTAATGTAGTCGTAGCCTGCGTACCACAACGTCCAATGAAGGCAAGGGACACAACGAACTGTATCACTACATTACATTAATAAATGTATCACTAATGCAATAAAACTTTTTGTATTATTTCTTTTTAAATTCTAAAAAAAGTGATTGTTTTCTATTAAAACAAAATATTACTTGGACTGACGTCTCTTGAATAGACATGTCACCCGTCCGGCACATATATAAAATTTAAATTGAAAAGTATTAATAAAATATACTAAAGAATAAATATGAATCCTACTAATCCTACTAATATTATAAACGCGAAAGTTTGTGAGTGTGGATGTATGTTTGTTACTCTTTCACGAAAAAACTACTGGAAGGATTTGGATGAAACTTTACAGTAATATAGGTTATACATCGGAATGACATGTAGGCTACAATTTGTAAAGATTTTATGTAATTTTGGTCGCAATATAACAATAAAAAGGGCTCTTTTAAAATTTTTTTGATTGCCCTTTTAAAAGCGTGGATTATAAAAATCCACGTTTAGAAAGGGACGAAGAGATATATCTCTCTCGCTCTCACTTTCCCTTGCGTACTGACGCGATTGCAGAAGATGGGCCTATCCTGGAGCGAAGTGAAGCGTACGGGCTCCGACAGGTCGAGATGGAGAAATGTCGTGTCTACCCTATGCCCCAACAAGGGGACTTAGGACTCAGAGAGAGAGAGAGAGACTGACGTGATTACTACCTTTAGCTGCCGTTTCCCTCTTTCCATAGCCATAGCCGTATCGTTCGCCGAGAATGGTGACGTCATCACCGCCCCGGTAGCAACTCAACACTTCGCACAGCCTCTGAACTCTAAAAGACAAACATTTTTTTTATAAAAAATAAATAACATAGTGCCGTGTTTCATGAATATCCAATGAACCCAGAACGTACCCTAATATGGTATCATCGTCCGCCAAAAATATCCATTTCACATGTGGCATGTCATCCACCATTTTGACCGCCATCTTCAGTATGGCGATGGTTTTAGTGCAATGTCCAGTCTTTGTGTTAGGTACACCCACGTTCGTTGAAGGCAGTGCTGGATCTGGAAAAATCAATGAAAGCAAAACAAGCGAAAAGCGTTTTAGCTGTAGACTTAATGCAATTTGAATTAGTATTATATTTTAAGGACTAATTATGATGGGAATAATGTTTGTATTTTTTTTAGAATTTCTTTAAAAGACGATTGCTAATCTTCGTTTTGATGTTACACGAAATCTTTTTAATCATTCTAACACATCTAATGGTTGTTTTACTCGCAGAAGTTTGAGTGGTAGTTTAGCTACCGCGTTTCGTCCGGTGAGCGGATGAGTTCCGGAGTTTCATCTATTTATCGGTTTACATCGATAATCCAATGCCATCGAATATCGAAACCATAAACTTAGATCGTAAACCCAATGCTCAATTGAGCTATTGTCGCTTAAATTGAAAATTACAATAGATTTCGCAATCGACATTAGACATATTATATTCATTCACCAATAATCTGTAAGAGACAATTCAGAAAGAGACAATCGTCAGGTTCTGCAAGTCACAGAAGCTTAGATAGGCGGAGGCCATTTGAAGAGGATGGAAGACACCAGAACTGCGAAATCTATCACTAATTAGATTCCGCAGCAAAAAAAACCCCAGAAAACGGTGGATAGATTGCCGTGAGGAAGATCTGAAGATGCTTGGAAAAACACATATTTGAGAAGAGAGGATGGGGACAGAGTGAAGTGGAAGAAGATCGTTGATGCCAAGACACATAAAGGGTTGTAATGCCGCAGGAAGTAAGTATGTAATCTGTAATAAAACCTTCCGGTAGAAAAATTAGGTTTCCAACATTAACTACTACTAACAAATAAGGATCGACCATATTTATATTAGGTCGAATAATCCTTGTTTGAAAGTATTACAAAAAAAGATAAATGTGAGTAAACAATAAAAAGACAAAACGGGACTTTGAGATCTTGATACTTCGTATTTTTCAATTTTCTTTTTATTTTGAATATCATGTACAATGTAGTAGCCATTTAGAGGGTCTTCGAGCAAATTAAATAAAATCATACTTACCAGCTTTATCGCTAAAAAACTGAAGATTGGTAACATATTTCCCCCAAGTTTTCTTCACCACTTTGGCGCGTGTTGAATGGAACCCACTCCATGTCTTCACGGCGAAGAATATAGACTCTTCGGGTATATGACTGCCCTGCCGATAGTGTGGTATTATCGATCTAAACTTATATAAGGACAACATATAAATAACACAACGATATGTTTTTCGACTCAACACGACGGCTTGAAGCGACTAACGGAGAGCCGTTTCGCTACGATGAATGTTAGAGGATGGATGGATGAATGTGGAGGAAGCAAGGAAGGTGTGCCGAGATCGTAGCGGATAGAGATCTGCGGTCTCTGCCTACCCCTACGGGAAATAGGCGTGACGATATTTATGTATGTTTTTCGACTCTTCTATTAGGTAAATATGTCTTGTCCCTTACTAGATTTTATTCTGCAGCCGATATATTTTGACTCCAAAATGATAGTGCATTTGCAATTGCATTTAGGATGTAGGAATCCTAATATAAAGGACGACTCCTAACTCTATGAATATAATTGAGATAAATAATTAAAAATTAGAAACAGATCAACTAGATAATTCTCTTCATTACTTTCATCACATTAGACTCGATTTATGGAATACTTTTATTAATTATTTAATGGTTATAAAAATATATTTTATTAAAAAAGAACTACTAGTTTTCACCCTCTGAATTAAGCTACTCACACATATGTCAAATTGCCTCGGATACGTAGCACAGTTTTCACCGGAGACGATGCAGAAGCTCAAGTCCGGGGTAAGTAATGGCCCGGGATTATCTCCGCCACCGTACACCAGCTGAGCGAGTTCGAACGCCGGATCTATTGAGAAATCGGCCTCCAGTTTGCGTTCGCCGCTCTCTATCTTCTTAAGAAGTCTGTAAATTAATATCCTCTTGAGCTATACCTTGTACTAGGTGATCTTGTTTTCGTATAAAAAAAAATACAGATAAAGTTCAAGAAACAATGTTTGTTCCACAACATAATATTTTAAAAACGTTTTTAATAATTTTAAATTTTGTTTGGATTTAAAATACGCCCATAAAGTTGTTTCAAACTTGAACATATGACGTAAATTAAAGGGATCAATAACCTATTTAAAAGTGAAGGGATCAATGACCTCATTAATTGGACACGTGTCAATTAACCTCATGCTGCTAAAGCATTTACACGTCCACGTGAGTAGATTCTCTACACATTTGTTATTGTATGGAACGATATTTCCTAGTTTTGTATGAAAAATAAATATTATAAAAGATAAAAGATATTTTGTCAATTAAAACATATTGCTTTTGAGACAAACTACAAGTAAGTATTTTTTACAGTAATGGGTATTTTTAAGTCTTAATTCGTTCATAACTCTGACTTTCATCCTCCCTTGCAGCTCGTGAGATTCGCTATGACGATTTTTAATAAATTTAATTTGTGGTTTGCCATCCGTCACGTCCTGATTCCCACGAAGGCGAGGAGCGACTAACGGAGAGCCGTTTCGCTACGATAAATGTGAGAGGAAGGATGGATGAAAAGATGGATGAGTGTGGAGGAAACAAGGAAGGTGTGACGGAATGGTAGCGAATTAGGTTTTAGCTATGTACATCTTTTGTAAGGTGTAAATTTAGATTCCAATAATTATTTCATAACGTTTATTACATTACTTACTGGTGGATGAGGTCCATTCTCATGGCAAATCCACTCGCGAAATTCGGGTAAACCAACCCCCCTTCCTCCTCCAGTTCTTCATAGAACTTGAAGTGGTGGATAATTGTTGGTTCCTCATCGCTTAAGGGGTAACCAATCCACATCGTATCCTAAAAATATTTAATAACTATATATAAACGCTTCCGTAGAATCGGGCCACTCCATTTTTTCCGACGGGTGTCACAAGAGGTAACTACAATGAAAACCAGTTTGCGATCCCCAACCAGTCTTCCAAGCGTGTTGATACCCTCAATTTCGAGGGAAGTCAATGTTCACTTGCTGTATTGATGATCGGTGACAAAAGACCCACAATATACCTTCATAACGACAAGGAAAGGGAAAAAGGATGCAAGAGCACTCATCCACCCTGCCGCCTCTACCATCAATTCCATTCTGAGTGCGAAGCATCCTGGTAACTGCCAGACAAGGATCTGACTGCCTATTGATGGCAGTATAAGGCTCGATTCACACTATAAAGCCGTTCACGGTTTAGTCTCGCTCCGTTATCGGTCCGGTAAAATATTGTTAAATAAGATCGCTCTAGTTCGATGTGTAGATATAAAGCAAGATTTGATTAGCCCGAGACCGGAACGCATTTAAAAATAACATCAATGTTGCGCAGAATTTCACCATTTTAAATTTGATATATAACGAATACATTATCAACTATGGGAAAAATTGCCCAAGGTCCCTTGCGGGACAAGCGTTGGTCATACTTCTGCTCACTGCCTGCCCGTGACGATTAATTTATGACCAGCATCATTACCAGGTTATACCATAATCATTACGAAATCGCATCCTCAACCATCAGCAAGTGTGGTTGAAAGTAAAGGCGGCAAAATGTGATTGCGTCCCCAACTTTAGTTTCGCGCGTGCAAATGTGTGCCATTATTGAACTTAGAAGAAGTATACTCACCCGCTGGCTATCAGCAGCTGATAGTGCCTCAAGAAGTTGAGCACACCTGACAGCCGTGTGGGTTTCCACAAACAACACCCATCGTACATCGCTCCCTTTGTACAGCGCCGTGAGTGGTCGTAATAGCGGTATTATTGTCCAAGCCCCGGCCACCGGGAAATCCTTATGACTAATATGCACTACCGGATGACGCTATGATCAAATAAACGCATGATAAATTACACAGTTAGAGTAAAAATCTTAGACTATATTTAAGAAAATAGTCGGATTCTGGACTAGTCTGGTAATACTCCGGCTCAAAGGACCAAAGTTATTATAGCTGTGACTTATATGCACTAAAGAATGATGCTACGATCAAATAAACGCATGGTTAATTACAAAGTTAGAGTAAAACGGTTAGATTTTATTTAAGAAAAAAGCCGGATTGTGGACTAGTCTGATAATATTCCGCTCAAAGGACTAAAGTTATTATAGCTGTGACTTATATGCACTAAAAAATGATGCTACGATCAAATAAACGCATGGTTAATTACAAAGTTAGAGTACAAAGGTTAGATTTTATTTAAGAAAATAGCCGGATTGTGGACTAATATTCCGGCTCAAAGGACCAAAGTTATTGTAACTGTAATTTATATGTGCTACGGGATGACGCTATGATCAAATAAATGCAAGGTTTAGTGTTACGATAGAGTAATAGAAGTTACATCATATTTACAAAATAGGCGTATTGTGGACTAATTTGATGGTATTCCATTTAATCCTATTCCATCTATAAGGCTCCATCCATCTAAGAAATAGTCTTCATCATCTAGTTTTCGTTCTCGTTTTGCCTTGTCTGCAAATTGTGGACTTCCCTTTCGCAAGTTCTTCCCATATAATTGCAAAGGCTCCAATTCCAATATATCATATTTATAATAAGATAATTGCAGGTTTTTAATAATATCCATTAAACTTACCCCCTCTATTTCGAGCACTTGATTTTCTATGTCTTGCTTAAGGCGACTCGAAACGCTGGCATGATAAGCCTCTGGTTGACTTACTATCATAAACACAACGTTTCTCGAATCTGAAACAATGGCTTAGTTTGTTATATTTATATATGATATTAACGGTGGCAGAATTGGATTTTAGGTCGAATAATCAGTAAACGCGTGCGTGATTATTTTCTGCAAATATTGAGAGAACACCCTGCCTTCACTTCATGCACATGGTTTCAACGAGATGGCGCTACGGCTCACACTGCTAGACATTGGAGCTCCCAGAAAAATTTTGCTCCCCTTCACGCTTGCCCAACTGAGGGACGTCCGCTCCCACGCGAAATCCTTCTGCCGCGGCCTGGCTCCCGCGAGGGAGGAGGGCCAGCAACGGAATCAACGTAGGAATAGGTTCAGCCATATCTCGATGACGCAACGTCGTTAAAGGACGCCCAAACGCCGCTAGAAATAGTGGCACCTAGGACCGGGGGACGATTGCCCCATTTAGTTGCTGCAAGAGTGGTGTTCATCCCTGAGGCTCGATCCCACACCTCTGCGCGGGGTGTAGGCGTCCCCATTGATTGACATTGGAGCTTCTTCGTGATCGCTTTTATAACAAAGTAATAAGCCGTTTCGGCGATATCCTCTGTCCACCGAGGTCATCGGATCTCATTTGTATGGACTTCTTTCCGTCACCACTGACCGCAGAAACACAAGAAATAGATGATCTGATCACTCAAAAACAGTCAGTTTCAAGGCTGTATAATTTTTTTATTGGTTGTAGACGTGTGAGACTCAAACCATAACATGCGACGCAGTATTTTTTACGATCAATCCGATGTGCAAATTTTTTTTTACATCTGTGTCATTGACAGAGCTTTCGCTTTTTTGCATAGATATATACATATAAGACAGAATATTATCAACAATAGTAATTAGTTTTTAAATAAAATATAACAGGTATGTATGGTAAATATGATTCTTCTTCCTCTTAAAGGGCCTCTCCGACTTGCGAAGGTTGGCACCCAATTCAGCACAACCCTCTTCCTCCTTCGTGAGGTGCTGCAATTCTGGAGCACTCGCTATACCGGTCCTCTCCCTTATAAACCAAGATACGTACCCAAGACTTTCTTCTCCGACCAACTTATCTTTTGCGCGCGACTATTCCTATCATCATTAGTTGCAGCAACATGCACTTGTCGGTCTGCAAAGTTCAAGTTTTTGCTTGATTTGTCGGAGAACCTCGTCATGGGCCACTTTTTAAGTCCAGCTATTAGCTGGACATAAAAAGTGCGAGCATCCGTCTATATGATGATTTATCTATTATTAGTCTTTTACGCTTTATTTAATGAATTGTAGCAAGATCAATATAAGTTTCAGCTGAAAGAAGTTAGTTTTAACTCAGTATAGCATCGACTTGAGTAGTTATAAGTCGAAAGCACTTAAGTAAAAAAGATCCCACGCAATCTGCTTCCTCATAAGGCGAAGTAGAAAACTTTTCTCCCAGCTTAACTTCGAACAATGTTAGTTTACAACTTCACGACACAATGGCTAAGTATCTTACATAATAGAAGTGGTAGGAGTGCTTACTTTACAATGAAACTACTCGAACTAAGTTACTTGGTGCTTTTTGGGCATACGAGAATTCGTTAACAAGGCTTTTTTTAGCTTCTACAACATAAATGACTTAAATGTCAAGTATGGATGATGGATGGAAGGTGGATCATGGAGAATGCGAAAAAACGCCTTAATAGCAGATCTAGTGGACTAGCCAAATATTTTGGGCGAAATTAAGGCGCATCGACTTTGTTGGCTCTGTCACCTTGAGCAAATGGGGGAGGATTGAAGTGTCAAGAGGGTATATTTGTGTCGATCAAGTAGTTAAAAGCCAGTTGGACGACCCAGATATCGCTGGAGAGATCGGGTGGATGTTGACCTGCGTGAACTTCAAGTCAGCAATTGACAAGAAATAGCGCGGAACAGAAAAAAATGGAAGACATTCGTTTCTGAGCTAACGGAGTAAGTAAGAAAGTAAACTGTACCTCCCTATTTCTGGGGAGTGTGTTGGGCCTCCGGAACTCAGCCGCTCACCGTACGAAGAGCGATAGCTAAGCTAGGAGTCGTTATTAACTGGGACAATGTCATTAATGGAAGTTTCCCACTGTCGGTATACTTCAAAACAGTAAAGAGCTCCTGAAATATAATTATCAGGGGTTATGCAATGTTTTGTTATTTTTATTCCTTTGACGAACACAGCTAACGTAATACACCACATGACATAGTCCCAATTAAATTTTAACGTCAAATTGTTTTAGCCGTTCAGCGAATAAACTCGGCTTGTGATCTTGCAGTTATGTTTATATCGAGGCGAAAAAGTTTTTTTTTACTCGATATAAACATTTGTTTTTTTATCCAAGACCGTAATGATTCAGTCGTTGAAACTTAGCCTTTACTTCATGAGGATGTACCGCCTGCCGGCGAATGGAGTGTTAACAATAAAAGAATAAAAATCGTTAATTTTTTTTTGTATCACTTACCGAAACAAGCTGCATACTCTATGACTACGAGAAACAGAAGTAACATCATAACTGCAACAAAATAAAATATAATCTATAGTGGTGATCGAAAATGTAACGAAAAATGTCTTAGGGATATGACACACACACACACATATATATATATATATATATATATATATATATATATATATATATATATATATATATATATATATATATATATATATATATATATATATATATATATATATATATATATATATATATATATTGTCACGCCTGTCTCCCGAAGGGGTAGGTAGGCACCACAAATCTTCATCTGCTACGATCTCGGCATACTTTCCTTGGTTCTTCCACAGTCGTCACTCTTTTCATGCAAGATCGTCGGTTAAGGGTACTCTTCTTCGGCAACTCCTTCTTCGAAAACTTCGGCAATTTGGTCGAGGTATGTTTTCCTCGGTCGACCCTTCCATCCACATCCGCAAGCTAAATTTCTTTTATCAGTCATCATTCATCCATCCTCTCTATGTGCCCATACCATCTGAGAATCCCTTTCTCAACATTTGTCACGACATCGACTTTTATTAGACGACGCTCCCTTATAACTTCATTCCTTATTTTATCAAAGTTGCCCCATACATACTTCTTAACGCTCTCATTTCCATCGCTGCATTAATAATTCAATTATCACTAATTAACAAAATTAAAATAAAATTCTAAGTCTTTGGTTTTGTTTATAATGACTTTTGTAATTGACTTTGTGAAAACCTAGCCTTTAAAAACTTTTTTCCACTAATATTTTTGGATTATAGTTGTATCGATAAAGTTGGCAAAGAAATCATTATTACGAGTAATTTAAGAAAGAAAATCAAAATATATTAGAAAATATTGAAAAAGTTATATATAAAAATTATGAATAATCTTGTGAGAAAGTAAATATATATATAGTGATTGTCTTTATTTAAAAATAAAAATGCATATATATTCTATGTGCTAAATATTATATTATGTAAGAAGCATTACAAAAAAGCTTGAAAAATTAACTTTTTAATCTTATTTAATGCAATTTTTACATTCTATTTTTTTTTAATTCAGGAAGATTTAAAAGTATGTAGTGGACATACTTTGACACAGTCATAAAATTAAAAAAAAATATTCATGCTACGAAATTACACTTCAAGTATCAAAAACATCTTCTGACCACTCATATACACATAGAATTAAGAATCAAAATAAAATTATATTTAATGTATAATTTCTTATATATATATTTTTAATAGTTATTATCTCTATTTATATTAATTTTCACCTCGCGATCGAACGTATTTTGGCGGGAACTCTATCCTGCTGTAACTACAGACGTCCTTCACATTCGACGCTGCGAGCGAAACTAAAGTGGAATATGGATGTGCAAAGTAACTAACCGGTAGGCGATCTTTCAGTCTCATGAAAATTATACTTCGAGGTTAGTTGGTTGTATATTGCTTTGTTTTAATTAAAAACATAGATTAGTTCGGAAAAAATCGATGTCGGATTATTAACTTTCGATGATATAATAATCCGATTTTTTTTAATAAAAATACCATGTAATCCGCAAAATTACAAATCAAAGAACCTATTTGAACTACGAATCATACTACATAATTATGTATATATATATATATATAAATAATATGTAATGTGGAATTTAGTAAATTAAACATCACAATGGAGAGCTAATATTTTATTATAAAAATAACATCATCAATGCTTTGGAACTTACAAAAACAATAATGGTGGTGTGTACAAGTTACATCCTACTCAATTATGCATTAATTTAATAAAGATTTGCCGAAATTTTTACGTAGGCGTGTCGGATTACAGGGGCGCCAGATTAGACAGGGTCCGGATTGCCGCGGATCCAGTGCATCTTTCAAATGAGGTAATTGGCTCAATGTCTACCACTCGGAGTCAATGGATAAATATGAATGGAGAATCCGCGTGCCCAAAAGCGCACATATGATCTGTTTAATGACAGTCCACAGAGTAAAAATAAAACCTAATTGAAAACGATAAGGGACTTTTTTGGCATAGGAAGGCAAATGAACAAGAGTGTTGCATCGTGAAACGCAATCAACGCACGGCATTGCAGAAATGTTGCCGTACTTTGAGACATTGTATGTTTGCTGTCATAATAACACAATAATCCCCAAAATATTGTAATTACATAGACCGATAATCTACAATAACAGAATATTCTACTAAAGTAAAATAAGTATATGCTTGTTATATACGTATCGTCGCAAAAAGCGCTGTAAATGACACAGATAAAAATAATTATTGAATATTATTTTATTTTATTTATTATTATATTATATATTATTAGAGCTACGCTGCAGACGAATATTTTGTCAAGAATGGCTTATTATTTGTCTGTAGCATGAATGGGCCGGCTCGCCCGTGGAAGTACCACACTCCCGCAGAAAACCAGCGTCTGAGTGGTAGCTTGTCTACCGCGCTGCATACGGTGAGCGGTCTAAGTTTCGGAGGCCCAACACCCTTCCCACTAACCCTCCGATTCCCACTCCCACTCCCACTCCACCACCGATTCCCACTCCCATAATTTCACTTTCCTTGAAGGTCGGCAACACTTCCGCACTGCCTATGGCGTTGCGGATGTCTATGGGCGGCGTTGGTTGCTTTCCATCAGGTGACACGCCTGCTCGTTTGCCTTCCTATGCCATAAAAAAAAAATACTGCATCCAACGGTCAGAGTCTCACAGCTCTACGACCAATACAAAAATTTGTGCACCATTGAAACTGACTCTTTATAAGTGATCATAAACAATTTTTTCAGAAATCTTAAAAGCTTTTTAGGCTCGGGTGGTAAGTTTTCATTTTATGGTTTACTATGTAACCTTTTTTGCACCACATACATTGGTATCCTGGCCAGGTATCTGGGCACATTTGGGTCCTTCATGAATGCTGTAGGCTAGCTGAAAGGGCTCCTATAGTACTTTGAGGAGCTGGCGTGGATAAAATAATACCTATCAATTCACTAGCATGCAAAATAGGTGCATGTTGACATTGAGTTGAGGAAATCAGCCCGTCTTATCATTTACCATTTCCCACATACATAAATTTAAATTACTAAAACTGTTGTGTTAATTAAAAAATTCAAAACCATGTGTGACAAAGGACAGCGACATCCATGTGACATAATTTATGGATGGCCCCTTAGGGTAGTCGCTTAACGCAGTGGTAATTACTTGGATAATTTTCATAACTCTTCAGGAAAAAAAAATGTTTCTGCAAGCACATATGTACAAAAGGTTATACACATTTAGAGTAATTATTATTTATACAAAAGTTAATTGGTACCTATGAAATAATTCTCAAAAAGAATATTGAAGTTTGTCAATGCACTATTTGAAATAAAAGCATCTATCAAATATAAGCCGGCTTGAGCAAGCTCTACAGCAAGAGAATGATATATATCAGTGTAAGGCATCACTATTTCTTTCTTTTCTACTTATTGTATATGTTAGCAGTTAGGAATGTATTTATTAATATTGTTAAAAGTATATTAAATAATATTGTAAAGATAATTAATAACTGTTAAATTAACTCTATGGCAAATTATATCATCATGTAGTACCAACTGTTAGTGGAGTGGCATGACTCACCAATCAAAACAGTATTAAAAGTGAAGTAGGAAAATAATTGAAGAAGTACTCAAATGTTGTGTCGGTCTGATGATTGATGAGAACAGTTAATTTTTGTCAGTGAAAATGAGAATTAATAACATAAAATCATTATACAAACATTAACTAACATACACCTTCTGAAGCATCAACAACAAATCATTTAATCACATATAAATTGGTTTTATAGTACGAATGTATATTTCGAATGAATGGCAAATTATAATGTAAAAGTAATAAATAATGAAAATTTTTTAAGCACTAAAAACATTTTTTACATTAAAAGAGCTAATATCTAGTATTTCCAGTTTTGTTAAATAATATAGAAATGAATATTCGATTGTAACATTGATTTTATAAATGAAATTTAGAATTACAAAAGTTAGAAAATATAAATATTCAAAAGTTTTAATATTACCTGATAGAATAAATATTAGGAAAATCTATTTCGTTCAATTTTCATAATCAATATCATTAATATAATACACAACAAATAAACATGTTTAATTTCATCTACATAACATATATCAATGAAAATACAAAGTGAAGAATAATTAATTCTAAAAGTTTGACATAAACTTCTGGTTTATTTTTAAGTAAATACAATGGACTGGCACAAATAATTAGATCTTGAAGCCAAAGTAAAGACAAAATATATAAACTCAACTGCCTTTTTCATTTTCTTAAATGCAATAGGAATCATCATTAACTATTTACACAATAAGAATAAATATTTTTGGGATTATATAAGTACTAATTCCTTACGTCATTAATCATTTTCTGGTATCTAGTGTATATAAGTCATCGATTTGCCAGAATAAAATAAGAATAATGATATATTCATAGTAGATATTACTGATGAATATATCACTATTCCTATTATTTAAATCTAAAAATGAATCATATGTTACCAATATTAAGCCTTAAGACTTTAGTGTCATTGCTGAATTAAAAATATTAAAAAGAATCTAACCAAATTAAGTTTAAAGTCAAGGTAATTAGGTTGAAATTATTATTATTGTTTGGGATTGTTGACCTTTCTTATTTGCGTTATATATGTAATGTTCACACTTTGGATTAAACTTCCTTCGCGTTTTAGCGCTTTAGTTAAAATTTACGTCATAAAGTGGAGACTATAATATAATATTAGTGTTATTATTATTGTGTGTCATATCTCACTCATTGTGTGTGAGATACAAAAGTACCAATTGTTATTATTAAAACCGTATAAAATTATATATTTGGCTATATTATTAAATATACTGTTCATAGTTCAATAAACTTTGCCTAGCGCAAGTGTCAAAGATATAAAAGAAATCGATCTAAGATAGCAATGAAGTTAAATAAAAGTGAAATTGTTACAAATGAGCAACTAAGGGAGCTCTTTCCAGATTTACCTTCGGGACCTTTAGATATTTATAGAAGAAAATCAACGTTTGATTGGCGCCGAATGAAACTTGTTTACGATAATTTAACAACATTAAAGTTAAAAGTAAGTAAAGTAGATGTGTAATAATTTTTTAGTAGAATAAAAATTTAAATTTTTTTCCATTTGAACAGGCAATTCTTCTCTTTCGAAAAGGAATTACAATTTAACAGTGATTTGAGCAGATGAGCTGAACTGCAGGTAACTAACTGGTAGAATAAACAAGTTTGAACTAGATGGCTTGCCTTAAGGTAGGCCTATATTTGTTGTAAATCAGTCAAAAGCTAATGATAGTGTTGATGATAAAAGAATCGGATTTTTTATTTAGTTTTAAAATATATTATTAATGTAATATATGTTTCTTGTTTTCAAAAAATCGAATTTTATTATAATTTCTACTATAAACAAATTATTTTTGGGTGAGCTATATTATTTTATTTTTTATTATAACATGGTCTAAAATGTTCATTTTTACTTTAAACAAGTTCTTAAGGAGTAAAGAAATAATCTTTCTATTGACAGTATTTTGTCCGAAATTGCAAAATTTTTATTGTTTTTTTTTTGTGCAAGATATAGGCAAAAATTAAATATAAATAAATATTAATATGTACAACTCCATAAACAAAAAAAGTTGAGTGTGACTGCATTCGATGAATAAAACATTTTTCTGTTCAGTTCAGTGCTTGTGTTAGAACTTTTAGATAAGTTGGAATGGTAAATAAAAATTCAAATAATGTTAAAATATCTCTAGTCATTTTTAATAAAAAAAAAAAATACTAATATAAGAGACCTTTGACGCTTGGTGCATGTGTTGAAAGTCTTAAATCAGGAGTTCTGTGATTTTTGAAGTTCATTTAATATCATATTATAAAAAAAAATTGTGAGTGGGCTCGAAGTTTTCTTGCTTTGAAAAGAGCAGAGCCTGCTGCTCCACTCTTTTCTAAGCTTAGGTTAGGGGGCCCTCTGAGCTTTGGAGCCCTGGTGCACTGCACCACCTGACCCTCTGATAGCTATGCCACTGCATCTTATTCCACCGGGATCATCGACTTTGCCAGTTGCGTAGTTGGCATCACTGGTAAAGATTTGCTCTGTAGTTTGTAGTGTGAACCGAAGTAAGAAAAGATACAGTAACTACTAAGTTTCTTTTACTTCTATTCCGGTGTGGCCTGGGGTTTAATCGAGTTGGCCAATTACTTGATATAAACTAAAGAATTATATGTTCTTATATATTGTTCCCTTATTGTAAAGAAATGTACTCTTATTGTTTAGGTATACCCCAATTTGATCATAATGATCATGGGTTCAATTCCCGCATCAGGAAAAAAATTATCTATTTATGGCTTATGGGTTATTTATTCTCAGCCTGGTTGCACCAACAATCCACCTTTGATAATCATAGATAATTAATATTTATGCCTCCAGAAATGAGAAGGTTCGTTTCCAGCTGTAGGACATATATTGACATAGCAACAAGAGGATATATTTCAGTTAAAATTCTAGTTTTTAAATGGACACGGATAGATTTCTTTATCTACTTACATATTTCAATTAACCAAAATTAATGTTTTCCTCTTTTTACCATGCCATACTAAGAAATAAGTCCACATCTTTATTAACAAGAAACCAGCTAGACCGATAGCTTCAATAGAATCTTGAGGATGTTGATATGTAAAATGGATTCTCCAAAACTACAGCACTTCCCCAAAGTGCTAATGTGGCATTCTTAGTTGTAGTTTTAGAATTAGTTTACTAAGATAGTTTTTAGGTGAATTGTAACTAATGATTGGACCTGAGTTTTCTGTTAAATACATTTATTATTATTATTTATTTCTAAACCCTTTTTTGTTCCGATCTACATGAATATTGAAAGAGGTTAATAAGTTGAAACCTACCGGATTAATATGTGCAACAAGAAATATTTGCATGTATGTACAATGAACTTTAAAGACCCCAATGGCTCACTAATGGATGTTTCACTGTTGGATTTGATGAATAAATCTCACATTTGAATAAATGATGTATGCGTCGTAGTTTGGATGTTTGCCCATGTATTTTTTGTAGAATCCTAGTATAGAATTATATGTAGTATACAATTATTTTTTTTTATTTTATTGTACAATGAATTGAGGCTTTCAGTGTTTGTTGAGTTAGGTGTTTGGCCATATGGATGTGAAGTTTTTTTTAACACATTCACTGCATATCACCCACTATCGGCCCGAAGCGGTGTTTAAACAATATGCGAACGGTAAAATTACGAAAATAAGAAATAAAATTTTGTTCCTTTGAACTTGACATATACAACTTACATCTTCATTCTTCAGTTTAATTGTTTAAGTATGGTGGCGTATTATACAATATAGTTCGATTTAGGCGTATAAGTGAAGTGATATGAAATAAATGCGTGTATCGTGACATTTTAAGTTGACTGAAAAAGCCCATAGGTTTTGGTAAAATAGCCACCATTTTATGAAGACGTAACGTGACAAGCTGATTAGTTAAATTTCAAAAGATTTGATATTATTGTATTTTACTTGACACTGGCATAATAGTTATAACTAATTGCCATCAAAGAAAAGAACAAAAAAAAACGCTATTGTAGGTTATCTTTCCAAACATGGTTGTCAATTATTCTCATAACAAACGTGCTTATCTTACCCACTTTACAAATCTTTTTCGATTACGTGATGATTTTTACTTTGTTTGTTTTTCATCAACAAACAAAGTAAAAATCAATAAATAATAAGTTTATATATTTATGAGCAAATTTTGCATTTGATTGTACTAATAATAGAATGATTTTGAATTGTCGATGTTACCATTTATAAGTAAGAGCACTTTTTGCAGTTGGTTGTGTGAATTTTAAAAAAGGTTCTCAATATGTGGTCGGCCGTTGCTAGGCAACGCTTTATTATTAAACATTATTTTCCGGCATTTCGCTACGGTATAGTTAGTCGCTGATGTCCATCTACTGGTATTTGCTTTCAGTTTGGACACCCACGAAAATAAATGGGGTGTTATTATTATAGTTTCATCCCCACCATCTAGATAAGTGGCGACCGAGTACGGTGCGATTTTTCTAGAAACTTTTCTCCACACATCCACTACCCTGTGGAACCAGCTACCTCTTGCGTTGTTTCTGAATCGATACAACATTGGAACTTTCAAAAAACAAGCCTACACTTTTGTTAAAGACCGGCAACAATTCTGAATGGGTGGCGTTGATTGCTTTCCATCAGGTGACGCGCCTCCTCGTTTGCCTTCCTATCCTATGAAAAAAATTATATATAGGTGTTTTTATAATGATTAATGGAGTCAGGCATAACTTTGCGAAAAACCATTACTATGTGGATAGTTAGAACTTTTACCTAGCTAAGATCGGCGACAAGGCAAAAATAATAATGTTTGTTTTCTACTGGAAGAAGGGTATTTACGGGGAATTCAAACTATATCTTACCGAAGAAACGACCGTCAGCAACTCTCCACCTCCCAAACCACTATCAACAACACCAAACACTACCACCTCTTTTACACAATGTGGAAAAGTGGTGTGGAAGAGTTGTGTGTGTGTGGATGTTTTCTGTTTCTGTTTGCTTGTCGCGGATCTTAAGTAAGTAAAAGTTCTGACTATCCACATATATTAATAATATTAAGATTTCGTGAAAAAGTAAGATTAACCTCCAAAGTCCTCTAATTTATTAATGATTTAAAATTTAAATTTGAAACCGCTAATTAGACGATTATGGAAATATTACAAAAAGTAAGAAACAAATTTATTCACATAAAAATAATATTAAGATTTCGTGAAGAAGTAAGATTAACCTCCAAAGTCCTCTAATTTATTAATGATTTAAAATTTAAATTTGAAACCGCTAATTAGACGATTATGGAAATATTACAAAAAGTAAGAAACAAATTTATTCACATCAAAAATTACATTGTAAGCGAAGGCTTTAAATCATGGGTCAGAGTCAAGGAGTTTGACCCTATGGTCATCACATATACAAGGCAAACCATCTTCATTCTTATAGGTAACCGTCAATAATACGCGTGCATTATTATTTATATGGTATGGGTAAACGCTATTTCAGTGCTTAAAGGATTAGTATATACGTATTATTTTTTTTATATACTCACGTCTATCCCCCGCAGGGGTTGGCAGAAACCACAGAGTTCCATCCGCTACCATTCATCGCAGCGAAACGGCTCTCCATTGGTCGCTTCTCGCCCTCATGAGAATCAGGACGTGACGGGTGGCGAACCACGTCGCCGTCATTTTTCAACAAATTAGGTATATTAAATTCGTCTTAGTGAATCCCACGAGCTGCAAGGGAGGATGGAGGTCAGCCCCAGCAGAGCCCTGCATGCTGAGATAAAGCAGTATAACACCCGGGGGAGCTTGATCCCGGGACGGTCGGCACGCTTTGCGGCTAAGCTCGCCCTTAGCCACGCATACTTTGGCACGGCAGACCGTCGATTGGCGGAGAGGAAGGGAAAGGATAGAGAAGAAAGGAGGGGGCAGGAATGGAAATGCGGATTGGGAGAATTACCAGACTCGGAATAAATATTTATAAATCCACATATATATTTATTCCGATGCGGGAATCGAACCCACGACCATTGACTCCGAGGGTGGGAGGCTCCGCCACTGAGCCAACCTACGTTAGTACGTAAATGACTAGTATATTAAGTGAATGTTTACTATATTTAGGAAATATCTAATAAAGCTAAAAAAATTTTAGATGTATTCTTTATTGTACACCAAAAACAAAGTTATACTATTATTGATTGTAATATTGTTTATATAAAAAGGGCAGTTTTATCGCTAACAGCGATTTCTCCCAGACAACCGTTGGATAGATACGGTGACTAAAAGATAACTTGGTTTGGGCTGGAGATAACCTGGTAACACATAATCTACAGCATTCTGTAGTCTGTCAAAAATTATATGGATAGATAGTGGTTTTTGACAAGGTTTCAGAGTGGTAGAGCCACGCTGCAGACGAATACTTTGTCAAGAATGGCATATTATTTGTCTGTAGCATGAATGGGCCGGCTCGCCTAAGGAAGTACCAAACTCTCGCAGAAAAACGGCGTCTGAGTGGGAGCTTAGTTATCGCGCTTCGTCCGGTAAGCGGTTGAGTTCTGGAGGCCCAACCCCCCTCCCTTCCCCCCTCCCTTCTCCCCCTCCCTTCGCCCCCCTCCCTTCTCCCCCCTCCCTTCTCCCCCCTTCTCTCCCCTCCCTTCTCCCCCCTCTCATAATGACCTTTTCTTAAGGTTGGCAACGCTTCTGCCTATCCCACTGCGGATGTTTATGAGCGACGTTGATTGCTTTCCATCAAGTGACACGTCCGTTCGTTTGCCTTCCTATCCCATAAAAAAGAAGGTTTTGAAAATCGGGAGATTTTTTCATTACAACTTATACTTTCCGCCCCCCCCTAACGTGTGACGTAATTTATGGATAATAAACAGACAATTGCTATCAGAATCGATTAGTACCGTTCATCGTAACTATATTAGCCGGCTGAAAAACTGAAATATTTCTTGGGAGGTTCAGTTAATAATGAAATAGACTAAACACTACCTAAATAGATACTGTACATAAATATTTTGTATTAATTTTGTTATTTTGTTCACAGAATGACATATGGCGTTTCATGCGCGATCACCCACTTTTCCAGCACACGGAGGCGACCCTGCCCCTGGATGAGCAGCGGAACATCGCCACAAAGCGAATGTACGCGATATACAACGAACAGTTTATACCCTTAGAGAAGGTAAGAGAAGAAGTAAATGGGTGGGTTGATTTAAGCAAGGCCGCGCCGACCCTTGCCAGCGTGTGTACAAAATCCATGTAGCGCCTCTCTTTTTTTGTCGTAAATATGTCCCTCTCTCTCTGGTCGATCCTTCACGGTGGTGGAAGAGCCACGCTGCAGACGAATACTTTGTCAACAATTGCATATTATCTGTAGCATGAATGGAACTTTCCATACTCCCGCAGAAACCCGGAGTCTGATTGGTTGCTTCAGCTACCGCGCTTCGTCCGGTGATCGGTTGAGTTCCGGAGGCCCAACCCCCCTCCGCTCTCTCATAATGACAATTTCCTTAAAGGCCGGCAACGCTTCTGCACTGCCTATGGCACTGCGGTTGTCTATGCGCGGCGTTGATAGCTTTCCATCAGCTGACACGCTTGCTCGTTTGCTTTCCTATCATATAAAAAAAGCTTAAGTTTAAAGTTTCATCACTTTATTCATGTGACTTCACGAAGCTTGTGTGTGTTTCCTACCAGAATAAGTGGATTTACGGGGAACTTAAACAAAGTCTTATCGAAAGAACGGTAGAGTTCGTGTTAATATATGTTATAACATTTGTATGTAAAAATAAATTAGTATCAGCAATGAAGGCTTAATAAAAAAAATAGGGAACATAAATAATAGGTTGGTTAAATTAATGAAAACGTAAACCACAGACGTTAACATTGTTTCTGAGATTTTTACTTATCGGTACCTACTAGACTATGATAGAGGTTATAATGTGAAAAAAGTTGATATATGGCGCCGGTATTCATCGAGATTCAGGGACGCCCCCGGTGTCCATGTGTGCAAAGAACTCTTTGGAATGGGGCGACCCCGATGAGCAGGGAAGATGGAGAACGCAAATCCAATAATGTTGATAATATTGGCGACGCTTCTTGTTATCGCCTGCGGTCAAAGCTCAAACACGACATTGACTCCCTAAGCCAGCGATTCCCAACCTGTGGTACCACTAGGTACCGCGTACGCGGGGTCCCATTGCGGGTACGTGAAAATAAAATATTTAGCTTATATAAGTATTATTTTAACGTATTATTTCTATACAATATGTAATTTAAAATGACCCTTATAACTAATAACTTACTAAGGAGTTTAATAATAAAATAATAAAAAGTTGTTAGTGTACAAAAAGGGACTTCCACAGCAACTCTCTATAGATCATAAGTCTCTATAGACAGTACTAGGTATATTTCCAAGTTAAGATTGACAACGAATAGATAGATCTTAAAAGAAACGAGACACATATTTAGTAGATATGGAGTTATCAAGGGAGGGTTACTCATAAATAAAAAAGTTTATTGAGGGGTACGGGATCGAAAAAAGGTTGAGAAGCACTGCCCTAAGCGATGACCTCGCCACATTGCATTTTCTAAATTACAGATTGCCGACGAACCGAGAATCTTTCAAGCGGAAACTGAGGCCCTATTCATGTTTGACAGCTCCCTCGCGGTGAAAATATCCCTGACGTTCAGAATGTTCTCGAACGTAATACAAGGAAGTGGGAGACCGAGCCACTATCACTACGTGGAGGACGTTCAGAAAGGGAAGATCGGGGGGTGCTTCGCCTTGACGGAGGTCGCCCACGGGTCCAACGCTAAGGGAATGAGAACGACCGCCACTTACTGCCCTGAAAAAAAGAAATTCATTCTTCACAGTTCCGATTTCGAAGCGGCCAAATTTTGGGTTGGATCTTTAGGTGAGAGAGGGTCAATTGTTGTAGACCATTAATGGCATACCATATGTAAGGCTGTATGGTTCCGACAAAAACGGCAACAACGTGTAACTGAGCCTAACTTATCTTTTTTTATGGGATAGGAGGGCAAACGAGCAAGCGTGTTGCCTTATGGAAAGAAATCAACGCCGCCCATGGGCATCAGTGACACTACAGGGATCACGGAAGCGTTGCCGGCGTTTAAGGTTTTTTGAAGGTGCCAATGTCGAAGGTACCTGGTTCCACATGGTGATGGTGCGTGGAAGGAAGTTTCGGGAGAAGCGCACCGTACTGGATCGCTATTCATTCAAATGGTGGGAATTAATTTTTTAAATAATTTAGTTTAATCTGCAAGTGAGCTGCCATCCATAAATTACGTCACACTTAAAACACTTGGAGCTACGATCTGCGCAAGGAGGCTGGAAGAGCCTGGATGTGTGCAGCCAAAGATCGGACTAGGTGGAGCGCCTTGAATGAGGTATATGTCCCGCAGTGGACTGCCATGGGCTGATATTTGCATAAACGATGTGTGCTATTGAGTAACAAGACGGGGATGGGTTTTCTTAATCTTTATAGCACCATATGCATAAATTTAAAGCGCTAAAACCAAACTTCACTCAACTCCATGCGTAACAAAGGGAGGCTCCAAATCATGAAATTCATGTTACGTAATTCATGGATGTCCCTTAAGTGAACAAGGCGATCTTATAGATGTTGCTAAGTATAACAGCGCCACTTATTTTCTTTTACTTTCTACTTGCTTTATATTATTACTAAATAGTAAATCGAAGCTGCTAAGAAGGTTAACTAAGAAAGGAATACTAGGGTTCCTTTAGAGGCGTGGATGATGACATTGGTGTTACTTTTCTGTCTACTCTGCGAGCATCATATTAGCATCAGATCTGACTTTTTTGGACATCGAATAAGATGGAAAAGCACGTCTGTTTAATTTTTTCATTTAATTTTATTTATTCGCCCAACGCCAACCGTTCATTGGCCTGTTCGAGGAGTTGATTCACGTGAACTTTACGGGTCAAGTTCACGCCATTGTAAATGGGTGTCATAATGGATATTCATATAACCATTCAAGCAAAGTCCGAACATTCTCGTAATGTATGTAAGATATTATTGGTAATATAACTTATTAATGTATCTAATTAATAATAAGTTTTTATTCTTAGTAATAATATACTATCTACGGACGACCGGTTGGCTCAGTGGCGGGGCCCTCCGCCCGCGGACTCAATGGTCGCGGGTTCGATCCCCGCATCGGAATACATATTTATAAATCCATATATATATATATATATATATATATATATATATATATATATATATATATATATATATATTCCGATGCGGGGATCGAACCCGCGACCATTGACTCCGCGGGCGGAGGGCCCCGCCGCTGAGCCAACCGGTCGTCCGTAGATAGTATATTACTATAAATAAAAACGTATTATTAATTAGATACATTAATAAGTTATATTACCAATAATATCTTACATATTCCCCCAACCCGCATTTCCTTTCCTGCCTTTTCCTTTCTTCTCTATCCTTTCCCTTCCTCTCCGCCAATCCACGTTCTGCCGTGCCAATGGATGCATGGCTAGGGGCGAGCCTAGTCACAAGCGTGCCGACTGTCCCGGGATCGGGCTCCCTGGGTACTATGGTGCCTTACCTCAGCATGCAGGGCTCTGCTGGGGCTGACCTCAATCCTCCCTTGCGGCTCGTGGGATTCACTAAGACGAATTTAATATACCTAGTTTGTTGAAAATGACGGTGACGTGGTTCGCCACCCGTCACGTCCTGATTCTCACTAGGGCGAGAAGCGACTTATGGAGAGCTGTTTCGCTGCGATGAATGGTAGCGGATGGAGCTCTGTGGTCTCTGCCAACCCCTACGGGGGTAGGCTTGAATATATAAATAAAAATAAAAGTATATACTATCTACCGGCGTTTTCCATCAGGTTTTTCATTGCTTTCCATCCGACGGCATGCTTGCTCGTTTGCCCTCCTATCCCATAAAAAAAAATCGTGTGACGTAATTTATGGATGGCCCTTCGATGGTCATAAATTCCTTGATATCTTTATAGTACCTCTTCAGCACTTATAACCCCTTTCCGTTTTTTTGGATGCTAGAACAGGATAGTCCAATTCCATTTCATGTAGGTACTTCTTATCATAATATGCGTTATTTCTTCATTCTAGGCAAGTGTGCGACCCACGCATTGGTGTACGCCATACTTATATCGAAGGGTCAAAAGCACGGCTTGCATGCCTTCGTGGTGCCGATTAGAGACCCCAAGACCTTGAAGCCGTACCCTGGGGTTACAGTTGGCGATATTGGCGAGAAAATTGGACTCAATGGTGTGGATAATGGGTAAAGATAATACCTATCAATAAATTTGATGTTTAGCATAATGAAGGTATTATTTTAGGATAACAGAAACCATAGACTTCCTTCTGCTACAATCTCGGCATAGGTTTTTGCTTCATTCGGTTAATTTACATACAATAACATACATACATTTAATTGCAATTAGTTATAACTATTATGCCAGTGTCAAGTAAAATACAATAATATCAAATATTTCGAAATGTAACTAGCCAGCTTGTCATGTTACGTCTTGATAAAATGGTGTCTATTCTACCAAAACCTACTATTAACTTTTTCAGTCAACTTAAAAAGTCACGATACACGCATTTATTTTATATCATTTCACTTATACGCCTTAATCGAACTATATTGTATAATACACACCAACAATTAAACAACATAACTGATAATAATATGATATTATGAAAATGAAATAAAAACACAACGTCATTGTTGTAAGTTGGCGGGAAAAGTCCAATGATATATGTACTTTATTTCTGATGCAAAAGCTGGCAACCCTATGTTATATGTACATAATTTTTCAGTTTCGTAATGTTTAACAACTATCACCTGCCTAAGGAAGCGGCGCTGGACAAACTTGGTGGTGTCGATGACAACGGGGACTATAGGACGCCTTTCAGAGACCCCAGCAAACGATTCGGCGCCTCACTGGGAATATTATCAGGTACTGTAATGTATTGTATGGCAACAAGTGAAACTTTCGCCTGGCTGCGATCTGCAATGGCTGATGTTTTTGAAATTAACATATATATATATATATATATATATATATATATATATATATATATATATATATATATATATATATATATGTGTATATATATATATATATATATATATATATATATATATATATATATATACGGTAGATCCACGCGTGAGATTATTGTTATCATTACTTTTTTATTTTATATAAGCCCGATCCCGGGCCGATCGGACGCTTGCGACTAGGCTCGCCCCTAGCCACGCATCCATTGGCACGGCAGACCGTCGATTGGCGGAGAGGAAAGGAAGGACAGAAAAGAAAGGAAGGGGCAGGAAAGGAAATGCGGACTGGGGGGGGGGTTACCAGACTCGGAATAAACATTTATAAATCCATATAAATATTTATTACGATGCGGGAATCGAACCCGCGACCATTGACTCCGCGGGCAGAGGGCCCCGCCACTGAGCCAATCGGCCGTCGTCATAATTCATTTTATTGTAATATAAGTATGTATAAGGGTTTATTTTTTTTTTCTTTGACAGTAATTAGTATAGATAGTAATAGATAAAACTATTATGCCAGTGTCAATATATTGACGCCTATCCCCCGCAAGGGTTGGCAGAGACCACAGAGCTCCATCCGCTGCCATTCATCGCAGCGAAACAACTCGTCATTGGTCGCTTTTCGCCCTCGTGAGAATCAGGACGTGACGGGTGGCGAACCACGTCGCTGTCATTTTCGACAAATTAGGTATATTAAATTCGTCTTGACGTCGACGTGTCAAGTAAAATGGAATAATATCAAATCTCTTGGAATCTCGAGTCAGCTTGTCACGTTACGTCTTGATAAAATGGTGGCTATTTTACCAAAACCTATTGACTTTTTCAGTCAACTTAAAAGGTCACGATACACACATTTATTTCATATAACTTCACTTATAAGTCATAATCGAACTATATTGTATAATGAGCTACCAAAATTAATTAATATAACTGATAATAATATAAGATTATGAAGGTGAAATAAAATCACAACGTCACTGATGTAAGTTGGCGGGAAAAGTCCCAACTCTTATTATCATAGTGTAGCTGTGTCAGCAAATTGCATGAGGAGAGTGATGAGTGTGTAGGAAGCAGATAGCAGATGAAGATGTGTGGTCTATGCCTACTCCCACGGGAAATAGACGTGACGATATGTATATATGTATGTCTTTGTGTGCAAGTAATAAACTGATTGTGTTGGTAGATAGTTTCATTTGTAAAGCCGCGTTAAGATCCCGGGTCATCCCGAATGTTAGTACAGTACCCGATGGGAAGGATGCGGCTATAAATATATTGTCAAGTTAGGGTAATTAATGGAGTCAGGCGTTACATTGCGGAAATCCATCACTATATGGACAGTCAAAAGTTTTACTTAGCTAAGATCCGCGACAAGCGAAACAATAACAGAAAATTAACAATGTGTGTTTTTCCGTTGGGTTAAGTGGATTTATTTGGAACTTAAACCAAAAACTTACCGAAAATCGGCCATCAACTCTCCACCCACCAACCACTGTACACAACACCAAACACACATTATCACTTTTCCATCTTGTAAACGACACGTGACACGCGGATCTTAGCTGAGTAAAATTTTTGACTTTCCATAAAGTTAGGAAAGTAAGGAAGAAGAAGAAAGTTGAGCTTCTGGTTCTCAAAGCTCAATGCTTTTACATTCCAGGCGGTAGAGTCCACATAACATCGATATCAACTACCTACCTGCAAAAGGCCATCGTGATAGCCATCCGGTATTCAGCCGTACGTAAACAATTCGGTCCGGAAAACTCCAGCGAAGAATTGCCAGTGTTAGAATACCAACAACAGGTAAGGCAACTTGGTTATTATGCAAAACTAAGTAAAAAAATATTTAATAAATAATTAATTACATCCATTTAAATAAATACAATGATTTTTCCTTAAACTTTTTTTACAGACATATCGTTAGCCTTATTATCATAATTCGTAATTCCAAAAAGAAAAAAGAACAAGGTTTTTCTCACTTCTTCTCATATATGTAGTCTTAAAGCGTATCCGATGTATGGTAAAAAGTTTACAAAAATGTGAAAGAAAAACAATTTTTTGTTTTCCTATAAAATTAACCCTTCGTAACGTCCCTTTCGATACCTGGGTGAATGGATTCAATCGACAATTATCACAACAGTCCGTCAGTGTCCTGGTGCCGTTCAGTGGTATTTTTGAACTGGTGAGACTATTGGAGACTTCAAACAAGCCTACACATACCTTAAAGACCGGCAATACTTCTGAGATGCGTCTGGCGACGTTGATCGCTTTCAATGAAGCGACTCGCTTGCTCGTCTTCCCACCCACTTCTCCCGTCCCTGATCCCGTTATTCTCGGTCAGATCTCCTCACTTTTTTCGCCCAAGTCTTTTCCTGGAGTCTCTTTTTATATTTGATCGCCAGGTAGATAAAGAGGTCTCAAAATAAGAATTATAAATTTATTTACAGCAAATACGTCTGCTGCCGTATCTGGCAGCCACATTCGCCATGCGTGTGTTCTGCACGTGGTTTGGAGCCGTACATATAGCGATGTCTATAGACAACATTCTCGGTGAGATACTGTGACTATGCTTAACAGCGCCATCTATTTCCATATATTCCATTATTTTAAAAAAAAACTTAATGCTAAATTTTTTGTAAAAAGGTGTGTCACAAATAAAATAATTCTCGGCTCGTACTCGGCCTACGTATGACGATTTTAATTTTGTATGGCGGCCATTTTGTTTTCGGCCAATTTAGATTTCTCCACATGTGTTCGCACTTGTCATCACTTTTTTGTTTGAGGACGACCCTGGTAGGTGTTACAGTGCTGACGGGCAGCCCAGCAACTTTTTACCAGCTTCAAATCTTCAAAGTTTAGATATAACTCCTCTGCCTCGAAATATATCTGAAAATTTCCTTACAACTCTTACAGTTTCCAGATAAAATATCAATGAGTAAGTCGGGGTGGTAATGTAATAAAATGTCTCCCAGGTGTGGATAACAACGCCGCTAGTCGTGGTATAGAGATGCATGCTCTATCATCAGCGACGAAGCCGATCTGCGGCTGGACAGCGCGCGACGGTATACAGAACTGCAGAGAAGCTTGCGGGGGACATGGTTATCTGAAAGGTAACAGTGATCATTTTTAAATATGCACCAAACTAGACGACCGATTGGCTCAGTGGCGGGGCCCTCCGCCCGCGGAGTCAATGGTCGCGGGTTCGATTCCCGCATCGGAATAAATATTTATATGGATTTATAAATGTTTATTCCGAGTCTGGTAACCCCCCCAATCCGCATTTCCTTTCCTGCCCCTTCCTTTCTTCTCTATCCTTTCCCTTCCTCTCCGCCAATCCACGGTCTGCCGTGCCAATGGATGCGTGGCTAGGGGCGAGCCTAGTTGTAAGCGTGCCGATCGTCCCGGGGTCGGGCTCCCCCGGGGACTATCGTGCCTTACCTCAGCATGCAGGGCTCTGCTGGGGCTGACCTCCATCCTCCCTTGCGGCTCGTGGGATTCACTAAGACGCATTTAATATACCTAATTTGTCAAAAATGACGGCGACGTGGTTCTCACGTCCTGATTCTCACGAGGGCGAAAAGCGACCAATGACAAGCCGTGTCGCTGCGTTGAATGGCAGCGGATGGAGCTCTGTGGTCTCTGCCAACCCCTGCGGGGGATAGGCGTGAATATATATATAAAAAAAATTAGATGATTCTTTTTTTGTTGTGTTTGTTTTGTATCAAGACAGGGTATGTATGAAAGATAATTTAAAAAAAAATCATACAAACCTTGTCTTGATGAACCAATGCTTGAGGCATATATATATAATTATAATTATTTATCTTCATTGCAGCATCGGCGATAGGTGATCTTCGAAATGACAACGATGCTAACTGCACATACGAAGGGGAAAACAGTCTGCTGCTGCAGCAGACCAGCAACTGGCTGCTCAACGTGTGGCCTCGTCGGAGCGAGATGACCGAAGGCGACGCCCCGTACGGTTCGCTCAACTTCCTCCAGAACGTCGACGCCATGTTGACCCAGACTTGCAAGTTGAGAACAATCGAGGATATGATGGAACCCGCAAGTAAGAACAACTAATTCATTCAAGACTTATTTTCAAGATGATTAATGGAGTCAGGCGTTACTTTGCGGGAATCCATCGTTTTTCAAAAGTTTTACTCAGCTAAGATCCGCGACAAGCAAACAATAACAGAAAATTAATAATGTTTGCTTTCCTGCTGGATGAAGTGGATTAATTTGGAACCTAAACCAAAATCTTACCGAAAACCGGCCATCAATTCTCCACCCACCAACCACTATACACAACACCAAACACACATTATCACTTTTCCATCTTGTAAACGACACGTGTTTCGCCCCAACACGAGGCATCCTCAGCTATAGTAGACTCTACGAAAGACAACTGAAAAGTCACTTTTCGGTTGTCTTCTTCGGTTTCGTTGGTGGGTGGAGGGTTGCTGATATTTGATGCTTAGAGGTTTATGCGTCCTGCCCGTACTCTCTTACGGTGCCGAGACGTGGACACTGACAGTCCGTCTCCTCGCCAAGCTCAAAATCGCTCAGAGGGCTATGGAGAGAGCTATGCTCGGGGTTTCTCTGGTGGACAGAATTCGAAATGAAGAAATTCGCCGGAGAACTAGAGTCACCGACATTGCTCTTCAAGTTAGCAGACTGAAGTGGCAATGGGCTGGACACGTTTGTCGGAGAATCGACAATCGTTGACGAGTGCTGGAGTGGAGACCGCGACTCGGCAAACGCAGTGTGGGACGCCTTCCTGCTAGATGGAGCGACTATCTGCGCAAGGCGGCTGGCAGAGACTGGATGCGTGTAGCCGAAGATCGGGCTAGGTGGCGCGCCTTGGGTGAGGCCTACGTCCAGCAGAGGACTGCCGCGGGCTGATATTGATATAGAGGTTTATAATGGCAGAGCCACGCTGCAGACGAATGCTTTGTCAAGAATGGCATAATATTTGTTTGTAGCATGAATGGGCCGGCTCGCCCCTTGCCCAACACCCTCCCTCTTCCCTCTACCCCCTCCCATTCCCACTCCCATAATCACACTCTCCTTAAAATTCGGCAACGCTTCCACACTGCCTATGGCGCTGCGGTTGTCTATGGACGGCGTTGGTTGCTTTCCGTCAAGTGACACGCCTGCTCGTTTGCCTTTCAATCCAATAAAAAAATATTTTATATTCCTCTATGTGTTTACGCCCTTCAAACTCTATCTAAGTATCAATAAAGTTATTTCTAATTCAAATACGACATGAGTACGATTGATGCGATAAACGTCTCTTCACGTTATACACCATATCATCCAGTACAAAACTGTAATACTCTTCTTTTAACGTACAAATTAATTTTATACGATTTGGTTTGTCTCTTACAGATCTTGTCTACATATACAAATGGCTAACAGCATACACACTTAAAATAACGCACGAAAAAGTTGCCAGATTGAAGAGAGATGGGCGCGATAACTTTCAGGCCAAGAACGACTCACAATCTTACAATGCTGTTAGTTTGTCCGTAGTGTATGGCGAGGTAAGTAATCTTGTCAAATCCTGGTTAAATATACTCACCCTGTTCCACCTATCACCTTGGGTTCCAAAAGACTGTCAACTATTTTTGACCTTATTCCCACGTTGCAACCATTTATACATATGTATAAATGGTTTACATATGTATAATTTAATATGTATAATTTAAAATGGTTTACATATGTATAGTTTATACATATGTATAAATGGTTTACATATGTATAGTTTATACATATGTATAAATGGTTTACATATGTATAGTTTATACATATGTATAAATGGTTTACATATGTATAGTTTATACATATGTATAAATGGTTTACATATGTATAAATATATACATATGTATCCCTAATCTTCTAATAAAATGCCTGTCATAATTCTTTTAATAACATACCTGTAATACGTTTTGAGTCATATGTCTGTCATACCGCTTTTAGTCATATTATTGTCTTAGTCACACGACGTTCGTACCTCTTTTAGTCATAATTTTTCTTAGTCACATGACTATTAAACATATTTTTGTTAGATTTATATAGAATATATAAAATATAAATTTTACTATTTAATGTATTAAAATTATTACAGACGCGGCCTGAACAAGTCATGACACAGTCAAGAAGAGAGAGATAAATTTGAGTGTTACTACACTAAAATTATAAAAGTAATATGTTGCCAGTTTAAGCTATAAAACACATAAATTATATGTTAATATTGTATTGACTATGTATCCTTTTTGGTTACATATATAGCATACGTCCTTGAGACACATTACTTTCATCTCTCTCTTTTATCATGACTATTATACCTCTTTATAGTCACAATGACAGTTGTACCCCATCTGGTCATATATTTATATTAATAACATGACTATCAAATGTAATATTTCTTTTTAATCATATTTATCTCTATTAGTCACATGACTATAGTAGCTCGTGACCATCTGACCGTCGTACCTCTTTTAGTCACAAGATTTATGGCTCCACATAAAACACCCATAGCATGGGTGTTGTATGGGTCGATTATAAAACCAGTTCAAGTAGAACTTTGAACTATTTAGAGTTAATTAATTGACTGATAAAATGACAAAAATAAACTTGTGTATTTAATAAACAAATAAAATAAAAAAATAGACCATTATTTTTTTATGGTAAAGGAATGCAAAGGAGCAGGCGTGTCACCTGATGGAAGCAATCAACGCCGCCCATAGACGTCCGCAGTGCCATAGGCAGTGCGGAAGCGTTGCCGGCATTTAAAGGAAGTTCATTATGATAGGGGGAAGGGGGGATGGACCTCCGGAACTAAACCGCTCACCGGACGAAGCGCGGTAGCTAAGTCCGGAACTCAACCGCTCACCGCACGAAGCGCGGTAGCTAAGTCCGGAACTCAACCGCTCACCGCACGAAGCGCAGTAGCTAAGTCCGGAACTCAACCGCTCACCGCACGAAGCGCAGTAGCTAAGTCCGGAACTCAACCGCTCACCGCACGAAGCGCGGTAGCTAAGTTACCACTCAGACGCCGGTTTTCTGTGGGAGTGTGGTACTTCCCCGGGCGAGCCGGCCCTTTTATGTATCTATAGACAAATAATACGCCATTCTTGACAAAGTATTCGTTTGCAGCGTGGCTCAACCACTGTTGAAATGTTGACACAGACATATAAATTTTATTTATCTTGATTATAATCTCTTTGCCTTATTTCAGAATTTCATCCTTAACCACTTCTACAACACGGCGAAAGAGTTTGAAGACATTGAATGCAGGAAAGTTCTGTTACAATTGGTCGCGTTGTACGGAGCGTTCCTATTGGAGAAGCATATGGCAACACTGTATATTGTAAGTATAACGTTGCTTGCAACATTGGTCAATTAGGTGGTTAATTAGGTGTATCGCAATACGCGAGCAATCAACACGCTGGCTTATTACATATTAATTTATTGTGCGGGTATTATAGCAGACATTATAAATTCTTAAAACTACCCACATAAACAAGACGACCGATTGGCTCAGTGGCGGGGCCCTCCGCCCGCGGAGTCAATGGTCGCGGGTTCGATTCCCGCATCGGAATAAATATTTATATGGATTTTTAAATGTTTATTTCGAGTCTGGTAACCCCCCCAATCCACATTTTCCTTTCCTGCCCCCTTCCTTTCTTCTCTATCCTTTCCCTTCCTCTCCGCCAATCCACGGTCTGCCGTGCCAATGGATGCGTGGCTAGGGGCGAGCCTAGTCGTAAGCGTGCCGATCGTCCCGGGGCCGGGCTCCCCGGGGACTATGGTGCCTTACCTCAGCATGCAGGGCTCTGCTGGGGCTGACCTCCATCCTCCCTTGCGGCTCGTGGGATTCACTAAAGACGAATTTAATATACCTAATTTGTTGAAAATGACGGCGACGTGGTTCGCCACCCGTCACGTCCTGATTCTCACGAGGGCGAAAAGCGACCAATGACGAGCCGTTTCGCTGCGATGAACGGTAGCGGATAGAGCTCTGGTGGTCTCTGCCAACCCCTGCGGGGGATAGGCGTGAATATATATATAAAAAAAAATATACAATATTTACTTAAATATTTTCCTTTGGCTTTATCAACAGTACAATATATTTCTTGTATTCTTTTTTATATTAATTTATACATAGTTGAAAGCATTATGTGTAAAATTATATTTTTTTTATGAAATAGGAAGGCAAACGAGCAGGCGTGCCACTAGATAGAAAGCAATTCGCAGTGCCATAGGTACTGTAGAAGCGTTACCGGCCTTTAAAGAAAGTGTACGCTTGTCTTTTGAAGGTTCCAATGTCGTATCGGTTTTGAAACACCGCTGAAGGTAGCTGGTTCTATAGACTAATGGTGCGTGAAAAGAAGTTTCTTGAAAAACTCATTCATCCAGATGGTGGGGATACACCTTCCCCTTTGTTCACTACAATTCCCGCATTCAATTCATCGTCATCAATAGCTCATTGTTGAACATACTCCTTCCCCAAGGCGCACAACCTAGCTCCTTCAGTTACAAGCCTTGAGATTTCTTTCACACTTCCCTGCGTAGATCTTTGCTCCATCTGGCCTTGATTGAGCGTCCCACACTATTATACGAGCCGATGCAGTGGCAACCCCGCCAATCCGCGATGGACAAGCGTGGTGGGTTAATTTCTATTCCTCCAGAAATGGGGAGACCCGTGCTCAGCAGTGGGACATATGTGGGCTGTGAAAAAATTGAAAAATTAATTATTATAATAATAATAATATATAAATATTGAAAAATAATTTAATTACATACTGTATATAATATGTTGTGTTCAGGGCGGTTATTTCTCCGGCGAACAAGGCTTGCTACTCCGCGAAGCAGTGCTGAGGCTTTGCGCCGCATTGGCGCCCAACGCTCCGTCGCTTGCCGACACGCTGGCTCCCCCAGACTGGTGTCTTAACTCCGTGCTGGGTTCTGCTGACGGAGAGGTAACATGACTTATACGGGGTGTTAGTTTTCACGTTTAAAGAACTAAATATTGACAGTAGTTTAGTTAGAAGCAGCAAAGGTTGTTCTACTGATTTTTATTTTAAAGTTTTATTTAATTATTTGTTTCAAATTAAAAATTATTCCATACAAATATATTCTCATCAATCTCAATCTGTAGAATTGTAAACATATTACTAGATTTTCGTTGGAGTTAAATATTACGTGCATGTGACGTCACTAAGCTTATGAAACATCCTCTCTGGACACATAATGTTGCACTTTGTTGATGCCCTTCCTCTCCCTAACACGTTCACACTTGACTGGTCTGTGGGGCGGTATGTCCCACTTGTGGGTCACGCTTAACTATCCCGTGGGGCGACGTGCATCACAGGCGAATCACTTGTTTTCAGAAAACTAGGTGTTAAAAAAAATAAGTTTATTTTCGACTCGAACTGTTGTGACCTCGCATTAGCGCGTTCGAACTCGGAATAGTGTCGCCCGCCCCACGAGGCGTAAGGAGATAAGCCAGTCCCGCCTCACGCGACAAAACGTAGATATTTGTCCCGGCGTGAACGTGTTAAAGTGTAACGTAATTTATGGATGGATTCTTTCAAAAGATCATAAATATATCTGTATATTCGTTTCAGGTGTATAAACACATACAAAACAACGTAATGACGTATCCGGGGGCCCTGACACGACCGGCGTGGTGGAGAGACGTGGTTTTCTGGCAAACCAACACACCGTCGAAACTTTGAAATAATATAAAATTATGGACACAACATTCCGTTATTAAAAATTTCATAAAGTTTTAAAAAATAATTACTTTCGGGGTTTCGCCCACGGTCGTATGTACAGGTCTTGCAACAACAGTAGTGGGGGTACATGGGCTTAATGGTTGCGCTATTCTTTTCAATTTACGGCCGCCAGAGGCGTGACGATAGATGGGTGTGCTGTGCAACAAGGACAGAATAGCATTCTGTCTCTTGTGCCTTTCAATATAACCAATTACAATGAAACGAATAAAGCGATAAACCAATCGAACAAACCGCTTACACTCGCTTGTCACCCAACCGGCGCGCACCCATCGACAGCAGCGACGTACAGCGGCGTTGCTACGAAAGAAAAGTTAGGACACGATCGTACTAATCTCGCACCGCTGGAATTGGGCTTCGTTGCAAGACCTGTATATAAGACCGTGGTTTCGGCCGTATATGACCAAAAAAATTATTATTTTCTTATCATAAAAAAAAGTGTGCAACACAAACTATAATTGTCTATGACATTCATTTATTTTTAAATTGTGACAACCAATAATGTCAAAATGACTGTCATTAACACAGGCCTCATCTCAATAAGAGGCAATATTACTTTTTTTTTAATTACAAAATTCGAATTCGAAAATAATTCGAAAGTGTTGCCAGAATTAAAAAATAAAGATTTTTATCGGGATACGATCTAGTGAACTTTATGAATTAGGTAATGATCGATTTATTTACTATATATTTAAATTATATACATATTTGAAGTTAATTTTGTATAAATATTTTTTTTTTGAAAAACTTTAATTTCTGTATAATATATTTATTTATAATAAGGGACCAAATAGTTTTAAATATATTTATAACGATAGAAAAACGTGGATATGGTGTTGCGAATTCAGCGTATGAATTCGACGACTTTATATGCGAATCTTTTTCATTAGTAATTATCTTATTCTATATTAAAACTTGCTAAGGGCGTGATCTAATCAAATGTATCTTTTTCTTAATAAACTCCTATTATCCACATAAAAAGGTCTCGTACTAAATTAAAAATAAATAATCACTTTACATACTCGTATACACGTTTACATTGTATTATTGTCATGTCCATAATAATCTTTTGTAATAAATCGCATTTTATAGACGGGTCTACTATATATTATGAGCTTTATTATATGTGATGGGAAAATTATATATAATTGTTATTTGGGAATTTTATGACATTAAAGAATATTTTTTTTTGTTAATTATTTGTTTTATTTTATAATCGTTAATTTCCAGTGCACTATCGTATAAAGTAAATACAACCGTCGTTTTATGCTTAACTGTAGTGGTAGAACCACGCTGCAGAGGAATACTTTGTCAAGAGCATATGGCATAGTAGTTGTCTGTAGCATGAATGAGCCGGCTCGCCCGGGGAAGTACCACACTCCCGCAGAAAACTGACGTCTGAGTGGTAGCTTAGCTGCCGCGCTTCGTCCGGTGTGCGGTTGAGTTCCGGAGCACCTCCCCCCCCCCTCCACTAATAACACTTTCCTTAAAACGGCAACGCTGTATGATGAATTAATCAAAATAAATACATTATTAATGGAGTCAGGCGTTATTTTGCGGAAATCCATCACTTTGTGGACAGTCAAAAGTTTTACTTAGCTAAGATCCGCGACAAGCAAAACAATAACAGAAAATTAATAATGTGTGTTTTTTGTGCTGGATGACGTGGAATTATTTGGAACTTAAACCAAAAACTTATCGAAAAACGGCCATTAGGAACCCTAAAGTGAAACCGAAAACACTTTTCGGTTGTCTTCCGTAGAATCTACTATACCTGAAGATGCCTCGTGTTGGGGCGAAACACGTGTCGTTTACAAAATGGAAAAGTGGTAATGTGTGTTTGGTGTTGTGTATAGTGGTTGGTGGGTGGAGAATTGATGGCCGATTTTCGGTAAGATTTTGGTTTAGGTTCCAAATAAATCCACTTCATTCAGCGCAAAAAACACACATTATTAATTTTCTGTTATTGTTTGCTTGTCGCGGATCTTAGCTAAGTAAAACTTTTGACTGTCCACAAAAAATAAATACAGCCTCAACAGACCTCAGGTCAGACATTGGTCTTCTTCAAAGTTGACAGACATTGCCGTAAGCCCAAGGTTTGGCTGTCGGATTGACGATCGCTGTTAGTTTTCTTAAGTATTTTGAATCAAAATACTTAAGAAAACTAAAAGTGGAAGTCAAAACTTAGCGAACATTAAGTCACTTAACGGTTGTCTTCCGTAGTCTATTACGAGTATACCTGATGATGCCTCGTGTTGAGGCGAAACATGTGTCGTGTACATTGCGGAAGAGTGGTGGTATAGGTTTGGTGTTGTTGATAGTGGTTGGGAAGTGGAGAGTTGCGTACGGCCATTTTTCGATAAGATTTAGCTTAAATTCCCCGTAAATTCAATTTTTCCAATAAAACACATTATTATTTTTCTATTGTGGCGTCTGTATACACCACATTGTTTTTAGTGTGGCAACATTGTACACCCAGTGCCTCGTCCACTTCTCCGTCCGCTCGAATAGCGACGACACGCATCATATTTGTTCCGCGCAATTTAAATATAACTATTGTTTACAATTTATATATACAATTTATATATTTATACAATTTAATGTGTCCGTGTTAGTAATTGTGTGTACAAGTAATAAATAGAAAGTTTGCAAGTGAATCTGGATTTATTTTAACTTCAACTCGAAGCCTCAACACGTCTTCATTGGTGACCCCGACGTGATCTGAACAAGCATCGAGTTCTACGAACGGAGCCCCAGCTTGCGGAGGCCACTGCCCGCAAGCCCCAGCCGGTATTCGCATCACTCATCCACACATCGCATCACACGTGGACTTTGAGGTTGTACAAACTTTCGCATTTATACACATAGTCGGACGCCATCTTGTCGAGTCGCCCAAACCGCACCGCAAGCGCATCTTTGGCCGGGCGGCCATTGTTAAGTGAGTGAACAAACAAAGACAGACTGCGGAGCGTTAAACGTTTACTTACTTTTGTGCATTGTGTTACGTGTTCGCGTTTTAGATTTTGACTTTCTGTTTTTGAATTTTAAAAATTTTGGACTGAAAGCGGTTTCAACTTAACCACTAAAATAGTGCTGTACTGAACATTTTAGTCATAGCTATTTTAATTTTTTAAGTTTAGTGTGCGCACCTGTGTTATCAATTGTATCTTTTTATTGTTTTACAGTCTCATTTAAGTTAAGCCATTGTGTGTAACATTTCAACCAAAATTAATTTTACCTAAGTATTGTATATTAGCTTTATTAACTAACTTTTCTGTAAACAAAAATGGCTGTAAGTGATAACGGTAGGCAATCCCCTATGCAAAACGACGTAAGAGATCTCAAACAACAGGTAGCCGAATTGAACCGCATGTTAGCCTCCTTAGTAAGTGACAGTGGCCGTTTTAGAAGTCAGTCACATGGCCGCAGCCACAGTAGGCATCGCACACGCAACCGCTCTCGCTCCCGCCCTCGAGATGACCAGGTATGTTGGTACCATGACCGGTTTGCACTCAAGGCTCAGAAGTGCACACAGCCCTGCAACTGGTCTACATCAGCAGCGGGAAACGCGAACAGCGGTCGGTAGTGGCGAGTACCGATCGCCCCCCTCTCTTAGTCGCCGACTTTTTATAGTGGACCGGTACACCAACGTGCAATACCTCGTTGATACCGGTTCAGATATTTGCTGTTTTCCCCGGCGACTTACTAAGGGACGTCAACTCTGCACCTACGAGCTCAGCGCAGCTAACGGCACGGCTATACAAACTTATGGCACCGTTTTTTTAAATTTAAATCTGGGGCTGCGCCGTAATTTTAAATGGAACTTCGTCATAGCCGACGTTAACAATGCAATCATTGGTTCAGATTTTTTAAGCCATTATAATCTACTTCCAGATTGCAGACACGAGCGGCTCATAGATGGCACCACCAAGCTGTCGGTCAAGGCGAACACCGCGCAAACTACCCAGGACAGCATCAAGGCCGTAACCTGTGGGGACTCACCGTATGCTTCATTGCTCGCTGAGTTCCCCGTCATCACGCGCCCTCCTGGGATCGACAGAGTGATCAAACACTCCACGGTCCACTACATCAACACGACCGATGGACCTCCTGTCACCTGTCGTCCGCGACGCCTGGCTGCCGACAAGCTTCGCATCGCTCAAAAAGAGTTCGATGCCATGGTGCAGTCCGGTACTGCTCGCCCATCTAGCAGCTCGTGGTCGTCGCCTCTGCACCTCGCCCCCAAGAAAGATGCGACATGGCGACCGTGCGGCGACTACAGAGCTCTCAACGCCCGCACCATTCCAGACAGGTACCCAGTCCGTCATATAGGAGATTTCTCGCAGAACCTGGCTGGATCCACTGTCTTCAGCACGATAGACCTGGTGAAGGCCTACCAGCAGATTCCAGTCAACAACAGCGACATTGGTAAGACAGCCATCATCACACCTTTTGGGCTGTTTGAGTTCCCTTATATGACGTATGGGCTGAGGAACTCTGGGCAAACCTTCCAGAGGTTCATCGACGAGGTGGTGCGAGGCCTTGACTTCTGTTTCGCGTACGTGGATGACATCCTCGTCCACTCCGCGGACAGTACCCAACATGCCCAGCACCTGCGAATTATTTTCGAGCGCCTTTGCCAGTACGGGGTAATTATAAATCCAGCAAAGTGCGTCTTCGGCGCATCTGAGGTATTGTTCTTGGGATACCGCATCAGCGCAGCAGGCACACGCCCACCCGAAGACCGCATCCAGGCACTTTGTGACTTCCCCCCGCCCAAGAACGTTCAAGGAATGCGCAGATTTCTGGGCATGATTAATTTTTACCGTAGATATTTACCCAACGCTGCTAAATTCCAGGCACCCCTGATAGACGCCGTTGCTTCCACGCACAGCAAAGGTGCAAAACCTTTCCCGTGGACGCCGGAACTGGAGCAGAGTTTTGACGCCTGCAAGAAGAGCCTCTCATCAGCCACTATGCTGTCCCATCCTGACAGCAGCGCACGGCTGGGTCTCTTCACTGATGCGTCTGGCACTCATATCGGCTCCTGTCTTCAACAGCGCCGGACAGACAGCGACAGTTGGGAACCGCTGGCATACTTCAGTCGGAAGCTGACTTCAAAGCAGACCGAGTGGCCAACATATTATAGGGAACTTCTCGCTGTCTATGAAAGCGTACAGCACTTCAGGCACATATTAGAAGTACAACATGTAACGATCTACACAGATCACAAGCCTTTGATTTACGCTTTCATACAGCGGCGAGAGAAGCTTCCGCCACCGCAACTCAATCAGCTCAGCTTCATAAGCCAGTTCACGACTGACATTGTGCACATAAAGGGTGAGGACAACATAGTAGCTGACGCTTTGTCCCGTGTGGAGGCACTATCTCTCACGGACGATTACGCTGCTCTTGCGCAAGCTCAAGCTGTCGATGAGGAGCTTGAAAAATTGCGTACCAATTCCTCACTAAAACTTGCTTCTGTTTACATTCCAGGTACCGACATACAGGTTACGTGCGACACATCCACGGGCAAGCCGAGACCATACCTGCCGGCATCATTCCGCCGAAATGCATTCCTGAGGCTCCACAACCTCAGCCACCCTAGCGCGCGTACAACCGCACGCCTGGTAGCTGATCGCTACGTCTGGCCTCTCCTACGCAAGGATTGCAGCTCCTGGGCGCGCTCTTGTATCGCGTGCCAACGCAGTAAGGTCTCTCGGCACATTTCATCCCCGGTTGGTAACTTTTCAAGCACGTCTGCACGTTTCCAGCATGTCCACTTGGATATCATCGGCCCACTTCCGTCGTCGAACAACTTCACCTACTGTCTTACTGCGATCGACAGATTCTCGCGGTGGGCAGAGGTCTGGCCGATGTCAGGTATCACAGCAGAGGAAGTTGCAGACACCTTCGTTAATGGTTGGATTTCGCGCTTTGGTGTCCCGCTCATCGTTACTACCGATAGAGGGCGCCAGTTCGAGTCCACATTGTTCTCCCGTATGTTGCAGGTCTGCGCCACGAGGCGTATCCGGACGACAAGCTACCATCCACAAGCCAATGGTATGGTAGAGCGTCTCCACAGGCAGCTAAAAGCAGCTTTAATGTGCCACGCCGAGACGTGGAGCAAAGCTCTACCACTTGTCCTGCTAGGCATCCGGACAGCAGTAAAAGAAGACCTGCAATGTTCTGCGGCAGAAATTGTGTACGGCGAACCCCTGCGGCTTCCCGGAGAGTTCGTCCTTACACCCGCGCCAGACGAAAACAACTTTGACGGCACGCACGATTTCGTAGTCCACCTACGAGCGAAGATGGCCGCTCTACGCCCCGTCCCCGCTTCGAGACACTCTCAGCCAACGACATTTGTCTTCAAAGACCTGTCTTCGGCGACTCACGTGTTTCTGAGGGACGACACAGTGCGACGGCCACTTCAAGCACCATACACAGGACCCTACAAAATCCTGGCTCGTAATCCTAAGACGCTAACGGTTGATATTGGTGGCAAGAAGCACGAGGTAAGCATTGACCGCGTCAAGCCAGCGCATCTGGAGGCGGAACAACAGGCTCCCTCCACCATGGCACATGCGTCAACACCTGCTTCGCATCCTGCATCTCTTGCAAAAGCTACGATAGAGGATCGTGCACCTGAGCCATCATCATCTTCATCATCAACCACCCCTACCCCTCCTGCCCCCGTTATCACTCGCTCTGGTCGCAGAGTTAGATTCCGCGACGTTCTAGATATATAAGTTAGTGATAAGTTGTAAATATTATTAAGGCAGGTCTCTAGTTTAAGGCACTTTGTAAAAATTCTTTTTTTATATAGCTTTATTTTCTACCCAGGGGGGTGATGTGGCGTCTGTATACACCACATTGTTTTTAGTGTGGCAACATTGTACACCCAGTGCCTCGTCCACTTCTCCGTCCGCTCGAATAGCGACGACACGCATCATATTTGTTCCGCGCAATTTAAATATAACTATTGTTTACAATTTATATATACAATTTATATATTTATACAATTTAATGTGTCCGTGTTAGTAATTGTGTGTACAAGTAATAAATAGAAAGTTTGCAAGTGAATCTGGATTTATTTTAACTTCAACTCGAAGCCTCAACACGTCTTCACTATTTTTGTTTGCTTGTTGCGGATCTCAGATAAGGAAAAATTCTGATTGTCCACATAGAAATGAATTACCGCAAAATAACGCCTAACCCTATTTATCTTTAATTCAATTCTTTGTTTATGGCAACCCTATTAATCTTATTTTGAATTAATTAGCTAAACGTCACTCATCTATTTACTGTCATTGTCATTTCGGATAAATGAGACAGTCCTATTTTTGACGTTACAAACTTGTTATATATCACAGAATTATTTTTTATGTTGGTAACTCATTGACTGCTTTGTTTTCGACTCCACGGAGTAACTAAATACTTTATTCGAGCAATTGAAACTCCTGTAATTGAGTTTGCATACAGAATGAATTCTGTCAATCAGTCAGTCAATTCGGACAAAGGCCAAGTGTACCATTCTGTACACTTTCGAGATAGAAGAAGGAAGAAAGTTAAGATAGGTAACATGTTCAAAATATTATTATTTTGCGCTATGCTAATAACGTGAGTATTTTAATGTTTTTATGGTTTTCAGATTTATAAAATATTTAAAAAAATACTTTTACATTAATCCGAGAGTTTTTTAAATAATATAATTAAATAATACACACATACATACATACCGTTACGCCTGTCTCCCTGTAGGGTTAGGAGAGAGTTATTTAGTCGCAAGCGTGCCGACCGACCCGGGATCGGGCTCCCCGGGTACTATAGTGTCTTACCTCAGCATGCGGGCTCTGTTGGGGCTGACCTCCATCCTCCCTTGCGGCAGTGGGATTCACTATGGCGACTCTTAATATACCTAATTCGTCAAAAAATGACGGCGATGTGGTTCGCCACCCGTCACGTCCTGATTTCCACGACGGCGAGAAGCGACGAACGGAGAGCCGTTTCGCTACGATGAAAGTGAGAGGAAGGATGGATGAGTGTGAAGATAGCAAGGAAGGTGTGTCGGGATCGTAGCGGATGAAGATCTGTGGTCTCTACTTAACCCTACACGGAGACAGGCGTGACGATATGTATGTATGTATTTAAAAATGCTCAATTATAATGTCTTCTAAATAACCATTAATTCAGAAATTGACATCTTCCACAAAAAATGATATAATTGATGTTTTAGGGCCAGTGCAAATTTAGATCCTATATTAAAACATGTGAACGTGAATAAAGATTTAGAATCAATTCTCGTCGCCATACTGAACGAATTGGCTGAATACGATGACGTCACGTGCATTACTATCGTTTGCGATCCGGTCTATTTGAATATATTTGAAGGCGCTCTTTTTGTAAGAACTATATCAATTCCTTATATAATGGTAAGGAGAATTTTTTATGGAACATGCCTAGAGGTCATCCATGTTTATGTACCTTTAGACTATTACTAAGTGAAAAACATAAAACCATCTTTAATTGAAACGTCCCGCTTCATTTGTTGTGTGAATTGCATCTCATATGCTTTAAAAAAATTATAAGTAAGACATTTATCACGATGGTTCGATATCTTTCAGAGCAAATATTAAACTTGCCTTGTAAATGTGTCTCAGGAATGTTGTGTCCGTATTTAAGCAGGAAAATATTTCATTACGGCATAATATAATAAAGTAAGATATATTTGTATAGAGAGGATTAATGAAAGACGACTGATGAAATAGATTTATGTTTCGGATGTGGATGGAAAGGTCGGTAGGGGAAGATCAAGGAGAACATACCTTGATCAAATTGTTTTCAAGAATCCTAGGTCAAAAGAACACTTAACCGGTGAACTTTTATGAAGAGAGTGATGAGTGCGGATGAAGCAAACAAAGTGTGCCGAGATCGTAGCAGACGGAGATCTGTAGTTTCTGCCTACCACTACATGAAATATATGTGATAATATTTATATTTGTAACTCCTGGGTCTTTTAATAAATAAAAAAAAAACTACATGGGTCACGTGCGTCATACTATACTACAATTGAAAATTATAATTAAACTAATCACCGTCAATCCGAACTGGACAAGAGTGATGAGTTAGTATCTTTGCTTGCAGAAATTGGGGAGCGCGTACACAGTAGTGGAATATATATGGGCTGTGAAAACAAAATGTAACAAAATGGTTATAAATATATGTTGCATGAAAAAGGAATTGGAAAATAGTTAAGATGAGAACATAATGATCACCACAATTCAAACGTTTTGCAGCATTTATTTCTGCAGGATTTTTTTTCTTTTCTTTGGTGACAATTAGTTATAACTATTATGCCAGTGTCAGTTAAAATACAATAATATCAAACTTTTTGATATGTAACTAGTCAGCTTATCACGTTACGTCTTGATAAAATGGCGGCTTTTCTACCAAAACCTTTTATGAACTTTATCAGTCAACTTAAAAAATCACTACACGCATTTATTTCATATTTCGTCACTTATACGTCAATCGAACTTTTATATATTGTACTATATATTTACGCCTCCACAACTAAACAATAAAAGTGTAATATCAAATATGTATAACATTATAAAAATGTTAAAAAATGCTCAACATGCAACATTACTCATGTAAGTTGGCGGGAAAAGCCCCATGCAGAGTTATAATGCCCTAAAATTAATGGGCATATCCGTTTCCCAAATCTTATGTAAATATCGCCATCTAGAGGAAATATTTCAAAACAAAAAAATACAACAATAATGTAATAAAATAAGGTATATTTGCAAGGTTACCTTGACGAAATTGAAGTTCTCAAGAAAGGCCAGGCCATTCCATTACGTGACTGGTTTACAAGACAAATTTGTCTTTCAATCTTCTATTAAGAAAACAAGGTTGTCTAGAATTGCATATATTTCATTATTCCAGATTGTAGTTGCTGAATATGAAGACTTATTATCACCGAATTTTTATACAGTGGACTCATTGCGACAAGCAAGGAAGGACGGCTGCGACGCCTATGTTATTATCATAGCCAATGCAATACAAGTTGCTCGTTTGTTAAGATTTGGTGATCGGTAAATACTAAATCAATATATCAATATCAGCCCGCGGCAGTTCACTGCTGGACATAGGCCTCACCCAAGGCGTGCCACTTAGCCCGTTCTTTGGCTACACGCATCCAGTCTCTACCAGCCGCCTTGCACAGATCGTCGCTCCATCTAGCAGGAGGGCGTCCCAAACTACGTTTGCCGAGTCGCGGTCTCCACTCCAGCACTCGTCTACTCCAACGATTGTCGATTCTCCGACAAACGTGTCCAGCCCATTGCCTCTTCAGTCTGCTAACTTGAAGAGCAATGTCGGTGACTCTGGTTCTCCGGCGAATTTCTTCGTTTCGAATTCTGTCCACCAGAGAAACCCCGAGCATAGCTCTCTCCATAGCCCTCTGAGCGACTTTGAGCTTGGCGAGGGGACGGACTGTCAGTGTCCACGTCTCGGCACCGTAAGAGAGTACGGGCAGGACGTACTGGAAATACTAAATAATGTATTATAATTTATATGGTATTACTGCTTCATGTTACAATATAATATAGAATATCGTTTTTCTCTCTTCTGCCGATAACTGTACATTTATTAACACATTTGGGGGTCTTTGAGGTGTGCTAATGTGAATGCGATGGTTCAGGTTGCGTGTTAAAAAAATTAGCACTCAGATCCACCAACAGTTGTTTAATTACAGAACTTAGAAACAAATGGTTATAGCGAGCGTGTGCGCTGACTGATGACTGTTTGCTATCTGTTCTTTGTATACTCGACCAGGTCTTATACGGTGCCTGCACGAAACCGCGGGAAAAGGTATTGTGCCTTGCCGACAGGCTACAACGTGAGACAAAGATTAGATTGCTTAAACAGTTAGGTTAAACATAGTCCTTTTGGCCGCCACAGTTAGAGGGTTCAAAAGGCCAATAATACTTCTGAGATGCCTATGGCGTTGCGGATGTTTGTGAGAGACATTGATTGCTTTTCATCAAGCGACACGCTTGCCCGTTTGCCTACTTATCCCATAAAATATTATATATTTAGTAACCGGTGGTAATGGACATTGGTGCTAACGATACAAGGATACCTTTGCGGTCTCAAATCCGTCTGTTTAGTAGAGGGACTATTATGACATATACTTAAGAGCTATTGATGATGAAAACTATTTGTATGTTATATGGACAGTCAAAAGTTTTACCGCGACAAGCAAAACAATAACAGAAAATTAATAATGTGACTGTAGACTCTACGGAAGACAACCGAAAAGTGACACTTTTCGGTTGTCTTCCGTAGAGTCTACTATACCTGAGGATGCCTCGTGTTGGGGCGAAACACGTGTCGTTTACAAAATGGAAAAGTGATAATGTGTGTTTGGTGTTGTGTATAGTGGTTGGTGGGTGGAGAATTGATGGCCGATTTTCGGTAAGTTTTTGGTTTAAGTTTCAAATAAATCCACTAAACCCAACGGAAAAACATACATTATTAATTTTCTGTTATTGTTTTGCTTGTCGCGGATCTTAGCTAAGTAAAACTTTTGACTGTCCATATAGTGATGGATTTCCGCAAAGTAACGCCTGACTCCATTAATAATATTTGTATGTTGTCATTTCTCATGTTGTCAGGTATCGTCTATTGGATACAAGAGCAAAATACGTAATGCTGCATGATACAAGGTTATTTGATAGCGATTTACATTATCTATGGAAACGTATTGTGAACGTACTATTCCTAAATCATCACAACGCAGACGTCAGTGGCAAACATTCATCTTGGTTTGATCTATCCACTGTTCCGTTCCCGAACCCTATTAAAGGTGTACTCATACCGAGACGGGTCAATGTATGGAGGGGTGGAAGAATGCAATACAGCCTTGATCTATTTAAAGAGAAGGCGGCGAACCTCAATGGCAAGCTGGTCGACGTGGTCTACTTGGATCACGTGCCATCGGTTATGGTTACAAAAACGAACGAGACTCGCAAAGTAGGCGGTGTAGAAATCGAGGTATGCTGATCTGTAACAATAGTAAGGAGCCATGGTATATTTTACATAAGCCGGTCCTTGGAGCCGGATCAATCAATGCATATTTTCTTGAGTATACATTATACATAGTTCAACTTGATCAATTTAACACATGCCAGTTATGTTACATCAATTTAAATACAAAATGTTTTCTTGACCAATTGTCAAGTATCTATTGAATTAATATTAGTTTTAAAGCCAGTGTGTTATCAAGTACGACTAGTTTAATTAATTTAAAAGAAAATTAAACATCTTATTAGATCAAGTAAAAAATACAAACCTTTTCCTTACGATTTTCCTGACGATTCCCACATTTAAAAAATTATGTGGAAAAAGAAAAATATTATATAGATTTATAAATTTGTGAGTATATAATTTATGTTATTTATAGATTATAAGTTTATTAAATTATTTAGTTGACGTAAAAGGAATCTGGGCCCAGCAAAAACCAATTAGATTCAATGGGCTCATATGTATTATTATATTCCATTACACTTTTTATCAATATAGTATAAAAAAATTATATAGTTTAGGGTAACACGATAGTTCTGTTATCCAAAGGATAGAGGGAAATCCTGTAAAAACTATAGTGTAGTACTAAATTATCAAGACTATAAGTGAGTGTGTGAGTGTAATAGGTATATATATATAGTATATATACCTATATATATGTATATATAGTATATATATATATATATATATATATAGTATGTTCATGATGCAAATGGAAATATTTCTTGCAGATCCTCAATTTATTAGCGGAAAAAATGAACTTCAAACCAAAAATATACCAACCGTTCAACGCAGAGCAAGACAAGTGGGGTGAAAGGGGTGAGAACGGTACGTTTTCTGGATTACTGGGTGAAATGGTAAACGGCAAAGCCGATATGGCGTTGGGCAATCTCCAGAATACCCTCTACTACCAGGAGCTGACTGACTTAAGTATACCTTATACTACACAATGTTGGACGTTTCTGACCCCCGAAGCTTTAACAGATAATTCTTGGAAGACTTTGATTTTACCCTTTAAGTAGGTTCCATTTTAAAACATTAATTTTTTTTTAACAGCCCATATATGCCCCACTGCTGAGCACAGGCCTTTCCATTTCTGGAGGAACGGACGTTAACCAACCACGCTTATCCAATGCGGATTGGCGGGGTTACCAGACTAGGGATAAATATTTTTAGTCCATACATATGTTTATTCCGATGCAAGGGTCAAACCAGCGACCATTGACTCCGCAGGCGGAGGGCCCCGGCACTGAGCCAATTGGTCGTCAATTAATACAATAATCAAATTTAAAATTCAGTCCTTACTGAATTACTAATCTAATTCTACAGAGTAGTACTGTATGGAAATAAATAATTATAATTTACCCTCGGCGGTCTTTCCGAACCGTTACGACATTGGAACCTTCAAAAAACAGGCCTATACTTACATAAAAGGCCGGCAACGCTTCCGCGACTCCTGCCGTGTAGCGGTTGCCCGTAGGCGGCGTTGATTGCTTTCCATCAGGCGACACGCTTGCTCGTTTGCCCTCCTATCCCATAAAAAAATAAGTTTCTAAACTATAGATACGAAACTTCTTTCCACGCACCACTACTTTGTGGACCAGCTACCACCAGTGGTGTTTCCGAAGTGATACGACATTGGAGTCTTCAACAAAAAATATTTCTTAAAGATCGGAATGCCTATAGCGCTGCGGATGTCTATGGGCGGCGCTAATTGTTTTCCATCAGGTGACACACTCGCCCATTCGCCTCCCGAGCCCGTAAAAAAACGAAAACGTGTCCGATGGTTGGGAAACCACTGCACTTAATGAATTTTCTTTCAGACTGTACATGTGGATCGCAGTGTTGCTAGTTTTGCTAGTGACCGGCACAATATTCTACGGCCTGGCGAAATATTACATACACTTGATGGACTATAAAAGAAACAGCGCGGAGAGAAATTCGATGGCACAACAGAGGAAAATACTAAACGATGGTAAATACAACCGCATCGACCCAAAATAGGCCTCCCAAATTTATATAGTAAATATAAAAGTTGTTATCACTATGCTTGGCGGATTGGGGATTGCAGATTGGGTTCTATTCTAGTTAGATGCTGCTACCCATTTTTTATTATATATATATATATATATATATATATATATATATATATATATATATATATATATATATATATATATATATATATATATATATATATATATATATATATATATATATATATATATATATATATATATATATATATATATATATATATATATATATATATATATATATATATATATATATATATATATATATTCACGCCTATCCCCCGCAGGGGTTAGTAGAGACCACAGAGCTCCATCTGCTACCATTCATCGCAGCGAAACGGCTCTCCATTGGTCGCTTCTCGCCCTCGTGAGAGTCAGGACGTGACGGGTGGCGGAACCACGTCGCCGTTATTTTTTCAACAAATTAGATGTATTTAATTCGTCTTAGTGAATCCCACGAGTCGCAAGGGAGGATGGAGGTCAGCCCCAGCAAAGCCCTGCATGCTGAGGTAAGGCACCTTGGTACCCGGGGGAGCCCGATCCCGGGACGGTCGGCACACTTGCGACTAAGCTCGCCCTTACCCATGCATCCTTTGGCACGGCAGACCGTGGATTGGCTTTTATACCATTTACTGGTATAAAAGCCATTGTCATCTCGTACCGCCATGTGAAGAAATAAGGTGACCTTATGCTGTCGAGTACTACACAGATAGAAAGAAATAACATGTAGGTGATTTTTATTATAGTTAGATGCTGCTACCCTTATTTACTGGTATAAAAGCCATAGTCACCTCGTACCACACCCATGGGAAGAAATAAGGTGGCCTTATGCTGTCGGGTACTATACAGAAAGAAAGAGATAACATATAAGGTGTCTGGTGGCTGAATAAGGTTTTTAGGTCGAATAATCAGAAAACGCATGCTTACTGATTATTTTCTGCCAATATTGAGAGAACTACCTGCCTTTACTTCACGCACAAAGTTTCAACAAGATGGCATCACTCAAACTGCTAGAAACCATGGAGCTTCTTCGTATTGCTTCCCTAACAAATTAATAAGCCGTTTTGGCGATATCTCCTGGCTACCCAGGTCGGTTGATTTCACCCCTATGGACTCTTTTCTGTCGGTGTATCTCAAAAGTAAAGCCTATGTAACAAATCCGACGACCATCTCGACACTATAGAAAATATCATCCGCGAGATTAATAGCATCCCGACACCAGTACCTGAGCGACTGGCATAAAATACTTCGACTAGATTCGGTAGTGTGCCCGACATGACAGTCATTTAAACGAAATAAAAACCCACTTAAATAAGATGTATATGATGTGTGTGTGTACGTATCAATGTCGTCACTGTGGTCCGCGATCTGCCCACGTTGGTTGTTGCTGAAAATTAGCACCAGGTGCTCCAATAGAACGCCTGGCATATGCTGAGGAAAAACCATTTATGACACTTGTTAGATTAAAACTAAAAAAATATTATTAAGCTTTTAATTTTAGCTATTGTGTGGACAGTCAAAAGTTTTAGTTGGTTTAAGTTCTAAATAAATCAACTTCATCCAGCAGGAAAAAACACACATTATTAATTTTCTGTTATTGTTTTGCTTGTCGCGGATCTTAGCTAGGTAAAACTTTTGACTGTCCATATAGTGATGGATTTCCGCAAAGTAACGCCTGACTCCATTAAAATTTTTAGCTATTGTAAAAAAAAGAGGTTTCATGAATAAAGTTTTTTTATTTCTAAATAAAAAAAAATAATCCACCATGACAGCTCAAAACGAGGTCTCAATTGAATCTCAAGTTAAATAAATAACCTTCTCCAGGCAACGATGTAAAATACAATAATCAATATTTACTTTTCAGATGCAAAACCAGTCGGCTTGTATTTGTTCGGGGAAATAACAAATAGCATCCTCTACACGTACGGTATGCTACTTGTCGTCTCCTTGCCAAAGTTACCCGCCGGTTGGTCGATTCGTTTACTCACGGGCTGGTACTGGCTGTACTGCATACTTTTGGTCGTTGCGTACAGGGCCAGCATGACTGCTATCTTAGCGAACCCGGCGCCGCGAGTAACGATTGACACATTGAAGGAACTGGTCGATAGTAACATAGCATGGGGCGGTTGGGGGAAGGAGACAAAAGATTTCTTTGACGATTCATTGGATGATATCGGACAGAGAATTGGAAAAAGGTTCGAACACGTCAACGATCCAGACAAAGCAGCAGAGAGAATAGCTCGCGGTGTGTTCGCTTATTACGACAATAGGGATTTCTTGAAATATTTAAGCGTTAAAACCAAGTTGAACCATACAAACGTGGATACAGAAAATACAACAATGAATTGTACGTACTCTGATAAATCTGGTACGGAAAGAAATTTGCATATAATGACGGACTGCGTAGTGAATATACCAATTTCAATAGGTTTCCACAAAAACTCTCCGTTGAAAGCTGTAGCAGACGTCTATGTGAGACGAATAGTCGAAGTCGGTCTTGTTGAGAAATGGTTGAACGACGCTATGTACCGAGTTAGGATTTTAGAAAGAAATGAAGAGGAAATTAAAGCGTTGATGAATTTGAAGAAACTTCTTGGGGCATTTATGGCATTGGCTATCGGCTATTTTTTGAGTATAGTATGCCTAATTGGTGAATTTTTACACTGGAATTATGTAGTTAAAAGAGATCCACAATTCGATAAATACGCTATAGGTTTATACTACACAAATAAAAATAAAAAACACTGTATATAAGCAGAATGTTTATTTAAAATTATTATTGATATCATAATTGTCTATGTTTTTATAGGGTCGCCATCTTTAAAATCAATAGACCAGGACAAGAATCTCGAAAGCCCGGAGCTGAACTCAAAAATCCGGAGGAATTCTTGCAAATTATTGTATTCTTTAAAAAAACATGTAAAAATTATAATTCCTTTTCAATTTATTGAATAATTTAAATACATAGTTTTAGTTTAAATCTTTTATTTGCAAGTATAAAACATCTAATTATTTATCTCATATCCTTTGGTAACAAATTAAATATCCTTTAAATCAGGACAAATCCGAGGAGTCTTGGAAGGATGGTGATCCTATGTTTTTAAATAAATAATATTATTCAGTCACATTTAGTTTAATAGTTACAAACATAGGTTGTACTAGTGTTACAGTCTTTCTTAAAAAATCCAACTATTACATTTTTTTAAAAATACACCACTGTCTGTATGTTGTTACGTCTACATTGTCAGTTCATTAAAATAATTTTCATTCTACTTTCACTTCACATATATTGAATAAATTTTTAATATTTACGAATTGACATTAATATAAAAAAAGATGCAAGGGATGAAAAACGAAAGAAAATAGAATTACCTAAAAAGTACAGAAGAAACTCTTTTAAATAATAATTAAAATATTGGTTATAAATAATGACAAATTAAAAAAGTTTACACAAATATTTTATACATTAACTAATGATCTATATCATTTATATTGTTAGATATACCTTTAAAGTCAGGTCAACATACCATAATGCCTCACTCATTTTGAATCAATGGCAAATGTACGACATTTGCAATTACTGAAGGAGAAAGAGAATCCTAGTTTCTAAAAAAATGTTCACCTATCAGACAGAGTGACAAATACACATATTTTTGGTGTCAGAGCATAGCTAAGGTTTGAAATATTAGAACCTAACAACATCAGTGCATTTTACAATAATCATTTATTACATAGTCCATTTTATAACAACCAGTCAATTCATTGTACGACTACAATTAAAAACACAAAAAAACAGTGATTAGTATATATTATTCACATAAATATTTGCTGTTATGTTATATCATTTAATGCATTATTGTTATTTTTGCTTTATATGTGAGTAGTAGTGGTTAAAAAAATTAATTTTGTACACACTTATTATATCACATGTCAAGCATATACACCGTTTTATCAGTTTTATTGTCTATTTTTACATATTTACTGCTGGTTATATTTTAAAAAATTATTACCACACTCTTTATGTCATTAAATTCCACGTGCACTAATTTGTCATTTGCAACTTACTATTAAGTTTTGCTCTCTATCCACACTAAAAGGAAACAATGTATATTTTAAATATTACAGCATACTCTGCCAAATCCATATGCTTTAGTTTTAAAACCCACAATAAGATTTCCTATTAAGAAATAAATTAGATGAACCATTATTAAGACTGTGAATAAATGCCTAACATCTTATCATATTATTATATAATCTTAATTCCGAGCCAGGGAAACGAACCCATAACTCTAAATGCATAACAGCATAATATGCATCAATTACACATTATACTCATGATTATTAGTAATTTTTTTTCCAACCAAGAGGTACACTTGATCTGACAGATGTTTCTAAGTATTTCATTAAACATTTCATTGAAGTCAACTGACTATATTACAGATGTTCCGATGACTATTAAAATTTTAGATACCCTCGTCAGTACCGACAGCAAAAAAATCTCAACTATGGCCATTTACATACCCTTAGAATATTGATTTACAATAATTTAATTATTATGTATAAGAATTATTCTCACCCTTTGATGTAAAGGGGAAAATATAAAAAAAAAATAGTTTTGAATGCAGCAATTTTTTTTTCTTTTTTTGCATAGCATAGCAAGCAAAGGAACATGCGGATTGCCTATTGGTAAATTATCACCACCATCCATACACGTCTGCAACGCCAGTGTCATTTCAGATGTGTTGCTAGCCTTTTGTAAACACATACACTCTTCTCTTGATTGCACCTTAAAATAGAATATATTTAAAACGTTTCAGGAATTCTTCAGTCATATGTTCTTAAAAATCAATTCTAAGATACAATTTAGTATATATAATAAAAAATCTCTATCACCAATACATACATAAATGATATGTCTTTCCCTCATTAATATTCAGAAGAAAAAATCACAATTTTTTTTATTCTACATTATAAGTGTTTAAAGTCAGAAACAATTCCAAAATTATGATATATATTTTAGTGATTCTGGAATTATTTCAATTACGACACTTAAGACACGATAGTAACACATGATAATACAGTCATATTTACACAATGACATGACAAAAAATGTTTCTTTAAATAATATGAATTACATATAACAAATTACAAATAAAAACCTGGGACACTGTATTTTTAATAATGGCTTTTGATTTGACCTTCAGGTATTAAAATTATATCCTATCATTTTTGTTTAGTAGTACAAAAAGTAGGTTGAGCTCCTTCGGGTGCATTTTCTAATATCCACGGATGTTTCAAAACATTAACTAAAGGCAATCTTTGATCTGGATTTATCACAAGCAATTTACCCATTAAATCTTTTGCTCTTTCAGATATGAAGTCTGGGTATTTGATTATCACATAACGTATTTTCTTATATGTTTGGGTAGTATCTTTTGCATCAAATGGAGGCAAGCCTACTAATAGTTCATAGCATAGTACTCCTAGACTCCAGATATCAACAGCATAATTGTGGGGCTTTCCTTCAATCATTTCAGGAGATAGATAATCTAAAGTACCACATATAGTCATTCTCCTTGATGATGGTGAGTGTACTGACCAGCCAAAGTCTGCTATTTTAAGCTCATAATTGTGACCAATGAGTAAGTTTTCTGGTTTTATGTCACGGTGGATGACTTTTTTAGAATGGCAATATATCAAAGCTTTAGTTAAATCTCTGACATAAATTGCTGCAGTTTTCTCGTCAAATCGTTCAGACTCCTTTAGAAGTTTATAAAGTGCACCATGTTTTGCATATTCCAAAATCAAATAAATTCGTTTCTCATCATGAAAATAACCGTACATGCGTAAAATGTTTGGATGTCGTAGCCGACATTGAATTTCAACTTCACGGCGGACCTGATGTTCAATTGAGGAATCTAGAATTTGACTTTTGAAGAGCACTTTCAATGCTACTACATAGTTGGATTCTTTTTCGCGTGCCAAATAAACGTTTCCAAACTTACCCTTACCGAGTGGTCTGCCTAAATCAAAATCTGAGAGGGCCCAAGATTTTTTCTTTTCGTCGGAATTTTTCGTATCAGGTTTGTGACTAGCTGCAGGTTCTTTGTCATAAGTCTTAACAACTTGTTGAGGGCGAATTGTAGGAACACCTGGTACTTTAAAGTTATCCGATTCCATTTTGTGCATGTTTTTTTGGCATATGCATGATCGTCCTACATTAGGATGACGATTCTCTTTACACTCACACTTTGGGATGTCCATATTCACTAATCCAGTATTCTATTTAAATTTAGTATTTTAATAATTAATTATTTCTTATCCTGCGAGTAACGTTCACAAGTTCTTATTCTTATCTTTCAAAATTTAAAGTTTTGAATAACGTTTTTCTTTGTCAAATCAAGAAACAACTTGGCGAAACTTAAAGCAGTGATCCCAGTCAAAAAATAAACTGCCTTGTTTTTGAACTATTCCCTCTTAGAACTTGGAAACTTAAATTACGGTATCTATATTTTTAAATAAATAATGAATGCTGATATTCGTTGCTTCAACTACGAACCTTCTTATTGATTTATTTTACTATTTCTTTAAAAAAATATATATAATTTTAGGTTATTAGACACAGGAAATTTGGCGATTTGCCTTGCTTATATTTGGCAACATTGAATATCACCTCAGCTGTTTATTATATTTATTAAAAAATATCGATAATACATACGTGAAGTTCCCAACAATATTATTATTACTACTTTTCAGATTTTATATTCTTGTCGGGTCGGTCTTATTATATTTTAGAACAAACAGAATGATCTAATTTTGAAATGAGTAAGAATGATAGAACCAGCCGACAGAAACTTTTTGTTATAAACTCTCAAAGTACAAAAAAAACGCCATTTTTTTCAATGATTCGTCCAATATAGCTCTGTATTAGATTTTCACTAAATTTATTTCTGAATAAGGCTTGTGTTTACTTTTGAAATTCCGGATCATTTTTATCAAATTTTCTGCCATGTTTCCTTCGGTAATCGGTAAAACACCTTTTCTCTTATATTGCTACTCAATTTCTTTACCATTCTCCCATCCTGTGTAAAATTTGATAAGAAAGGTTAATATATTTGCAACGCTTTTTGTGTTGATGATTTTCACACGTAGCGATACTTACAAATTACTTGTTTTACAAAAAGTTTAATTATTATTATATCAATCTTTTATTTATTTCTAAAATGATATCTGGATGCATGTAGCTGAAAACGTGGACCTTGGACAGAGCTTATGTATATGATATCATAAGAAATATGATCCATACCCAAGATCTTATCCAAAAGTTTTAGTTGGCATATTATATGATATCAAATTAAGTTTAGTAATGAAAGATAATCTATATCGATGTGGTAAAAACTTGAGATTATATACATATAAATTGTGCTAAGAAAATTTCTAAAATATTAAATATAACATCCTAGAAAAATAATATTACTGTCTTTCTTCTTCAGAAGTGCACCAGCACCAGCTACAGAATACCTGATATCATTTCTAAGTTTATTTAAGCAACATTAACGGGAGTATAATGAATTCCTCATTAAACATGTACATAACATTTAATAAAGACATTTACATATACACGCGCATCGAGTTCAAATATCGAGTTTAGGTAAAATATCGAGATTCAAATTAGGAGAATGAATCAGTATCAAAGTATTAATATTTTTTTGTGTCTGACATTTCAAGTCGAGCAATCAAATGCAAGTTTTAATGAAATAATTTAAAATTTTAACTTGCCAATGAAGAATCCAAGTTTTTATTTTCAATAAATATATTTTTATTTTCGAGCTTAAATTATATGTTGTAAAGTAATTTATGTGTAAGTAATTTTTTGACTTGAATGACTAAATTGTAAAAAACCTAGTTTGTGTTGGCATGTATTAATTTATTAGCATACTCACGTTGCTAAGTAATTAGGTCCTTATATGTTTTATAATACGATTGTTGTAACATGTATTTAAAGGTTTTTATTATCCTTTATAATTGTATTTTGTAGGTTATATTTATTATTTATTGAAGTTCACATTGAATTTCACATTTAAATGTAACAATTATAATAAAAGTTTGGAAATATTATGAGTTGGTATTTAATACATACTTTCCTGAAACAAACACTGAACTGATTTGAAAACATCTCATTAAGATACATGAGATATTTATATGTATGTATCTATATACATAAATACATATTGTCACGCCTGTTTCCCGTCGGGGTAGGCAGAGACTACAGATCTTCATCCGCTTCGTTTCTGGCACACCTTCCTTGTTACCTCCACACACATCCATTTTTTCATCAATACTTCCTCTCACATTCATCATAGCGAAACAGTTTTCCGTTAGTTGTTTCTCACCCTCGTGCGAATCAGGATGTAACAAGTGACATATATAGATAGATATGAATACTTTTATTTCAATTGTGGCTTATTAATGAATCATTTCGATTATTGAAAATGAACTTGCTACAAGTAATGCTAATGTTTAATATTCTTAGGTCAAATTTCAGAACCTCAAGCACAATGTCAGATGATGCAGAGCAGCAGGCTGAGGAAATAGAGGTGCTGAAATCCATTTATGAAGGAGATGAGAACTTCAAACAAGTTGATTCTACAACCTATCAATATAAGGTTTTGATTTTTTTATGTAGCCCATATATCATAAACATGTTTCACTGCTAGGTCTCTTCATTTTTAGAGGAATGAATACCACCTATATACCATACCGACCATTGACTCCAAGAGTAACTACACTACTAAGACAATTAGGTTTTCTTATAATAATTAAACATCCCAATTATATATTCATAACCATATAATGCAAACTAATCTCTTGATAAAAATCGTAAGAAATACAAAATAATTTTCTTATTAACATGCATCTTGATGTTAGGCAAAAGGGTTCAAAAAATATAAAACATAATTTTTAAAAAAAATGTACGTAAAAGATGCTACGTAAATGCTGTCTAAAAAACAAATAGAAATAGGTAGGGAATGTAGTGCAAACATTTAAGACACATAATTATAAATTCCAACACCCTCCTCCGTCCCTCTACCCCTCCCATTCCCACTCCCATAATGACACTTTCCTTAAAGGTCGGCAACGCTTCTGCACTGCCTATCATCATCATCATTAACAGCTTGCGGCAGTCCACTGATAAACATAGGCTTCCTCCATGGAGCGCCACCTAGCTCGATCTAGCACTGCCTATGGTGCTGCGGAAGTCTTTGGGTGGCTTTGATTGCTTTCTATCAGGTGACACCTGCTGGTTTGCCATCCTATCCCATAAAAAAAGAAAGAAAAGATTAATCAATGTTGAAAATATGTATATAAGACAATTGTTTTTCATTACAGTACATAGATGCAGATAAGTCTTTCATATTAGAAATAAAATGGGGGTCAACATATCCAACAGAAAAACCAAAATTTAATTTAGAAATATTCTACAATCAACATTTGTGAGTATTAAACTTTATTTTGTTTTTCATCTTTTTTGTATTTTCTTAAATAGTAAAACTCATGTGTCACTTTGTACATATCAATTAAACACACACAGAGATTTCAATTATAGTTTGTGAGTATGCTATTTTCGAGATCAATTTTTAGTGTGCAAGGGCCCACTAAAATACCATAAATATTGAAGATGTCTAGTGATTTTTGTGAAAGCATAAACAAGTTTGCTATTCCAATAACTACTTATATTTCAGAGTGCCAGCAGTAAAAGAGAAGATATTATCTATAGTGAACACTGAGGCTGATCAATGGGTTGGCTGTGCTATGACGTACACATTGTTTGAATGCCTAAAGGAGAATGTGGCTGAAATATTGGCAGAACAGACTGCAGAAGCTGTTGTAAGCAGAGTTGAAAAAATTGTCATAGAAGAACAGGTATATTTGTTATGTAAGCTTTCAGGAAGAAAGTTAATTCTTATTCCGTTCTTTTAGGAAGAAAGTGAATTCTTATTATTTGTAAAATTGAGTAGTCAGAAGAATGGGTCAACTTAATTTCAATCGGCCATTGGCTTTCTACAAATATGAGGGGTGTTACTATAATACCTACAAATGTCAAATATATGGGGGTTTGCGGATTGACAATTGTGGATTGGTTTCTATTAGATGTGTAGATGCTACTAACCAACTTTTGTATTTGTATTTGTTCTCAAAGTCATTTTGACCTTTTGAGTGAATGTATTACTGTACAACTTTTTGGTGAATGCTAATAAATTCAAATTATCTCTGTCTATTATAACTACATATCTTTATAAGCCTAACCCTACTATGAGGGCTATTACTGCTTTGTTTTTCGTTTCACCAGAGATATTTAAGTGAATTATATTACTTTTTTATTTTCATTCTCACCAACCTTAGTCCATAAGCTAAATGAGGTTAATTTTAATTAGTAATATATAATTTACTTCAGTTATTTGTTTTATGTTACAGACTGAAACCACAAAGAAGCCAGAGAAGAAGGAACAGTTAACGAAAGCACAAAAGCGTCGAGCGTGGGACAGAGCTGAAATCGGTCGAGCAGGGGAGAAACCTAGGGGTTGGGATTGGGTGGATATTGTAAAGCATCTCTCCCAAGTGCCTCACCAACCTGCATCATGATATTAACAAGTTAAAAATGTATGTTAGGGACATGTATAAAGCTAATTCTACTGCCACAGATGGATTTTTTTAAGGATTCGCGTTATTACCCCAAGGGTGGGAGTGGACGATATTCATCCATGTTTTAAAAACCACTCAATGTAAAGTACCGATGCATTGAATCAAGTCGATGTTTTGTTAAATTCTTAAAATCGAGTATTTTAATTATTTTATTTTACTATCTACGTACGTACGTTTTAAAAATATATAGTAGGTGAAATTACTGTATTAATACAACTTTTTGTATATTATATATTTTATATAATATTAAACAAGAAATTAACTAACGTCATGTTACAGTGAAAAATATTTTTAAACTTGTCATTTCTTCTATGTTGACGACATCTGCTTTTACAGTGTGCATGTTTGATTTTAAGTGCCTATTTTTTTTTATTTACGTGTCACGGCAATGTATTGAAACGTCGATTATTTTTTTTTGATGTATCGATATAAATCGATGCTAAAATGCTATATAATGCATCGATAAAAACATCGATTTTTTTCAATGTCTACCACTATCCTGGGATCTTTACAACTTCATTGGAAGGGCTGACGAATAGAAAGCCCCTAAGTTGCAACGCAAAAAATAAGCCGACAAGGCTATTTATTTATCAGAAATTTCACTTTAGAAACTTTAGCGAAGAAAGGACTTCAAGACCTTGGCTTGAATCGCTATTGAAGAGGAAGGATTCCTTCCATCAAATAAAGATAACGGATGAACGAGTGTCTACAGTGTTCGTGCAGACTTTATACACGTAAACATATTTCCCGCGACTATGAAAACATCACATGTTTTGTTTGTTTCTACTGAAAATAGAACTGTAAATTTAATATATAGGCATGTATATGTTTAATATATAAGTAGAGATTATTGTATAATTCTGATAATAGAGAATATTAAAAATGCATTAAATGTACACTGTTTACAAGTATACAAAGCAATCACTCGATCGAAAAATCGATGATCAGTCGACAGTCGTTCAAATGAATGACGTTCAAATCACTGATATTTAAATAACTGACGTTCAGATGACCGACGTTCAAATCACTGACGTTACATTCGAATGACCGATATTCGTATGACCGACGTTTTACTGACCGATGTTCGTCTGATTAACATTCACGTGACTGCCGCTGTATTGTTTGCATAATATGGATTTAAAAATAAGCCACTTTTATATAGCTAAAATATGTATATGTTCCGGACTTTGTTATTTTTGAGTACATGTAAATTAAATGGAAATAAATGTCTACGTCAAATTTCGAATTTTGTGTAGTTATTTGCATAATACGAATACCTAACCTTTCATCTGCTTGTTTGTTTGTCCGGTCTTACCTTGGAAAAATATTTTTATTTGTAAGAGTTATATAGAAGAAGACTCGATGGTAAAGGCCCAACTGAAGTGGAAATTCCCTCAAAGTTGAAGGGTTTTTTCAATCCCCAATTCTTGGGGAATTGGGGATTGAAAAATTTGTTTTTATTACTTAGGTAGACTCTAAAGTATGGACAAAAATGCGGCCATTTTATTAATTTATAATAAAAAAAAAACGATACATTATTTAATTAATTTTAGTCCACTCATATGTCTCAAATCATAACTTACAATACGCTACTAGTATTAAATAATATAATTGAACTAATAAAAATGAAATAATATTCAACGCCACTTAGAAATTGGGGGGAAAGTCCAAACTTTTCATTTCTGTTTTTCTTAGATGGCAATTAGCTATAACTGTTATGCCAGTGTCAAGTGAAATATATTATTATAACATTGAGTATCTTGAAATGCACCAGTCAGCTTGTCACTTTAAGTTCTAGTAAAATCTACGGACTTTGCACTCAACTAAAAAGTTACGATACACGCATTTGTTTCACTTATACGCCTTAAAAACAATACAATTTGCCACCATAATTAAATAATATAACTGATAATACCATAAGATTATGTAAAAAATAAAAACACAACGTCATTAATGGAAATTGGCGGGAAAAGTCTTCAAACTTTTATTTTCTTTTCTTTGGTGGCAATAAGTTAAAACTATTATGCCAGTGTCAAGTAAAATGAAATAATATTAAATCTCTTGACTCCTTCGTGTTCTCTCCATTCTATTCAATTGTTACTCCGAACGCACCGTTCATATCCTAAGTGTCCTGTGCATTCTATTCCTTCCTTATTCAACCGCACTGATTAACCTCCTTCGTGTTTTTTCCCATCTACGTGACATTGGGGAAATAATCCGTGCTATTTTGGCACTATTGAAACCCATCATAAATAAATGAATGACTGAATCGCTTGAAATAAAAATCTATTCTACCAAAACCTATATAGACTTTTTCAGTTAACTTAAAAAGTCACGATACATGCATTTATTTCATATCACTTCACTTATAAGTTTTAATCGAACTATATTGTATTATACACCACCACAATTAAACAATATAACTGATAATAATATAAGATTATGAAAATGAAATAAAAACACAACGTCACTGATGTATGTTGGCGGGAAAAGTCCTCTTCAAACTTGACACTATACAAACACTAAAAAGGTTTTACATTCGGTTTCAATAACGACATCTAATATAACATAATAAAAGAGTGACACATCAAATCTGACATTTTCCACAACAAAAAATATTAAATTTCATAAAATGTCAAGATCTTTTGAATTGAATCTATATTTATAGAATGATTTGACTGTTCGTCACAGTAAAACGATGATTTACACCAAGCAAGAATGGTATACCCCGGCAGAGGTCGCGGTCCACAACCGCGCTAACGATTGCTGGGTGTCGCTCAATGGAAAAGTTCTTAACATGACGCCGTGGCTAGAGCAGCAGTTCAGGTTGTGCAGATGTATTTCCACTTGCTCGTGCGCAGTGAAGAACTGGTACTGCGAGGAGCATTGCGTGGAACGGTGCGCTTGTTTCGATAGAGGTTTTGCTTATTGTGACGCGAAGCGTGTAAGTTGAAAAAAACTATATCTTAAACATGTTTATATAGAATTTCTGGTGGCAAAATTAGGTTTTTTAAACATAAATAATGGAAAAACATACAAATATACCATCAGCTTATAGATATCCGCAACATCCGCATCACAGCCTGCCCCTACGGGAAACAGACGGTTTCCCGGAGGGGAGGCTGAGACCACCGATCTTCATCTTTTACGATTCCGGCACACTTTGCTTTATTCACACTCATCACTCTCTTCATAAAAGCTAGCCGGTTAAGAGTACTTTTGACCTGACCTTAAGAATTTCGGCAATTTGGTCTAGTAATAATAAATGATCAATATTCTCCTTAAGTAAAGAGTCTAGTAACCCCGCCAATCCGCATTGGACAAGGTGGGTGGGTGAAGAACAGAAGTGCGAGTTTTATGATAAAATATTGACCGCCACGTCGGGCACATTCTTGGAATCTTACCATGGTATTTTGTGCCACTCGCTGACGTAGTGATAACGGGAAGATATTTTCTTTTGGTGCTGCATCTCAGCACGGATTTATTTCGTAGACTTTACGTTTAAGGTTACACAGAAAAAAGTCCATAGAGGTGACATCCGTCGATCTGTGTGGCCAAGGTATATCGCCGAAACGGTTTATTAATTTGCTAGGGAATATATCACGAAGAAGCTCTCTAGAAGTGTGAGACGTGGCGCCATCTTATTAAAACTATGTGCGTGAAGGCAAGATGTTCTCTTAATATTGGCAGAAAATAATTAGTAAGCATGCGTTTGTTGATTATTCGACCTATACCTACGTAAGTCTGCCACCGGAGCCCTATACCAATGGAACAATGTTTTTCTATACGACTTCGCACGCTTACGTTCTTTGCACTTAACACGTTCACTGCGCAAAGACAAACAGTGAATTTCATCTGGTGCGATGGCGGTCCAATAATGTATTAACACATATGGATGGTATTATAGCTCTATTATCTATACTGGCCGCCAAATATGGCGAAGACCAATCGGCTCAGTGGCGGGGCCCTCCATCCACGGAGTCAATGGTCGCGGGTTTGATCCCCGCATCGGAATAAATATATGTATGGATTTATTCTATTATAAATAGTTATCTGTCTACATATATAATAGGTACCGAGTCTGGTAACACCCCCAATCCGGATTTTCCTTTCTTCTCTACCCTTTTCCCTTCCTCTTCGCCAATCCACTGTCTGCCGTGCCAATGGATGCGTGGCTGGGGGCCAGCTTAGTCGCAAGCGTGCCGACCGTCTCGGGATCGGGCTCCGGGTACTATGGTGCCTTACCTCAGCATGCGGAGCTCTCCTGAGGCTGATCTCCGTCCTCCCTTGCGGCTCGTGGAATTCACTAAGACGAATTTTAATGTACCAAATTTGTTGAAAAATGACGGTGACGTGTTTCGCCACCCGTCACGTACTGATTCCCACGAGGGCGAAAAGCGACCAATGACGAGCCGTTTCGCTGCGATGAATGTGAGAGGAAGAGTGGATGAAAGGATGGATGAGTGTGGAGGAGGCGGGGAAGGTGTGCCGGGATCGAAGTGGATGGAGCTCTGTGACACGTATATAAATTAAATGAAAATATATTTATTCTGTTGAGTAATCCGCTAAGTTTAAATTGAAAACGAACAAATAATATGAAATAAAATTTAAGTAACAATAATACATGTAAATTTCATTACAATATCGCAAATATCGTCATTTTTTATTATATAGCAAATATTCGTAATTTTTTTAAACCTACGATGTTCGACTTGGCGTAGTATTCTTTGAAGGTATCGATATGGTAAAAATATTTATCCTGTTCGCGTAGGTTTGTTATAGACTTTTTTAACTAATTTATTTAATCTTTAAGTTGGCGCTGACTGTAATTGCTTACGCTGGAAAAGACGTCAGTCATTGGTTCAAAGGCGAGGATTGGGTGACGTGTATTCACCCCATCGTTGGGTCCAGTATACCGTACCAACCACACGGACCCGGATGCCGTCAGCCGGTGGTCCCTTCAACGCGATGGCGTCCTATTTCCAATCCGTGGTGGTTAGATAAGAACCTCGTGGTTGGGAAGATGACATCAAAGACGAGACCAATAAGGATTATCAATACCTTGACAGGTGCTAAACTAAATAACACCTACTGTATAAGCGTCATCTAGTTATGGATAATGTAAATAAAAAAGTACTATTATGAATATAATTTATAAGCGCCATCTAGTTTAAAATTTTATAACAAAATGATTGCTATATTATACACGCGCTATATAGCAGTCGCACTCCTTATATGCATTTATTTTAGAGTTTTATACTATATTTACAAGCAATATATATTTTCAATTTAAAATAAAAGTCATTGGGTTGAATACAAGGCTGTTTGGTCAGAAATTTTGCCGAATATTCAATATATGGTTTAAAGCTTACTTTGTCTTTCACAACCTTTAAATCGACGTAAAAAATCTTACCACCAGAGCAAAAAATAACTCTAGGTCATTCATATATTGTATTTATTTTAATTTTTTCTTATATATTCACGCCTATCCCTCGCAGGGGTTGGCAGAAACCACAGAGTTCCGTCCGCTATCATTCATGGCAGCGAAACGGTTCTCCATTGGTCGCTTCTTGCCCTCGTGAGAATCAGGACGTGACGGGTGGCGAACCACGTCGCCGTCATTTTTCAACAAATTAGGTATATTAAATTCGTCTTAGTGAATCCCACGAGCCGCAAGGGAGGATGGAGATCAGCCCTAGCAGAGCTCTGCATGCTGAGTTAAGGCACCATAGTACCCGGGATTGTTGGGGTTACCAGACTCGGAATAAATATTTATAAATCCATATATATATTTATTCCGATGCGGGAATCGAACCCGCGACCATTGACTCCGTGGGCGGAGGGCCCCCGAATCGGTCGTCAATTTGTTTTCATGCCGAAATTAAATTCTAGACCGTGACTCTGAAAGTGGCAGCATCCTCTCTAAAGTCACAAGACCTCACAATAAATTCATAACCTCACTTCGATGCAGGTTCTACGGTAACTCTTGAAGTCTGTTCAGAGGAAACAATCTATCAGATAATGATGCGTTATCTCCCTCACAATACGCACATGCTCTCATATACTTGGCGTTACATGAACAAACCCCTAGCTTATGACCGTAATTTGGAAGAGAACGGAGTGCCTGATGAAAGGGAGCGTTTTAATGATGTCGCCTTGCCTGATAACCTGCACATTCCTGCTCTAATGCTGTATTACAACGATGACTTGACTGAAGGTAAGAAATTGTGCTTCCCGTCATAGAATAAGGCTATCCCATTTATTCCCGAGTCATACGAGGCGAGCTTAGAAGCAATTTTGAGGGAGACCATTGTACAGCAATAGATGGTTATCAATCAATCAACAGCCTGCTGCAGTCCACTGCTGGACATAGGCTTCCCCCATGAAGCGCCACCTACCCCGATCTTCGGCTACACGCATCCAGTTTCTGCCAGCCGCCCTGCACAGATCGTCGCACCATCTAGTCCGGGGGGGGGGGCATCCCACACTACGTTTACTGAGACGCGGTCTCCACTCCGGCACTCGTTTGCTCCAACGATTGTTGGATCTCCGACAAACGTGACCAGCCCATTGCCACTTTAGTTTGCTAATTCGAAAGGCTATGTCCGTGACTTTAGTTTTCTGGCGGATTTGTTCATTCCGAATCATATCTACCAGAGAAACTCCGAGCATAGCTCTCTCCATAGCTTTCTGAGCGACTCTGAGCTTATGAAGCAGACGGACTGTCAGCGTCCACGTTTCGGTGCCGTAGGAGAGTACGGTTATGGCTGTATTAATTTTAGGATGTTTATACCCACCATTGGCTTGTCGGATGTTTTATGCGTTGATAAGCAACATACATAGGTTGATAAACTTCAAGGTGCGATGGGAGTTGGATTAGTATTCTCAAAAGTATAATAATAAACACACTCATTAAAGCAAATGCTATTAAAAATGATTGTGAAATTTTTTATTGACAACCAGGTTTTGTGAAAATTTGATTTTTGATCTAATAGGATCTTACACATCGCAACCTTCAGTAATTAAAGTTTTTGAGATTAATAATAAAATTAATCTTAATTAACACTTGACAGATTATTTAATCTGTAACAACTCATTTCTTTCTAAGTTGCATTGATAATGAACGTTATAATATGGATCAAACGGTTTAAATCTCTTTCCGAACTGTTTATAAAATTGCTATTTGAACTTTTCACGGCAACTTTCATCAGTGACGTTGTGTTTTTATTTCATTTTCATAATCTTATATTATTATCAGATATATTGATTGATTGTCGTGGCCTATTATACAATACAGTTTGATTAAAGCGTATAAGTGAAGTGATATGAAAGAAATGCGTATATCGTCACATTTTAAGTTAACTGAAAGATTTCGTTGGACTCTTTCAGTTAACTTAAAATGTGACGATATACGCATTCCTTAGTAGAACAGCATTTGTTTTAGTAGAACAGCCACCATTTTATCAAAACGTAGTGTAACAAATTAATTAGTTATATATCAAGAGATTTGATATTATTGTATTTTAATTGACACTGGCATAATATATACTAATTGCTAACAAAGCAAAGAAAAAACCATTGCTATTTTGAAATAATAATCTAAATTGTAATTTTTTGCTCAGTGTTGTCAGTGTAAATATCAGTTTGTTAAATATTACAATATAAATTGATATATGTCCGCATAAATATCAAATGATATATATCGTGATATTCTTATATCCGATTTATTATAAAATAATACTTATATTTTTTCTAGATCCTCCGAAATCTTGCTTCTGCCTGTCATGTGACACGGCACCGGAAGAATGCTTTAAAGATTGATTGCAACTACATACTTGTCATACAAGAAAAATGTTTTTAATTCTTACTAATTATATTTTCGTTTTATTTATCATAACGCGGTTTTATTTAGCTCGTACCCGTAGCTATATTTGGTTTAAATTTTGCGACAGTTTTTTTAACTTCACTAAAGCTCTTCTTACGGAACTAGGCACACAGATTGGGTTTCTGTGTGTGTGTATGACAATACGTTGTTATGGAGTGTCTGTCAGGAGGTGGACAGTGGAACTGACGTCGTCAATGGTACGTTACTAAAAATTACCGAGTTACCAACGAGTTACCAACCCCCCCAATCCGCATTTCCGGTCCTGCCTTTCCTTTCTTCTCTATCCTTTCCTTTCCTCTCCGCTAATCCACAGAATGCCGTGCCAAAGGATGCGTGGCTAAGGGCGAGCTTAGTCGCAAGCGTGCCAACTGTCCCGGGATTGGGCTCCTCTGGGTACTATGGTGCCTTACTTCAGCATGCAGGGCTCTGCCGGGGCTGATCTCCATCCTTCCTTGCGGATCGTGGGATTCCCTGAGACGAATTTAATATACCTAATTTGTTGAAAATGACGGCGACGTCGTTTGCCACCCGTCACGTTCTGATTCTCACGAGAGCGAGAAGCGACCAATGGAGAGCCGTTTCGCTGCGATCAATGGTAGCGGATGGAAGTCTGTGGTCTCTGCCAACCCCTGCGGGGGATAGGCGTGAATACATATGTATATATATGTATATGTGTATATATATATATATATATATATATATATATATATATATATATATATATATATATATATATATATATATATATATATATATATATATATATATATATATATATATATATTACAATTATTGTATATAAACCAACATTATCCTTACAGAATCTATACACAGAAATAGGACATATGGGCTGTACAAATAAATTCTTAGTCTTTGCGTGAGGAAATTATCTTCATAGAATGCTTGGACATATATCTTAACACACCTTGTGCTCCGAAACAAAAAGTATTTAAGGTTTTAAAGAAATATGATAAGACAAAAACATGTTTTTCAACGACCCACCAGACCGTGGAGATTTTATTCCAATGAGATACACTATTGTTATGAGCCCTCATAAAAACTTTTAATAATGGCTGACAGTTGTAATTAATTAAAAAAAAGCTGCTCAATCGCCTGATTTAGTCCCAGCTCACTGAACGCGTGGCTGCAGCCAAGGTAAAAACCAGTGCATCAACACAAGAACCTGACTCGACACGCCGTACAGTTTTAAATCAAATATACGGAATTAATGATACATAGATCTATGACATATTGTTACCATATACTCGGTCATTTTCAGGACAGTCCTGTATATTTCTTAAACAACTTTGGAAATCACTGATTCTCAAAATACTTTCGGATTCGGGACTCACCTCCAAGGTTATATGAAGAATAAAGGGGCATAACTGTATGAATGAAGAACTGGTCAAACAAGAAAAATTTTATTACTTAAATACAAATATTGAAGGTTTTTCATTTTTTTGTCATTAAATGTTTGACATCAATCATGTGTCTAATAAATTTCGATATTTATTTTTAACAATAATTATAGCCTTAAATACCTCCTTACATAAGTGTGAAGTACTAAAGGGAAGGAGTTTAATAGCTTCATCAGATAGGCAATAGTTGTTAGCAACGCAGAGCCCTCCGTCATTAGTCGCCTGCTCGTTTGGCAGGTGAGTCGATATATCGTCTTATTTTTCAGGGCTCATATTAGCAACTGGGCACTGCTCTGAACTGAGCAGGGATCATATCAGGTGGCTGATATTAGCAACTCAGCCTTCCGTGAAAATTCGCCTGCTCATTTGCCAGATTGTTCGATTTATCGTCTTATTTTTCATGGCCCACTCAATATTCGCTAACGACCCACCAGTGGGTCGCGACCCACGATTTGGGAAAATCCGTCTTAGACAGTAATGTTTTGTATAAAATAGTCCCAATTCCTTTCCTTCGTTTATTTTCTTACCATAATTTACATTCTCACACTAAGGTTGGCGATGGTTCGAACTTACTTAGCTTTTTTAAAAAAAATGGAATTAAGTTGATATTTTCGACGCTGTCCTGCATAAGTTTTGTAAGTTGGTAGCCCTATTTATTAGGATTGTTACCTCCTCCAACCGTTCTATGTTGCTGCATACAAGGGTCAGTTTTTACTAGACTCGTGCTATCTTTGATTTTGCGCACCTCATATGGTGCTGGATGTTGATTGTGCAGGTCCATTAATTTAAAAACAATCGTAATCGTGTAAGATTTAAATGGGCACTTAATGTATCATAATTTAATTATTTTTTTAACAGCCCATATATGTCCCACTGCTGAAAACAGGCATCTCCATTTCTGGAGGAACAGACGTTAACCCACCACAATTGTCCAATGCGGATTGGCGGGGTTACCAGACTCAGAAATAAATATTTGTTATCCATACATATATTTATTCCGAGATTTTAGCAATGCTTTAAATAATACCAGAATTCTTGTTAACGATTCCAACTAAGCTGTTTGTGCTAGGTAATGGTACATCAATAGTCAAATGGAAATAAATGACGACAGATCTGCTGCTTAAATTAAATAATATTTCAATATTTAATCACTTTCGAGCATTAAAACTGGTTAAATGAGATTTCAAATTTTGTTTGGTAACTGCTTATTTGCCGTATGCTCGATATGAATCATATCTATTACGCATAATACAACTAAAGTTATAAACAACTCTTTGGCAAAACGCTAGTTTCCTCACGGATTGTAAGTTCTTTTCTTGAAACAGCATCAATATATGTATAGCTTATTCATTCTTTGCAGTCAACTTAAAAAGTCACGATACACGCATTTATTTCATTTCACTCCATTTATACGCCTTAATCGAACTATATTATACCATACGCCACTAGAATTAAACAATATAATTTATAATACCATAAAATTATGAAAACGAAATAAAAAGACTAGGACATTTCCCGCCAACTTACATCAGTGACGTTGTGTTTTTGTTTCATTTCCATAATCTTATATTATTATCAGTTATATTGTTTAAGTGTGGTAATAAGTAAAGTGATATGAAATAAATGCGTGTATCGTAACTTTATAAGTTGACTAAAAAAGTCTATGAAAGGTTTTGGTAAAATAGCCAGTTTTTTATTAAGACGTAACGTGATAAGCTGACTTGTTAGATTTCAACAGATTGGATATTATTGTATTTTACTTGACACTGGCATAATAGTTATAACTAATTGCCATCAAAGAAAAGAAAAAAGACCACGTTACTGATGTAAAACGGCGGGATAAAAGTTTGTACTTTAAAAATACAGAAAGGCACGAGCAACAAGCACATACAGCCATTTTTTCATGAAAAATTCCATTGTGCACTTATGAAGAATAATTTTTTTATAAAATCAGTGTAAACGCACGAGCTACAACCGTATACGGCCATTTTTTATAAAAAAAGATTCCACTGTTTATTGTGAAGAATCCATTTTAATACCACAAGCCAATGGGGTCCCATAAGGGCACGTCGCGCTCCGTCGAGCATACATCCTGTGACCCGGCGCAACACAAGTAGTTTTCATTAAGTCTGTGCATATTAAAAGAACTGCAGCTACTTAAAACTTATTTTATACAATCAAATATACTTATTACATATTATGTGTTATACACAATGCAATGTTTCTATTAATATAATAGTAGATATATGGCATGTGGCATTTTTTATCGAAGTTGCTAGTAAAACATTGCTAGTCTTCCTTAAAAAATAGCACTAGTATAATATCCAATGGGAGGGAGTGGATGAAATCCAGCACCACAGGAATTCCATACTCTGATAGCAAAAGTCGAGTTGCTCTTCTTGCCTAATTTATTCATGTGTGCGATTGTGATTTTGTTGTGTTTCCGTTTCGTGTTTATTTATTTGTTTTTGTGTTCAGTTGATCCCATAATTCGACTGAGTAGATGAACAAATTTTATTAATAATAATATATACTCTCCAATTTCCTCCTCCAATTTCTTCCATTCCTTGGAGACCACTCTGAGACTATATTTGTCCATTTCTCTTTCTCTTATCATATGTCCTGTCCATTGCTATTTTAATAACTTACATACTTTTATTGCGTCTTTAAATTAGTTTAGAGTTTTTATATCTTGTAATCTTATTTTGTCTTGTATCTTTACGCCAATTGTACTTCTCTCTATACTGTTTTGACATATATTTATTTTTTTCTTTCACTGGCATGTCCTTGTTTTTCCCACATAAAATCTTGATTGTAAACCCATATTATGTTTTTATTAAACCTAGGGCTGGTCCAGATGTCGACATTCGACCTTAAATCATAGTTTTTTAATCTATTAACTTCATTTTTCTGTAGTTCTGTCCAGATCAACTCCAATTCCTTCAAATTTCACACTCCTCCGTCCAAGCAAATTTATATATTTACATATTAATACGTAGATTTACTCTTTACAAATGTCATGAAATTTATTAATAACATTCATTCCTTACCCCACGCAAAATGTCTATTTCTAGTTACTGAATGGACTACCAATTACGCACTTACGCGACCACCACGCATGCGCGGATCGAATAATTGTTACCCCAAATTATAGCATTCACCCCATGCAGAGCCCTAATAAAAATAACCGCGTAAAACAAACGGCGGCCATTTTCGTCCATAGAGAAATGAGTGATGCGACGCGCGCACGTGTTAAGTACGTGACGACTACAAATTGGCGCGAAATTGAATTTTTTTAAACTTTCAAACAGATTATACGTATATTAAAATGTCTATGAAATGTTGCGTACAAAGGTGTATACTTTTTATAATCATACACAGTTAAGTTTTGTGTAACTTTTCTTAAGTTTAAGTGGTTTTAGCTGTAATCCATTTAAATTATTGGATATTGGCGATTTGCAAGTTGTGGTAAGTTTAGATTATTTTAAACATTTTTAGTTAAAACTCTCCTAAATGTATACCCCGAACCTAATTGATCTTAGGAAGTGTTTTGTTGTGTTGTAATATTTGCAACTAATATATATACCTACTAATAAATAAAAACACATGAATGAAGTCACGGGTACATATTTTTTGTAATAAAGACGCAAATAACTAAGAAAAATATCTAATATAAAGCTTGGTATGATACATTCATGTCAAATGTATCATGCCAAAGGCATGACAAATTCATATAAACTGTAAATATAACTGTAAATAAGTTGTATATAAACACTAAGAAAGCTAGAGGGATTACAATATCTGCCTGTGTGTACGAACAGGCAGATATTGTATGCATGAGTAGGAATCGAACACAAGACCGTAAAAACGGAGTCCTCTGCTCACAATTATGCGCGATTATTTCTAATATTGAAATAATTATTCCGCGATTGTATGTTTACCCTCAAATTTTAAGGTATTTTAGTTTCGTACTTTAAAGTCAAAAGAAGCCTACCAAATCCCTTATGAATTTATATTTTCGCGAAAGTTTTCTCCAAATCAGTTCAGTTAATTCCTAAATAAAATTAGACAAACAAATTATAAATTTTCAAATATTTCCATCGTAAAATTCGTTATATAATTTTATAATAATATTGACTTGAAAAACGACAACAAAGTGGATGTCTATAGAATTTCTTTCAACAGATTTTCTCATTTCAGAGGACTTTTATTCCAAAAATAGAAACTTGAATCTTAAGAGATTGTTTGATAAATTAAATATAATTTCTCACTTCATAGAAATAAACAAATTTAATTTGAACTGCCTAACACTATGAACCTAATTTGTTAAAAAAATGACGGCGACGTGGTTCGCCACCCGTCGCATCCTGATTCCCATGAAGGCGAGAAGAGCCATTTCGCTACGATGAATGTGAGAGGAAGGATGGATGAGTTGGAGGAAGTAAGGAAGATCTGTGGTCTCTGCCTACCCCTACGGGAAATAGACGTGATTATATGTATGTAATTTGAACTGATATTCCTTGTTTATGAGGTAAGGTTGAATAAAGAGTATATTTACAGGGAGCGTATAAATATGAGGTGAGGCGGGTGTGTTTGCAGATTTAAAAGCATTTCGTTAATGAATATCGTATCGATTTTTTCCCCCTAGCGATTCACCCCACCCATTATTCTCATCGGACCGCTCTAATAGACTCCTAGTTAAATATTTTTTTTACTGTAATGGAGTAGGTAAACAGCGTAACGTCTAATGGAAAACTAAACGAATGCATTCAATTTGAATTTGACGTCCTAAACCATGCCAGGGAAGAAAATAGAGCAGTCTCATTTCGGAGCTGGTTACACATAAATATTCTGTTACGACCGCAGGTGGAGAACGCCCAATCCCCCGCATTAAGTCCACCTGAAGTAGATATTGTGCAAAAAGTTTAAATAAAAATAAAATAAAATAAAACTTTTGAGGAGTTTCCGCCTGTAGCATAGTTAGGCTGGATATACATACATGTATATATGTGGAAGTACCATATTCTGATAGAAGACCGACTCCTAAACAGTATCTATGTTACAGTACTTCGTCTGATAAGCATTGAATGATGAAGGTCTAATCCCTTCCTCATTACTATTTTTCCATTCTCTTTTTGATGTGAAACATCTTGTATGGGAGTAAAATCGTAGACCGAGATGTCGTCTCAATTCAGGCTACGCTCTCCTATACTCGACTCTATACAGGATCACTTACACGTGAGCATAGGGTAGAGACCGAGCCGTTGTCATTGCTTCACATCTACCAAGCATCTAATGACGCATCTCTTTTTTAATTCCTTTTCCTATGATTTCAAAGGCAGGCTCCGCATCTGCAGTGATCTCGGTCTTGATGTCCATGGACTATCCGATTGCGGTATTGATAAAGAAATACGACATAGAAGTATTCAAGAGATGAGCAAATAGGTTTACAAAAGGCCGGCATAGATGTATATCTATGTATCCAGCGTAACGATAGTCTATGGGCGGTGTTAACCACTTATCGATGGGTGATCTGCATACTCGTTTGCCTGCTGTGCTATAAACAAATCCACCAGTATATTAATATTTGTTTATGAGGACAATAAACAAAAAGCAGACATATAATATTGAAACAACTTTTATGATAGCTACTGGTCTTATCTTACTTTACTTTACAAGCATATCAACGGTATCCGTAGAAAAACTCCACCATTCCGTTTGTGATTTGTTTACAATCGACCATAGACAAAAACTTCGCGCCATTGTGCTATCTGACTGGGAACAATAGATAAAGAGCTTATCGAATAGCTCCATTGTTTTATGCGTCGGTCGTAGATACCTCGTCCTGTCGATATGGCCTCGCAATCGAAAATAACCTTTTGCTATGTTTTTTTTTCGAGAAGCTACGGTCACACATTGTAGATCTTTCACATTACCAGGGATTGAAATGAAAATGGGCTGAACAAAAAAAAATTTCTTATGTAAGATATTTAGCAGAATGTAAAAGTAGGAATAGACTTTAATTTGTTTTTATATATATATATATATATATATATATATATATATATATATATATATATATATATATATGTAGCCTATATATATAGCCTTCCTATTCATAAATCATAAAGCTTTTCTTTCTTTCTTTCTATTGATTTTTTTCCGAGTACATTTTGACTAACGTTGAAATTGAATTTATGTATGGTTTTTATCTAAAAACCATCTTCATTTGAATCTTTAAAGCTGATAAGTTTAGCGGGAGTAAGGCAGACAGCTTATGAATTAATACGATGATCTCCAAACCAGAATGATAGAGTTATAAATAATTGAAACATGTTTTGTTTTTCAGATAATACCGGATGATGGCAACACTACCGATTTACGTTTCTCTCAGCAGGTAAGGATTAATTTAAAAATAATAGATTGCCCAGTCGCAGAATTAGTTTATATGTCGAATAATCAGTACACGCACTCTGACTGATTATTTTCAGCCAATATTGTGTAAGCATCCTGCCTTCATTTCACGCAAAATGTTTCAACAAGATGGCGCCATGCCTCACACTCCTAGACAGACCATAGAACTTCTTCATGATTTCTTCCGTAGCAAATTAATAAGCCGGTTCAGCATTTGCTTTCATACGCCACATCGATGCTTTTCGCTGGATACACGTATGTATCCACCATGTCCACCCATAAGATCGCTGGGCGCATAGATCTACCCAGAGCAGTCAAAAGATTAATTACCTTTAATGAAAAAAAAAAAAACGTATTTTCTATTCCACTATTGAAACTTCTCTTTTATTAACCGAAATGTTGCTTATGAGCAAAACTTCACTTAAACTATTATTTTGATACAATAAATATATAGGTAAAATTAATGAACAAATAAAAAAATATCTAACAGTATACCGCGTGTTTGCCCTAAACGAAAAGTTCCGACAGTAACCATCGAATTCGACAAGTCGTAAAGTGTAACATAAATTCCGTTACAGCTTCTCACACGCCATAATTTTATAGCATTTTAACGATTACGGATAACTTTCTTAAGGCTCATGTGCGCCTGGTAATTAGAGTGGTGGTACAAAGCGGTCCCTCAGGACCCAGGAAGCGATTCGTAAATATAAGCAACACGTGTCAACGTCGGGAATAATTAGTGCAGTTTATTGTGCAACTTTACGATAGTTTTATGTGTGAACGACGTGTATTTTGTAGCTTTCTTTGGGGGAGGTATTGTAGACGGGAAGTTGTGTTTATTATTATTTATTACGGCAATGACTACTATGAACTATGCCAAATGAAAATCTTTATATATGTATATTTATGTCTCATCATCGGACTGTTAAAATAATTTTATTTTCTCATTCAAGAATGGTTATATTTTATTTTTAAACACACCAAAAATGAAGTAAAAGTAAATGGCCGGGTGAACTTCGTTACATCTACAATTTGTTCCTCTGTATTTATCTTCTCCTGGTATGTTAATACTTAGGTATTCAATACTTGATTAATCAGTTAGTCAGAGTCAGGCGTTGTCATTATAATACTTTGCGAAAATCAATTACTATGTGGACGATTTACCACCACCGTTCAGATATAAAATAAGCACGGTCACCTTCAAAAAAAATACAAAGCTGCTCTGCTTAAAAGACAATTTTGCCGCAGAACATATACAACATGCCTCTATAAATCTATTAAATGTAAAGGGCTATTTTAAACAATAACTCACACACACACACACACACACACACGCGCGCGCGCGCACACATATACACGTATACACACGCACGCACACACACACTCAAACACACGTACGAACTTCCACATAACGTCTGGCGGGAAGGAAGTGGATGAAAATCAGCGCTACAGGGGAATCCCTTCCCCTGTTAGCAAAATGAGCCACTTCCCTTTTCCCTTGTCTGGGATAAGATTATATATAAATATGTTAGATTATAAGATTTTATTTTAATGTAAATTTAATATAATATAAGCATAATGTAGTTAAGTATAATGTAATTTTAATTTTGGTATCTTATTCGGGGCAAATAAAAAATTTTTAAAATTATTTTATTACTTAAAAAAGTAGGATAATGCTTTGGTAAAAGGCTAGCGCAGATTTTCTAATCATTTTGTTATACCTAGAACGCAAATTAATTATTAATATTCAAAAATTCAAAAATAATTATTATTATATTTTATATACAAATGATTGTTTGATGTTATATAGTTAAATATATAATCACTCACAAATAAAAAGTTAAATCTGCTATTTTTTCAATGTTTAACGCGTTAAATTAAAAACTAAAATTTGCGCGTCGAGCATTATGTAAAAAAAAATTTCAGAAAACCTAAACTCGTAATCACAGTATCATATTAATTAATTTATTATATACAAAAAAGATTACAGCTAAAATAAAACTTGGATAATGGAATGCGATATACCTTTTATTATGATATTATGATGGCGAAACTACGTATGGATTGCAAATGTTGTTCAACCGTTTGTTGCCTTGCCTTCAAAAAGCGTATAATGACTTCAATGAGTACCAAACCAGTAACTGTACCATAGTAAAAACAATATAAATTATGTATAAAGCTTGCGAGAGCTTTCGTCGCGTCCGCCCGTCCGTGGCTTCCTGTCTCCGGCTAAGGAAGTAAATGCCGAAACGTGCGATGTCTTAGGGCTGTCAATTAAAAATAAAGTAAATATAAATGTTATTAAAATTTTTCAAATCCCTTGGACTACGTATAAAAGGCTTGCAGCCAATTCAGCACAACTTTCCTCTTCCTTTGCGAGGTGCATCAGTTCTGGAGCACTAGCTATCCCGGTCCACTCCCTGATATTACGTGGCCAAGACTTTCATTTTAGACGAGCTTGTCTTTTGCCTGCGATTTTTCCCATCATCATCAGTTGCAGCAATTTGTACCTGTTATGTCTCATGATATGACCCAGGTAAGCAACTTTTCTACCTTTGACGGTCTGCAAAAGTTCATGTTTTTGCTTGACTTGTCGGAGAACCTCGTCAAAACTCAAAACTTCCGTAGAATGAAATTCAAAGTTTGATATGTATATTCTACAAGGGTACTTTACTTCCTTTCTTGAGCGGGCCTATTGATTGATGCTAAAAAAATTGTTAAAAATAATCATGTTTTAATAAAATTATAATATACAATATTTAAAACTAACAGAGCATTTTTTGCTACAATGTTTTTATTACTTTTTGAATTTTCATGCTCAAGATTACGCCCTAAAGTATTTACTAATTAAATGAGGTTAGAATCCCGTGGTCGACGATAGTTGTTTGTAAGCAAGCGTATGTTCATCGAAGTAGAGAAATGTGCCCAACAGTGGGGCTTATTTACGCAAGTTTTTGCTGTTTAATTAACATAAAAAGTCGAACCGAAGAATATATCTTTTTATTTTATTGGTTTTGGAAAATAGAAGCGCCAGAAGTAAGAAAAAAATTAGAATGTTGGCTTTTTGTCTTATATAATATATATATATATATATATATATATATATATATATATATATATATATATATATATATATATATATATATATATATATATATATATATATTTAATTTAAAATTATATTTTTTATGTTTAAATATTGTTTCCTCAAAATGCAATATTAGTTTGCTAATGGATTTTCGAGAATCTTAACAAAATAATTGTTGACTCCATCAATTATGTAATTTAATTCTAATCAATTATTAATATAAAAATAAGTTGACTCGATAATTCATAATGTGATGTATTGAATTCTTTGTGGCAGCCCTATGCTCATCGATAACAATTCTACAGTCGCCATATTGCTCTTACTTATTTGGTAAGTGGACAAAATACTTCTCACATACTAATGGTATCCAACAAAACCTGATAAAAGCATTATATTTTATGTGTTTAGATACATATATACCCTACTCGTACTTCTAGAAATGGCTCCGATGTACTGCAAATCGAAGTTTTATACAACTATCATATTAGTTGCGAATTTACACATTTGCTATCAAAAGTTTATTTAACTACAAAGTGGTAGAGCCACGCTGCAGGCGAATACTTTGTCAAGAGTGGCATATTATTTGTCTGTGGCATGAATGGAACAACTCGCCCGGGGAAGTACCACAATCCCGCAGAAAACTGTCGTCTGAGTGGTAGCTTAGCTATCACGCAACGTTCGGTGAGTGTGTTTGAGTTCTGGAGGTTCACCCCCTCCTTACTCCTTCTTCTCCCTCCCAAACCTTTTCTTAAAGCTTCGCTTCGCTGACAACGCTTCTGCACTGTCTATGACACTGCGGACATTTATGGGTGGCGTTGATCACTTTCCATCAAGTTACACGCCTGCTCGTTTACCTTTCTATCCCATAAAAAAGTTGTCCTATCTCAGACAAATAGACGTAGAGTATTTGTACTTTTATTACACTACAGAATCTTCCTCATACAATATTATAACTTAATGGGAGTCGTTATCTTTCACCAGTATTTCAACATTTTCACTTCTGCCATAATTCTAAGACGGAGTATAATTAGTGGTTGTAAATGTAAAATTGGCGTTGGGATCGCATTAAGGCCGGCCATACACGGACTGATCGAGCAGTTAGCCAGTGGCCAGCAGTAAGTCGCTCTTGCAGTCATAGTCAACAGCTGGAAGCTGCCAGTTCACTGGAACAGTCGATACCAACTGCAGCAGTTGGTATCGACTGCTCATAAGTCACATAATTAAAGACGAGGGGGCGGGAGGCGCGCGTGACGTGGAGTGAAGAGCGCGGGCGCAGGTAACTGCGCGGGAGCAGTCGATAGCTCAAGCAGTCAGTGTATGCTTGCTTGACCGAACGATGAAATTTCACCGCGCTGCCAACCGCCCGAAGCAGTCTCAATTGCTCGGTGTGCGTGTATGTGTGTACTATTACGTGTCAGCCGTACTGATACGGCGACGCGGGATCTTTAGGGGGTTTTATCTTCGATATAATGTAACTCTTCCAAGTGAAAATAATTTATTTATGAATCACTGTATACATTTAACATTAATGATAAACTTTATTCACACTTCATCAATATTAATTTTTTATCTAAGTAAAGGCTTATATGTTATTCGAAAGACTCAGTCGATCGAATCTTATTTTTTTTATATGTAACAATTTATTTCTTTCTATTTTCAATTTTAGTTTTAATACATTAGTGATATATTTATCAATGTATCCCTACAGTACATAGTTTGCTATGCGGTCGCAGCCGCAGTCGATACTAGCTGCGTCAAACTGTCCGTGTATAGTCAGCCTAAGGAGTTGTGATTTATATGTCTTTTGTTTAAAGACCCGTCCTTATCTATCGCGATAGATGGAGATTGGAATGTGATATGTGACAGATTATATCTCAGCTTGAATCTCTGGTTTTCGGAGGGATGTCTCCACCCATAGGGTTTTCAAATACTGGTCAATTTTGTACCAGTGGCAGACTAAGCTCATCAGAAAAGCTGAATGAGGACCCCAGTATAAGAAGTTGATTTGATTTTACAACCTTTTTAAATGATCTTTTTTTTATTTATTCTTTGCCAGGCATTCTCTGCCAGTCAAACTTTGGGTTAATGTAAAAGATAAAAGTAGGTACAAAGACAAGAACAAGATATATATTATATAATATTTATTATTCAAAAATAATTACAAACCTATGTATTTATACAAATAGTTATGGCGAGTATACGCCAAACTTTTAAGTTTGGTCCCGAGACGCGCTCAATTTTATTTATTTACTGTACTATACATACTATAATTTGAAATAATATATACTATATTTAAAACAATTACTAGTTCAATTTATCAAGGACTATAATTAGATAAGATAAGAACTATAATAGATAAGGACAGGCCTTTAAACAAAAGACACATAAATCACGATCCCTTAGGCTGACTATACACGGACAGCTTGACGCAGCTAGTATCGACTGCGGCTGCGACCGCATAGCAAGCTATGTACTGTAGGGATACTTATAAACATAACCTAACACCGAAGACAGTAAAAAAATACCGTACGTAAAGTACAATATATAAGTGTAATTGAAACTAAATGAAAATTGAAAAGAAATTAGAATGATTAGCAGATGAAATATATTTTACATGCAAATAATTTTAATTTAAAAATTATATTATATATCATCGGTACATGCTGTACTTAGTTGTATCCACGGGATCTGCAAACTACCTATGGGCGGCGTTGATTGCTTTCCATCAGGCGGCACGCTTGCTCGTTTGCCCTACTAATCCATAAAAAAATACCTAGGTACTGAGCATATTTTTAAAACATTGTTAAGAATTCGATCAAGAGGACTTATAGATATTTGGAGGCCCTCAAATATCAGAGGCCTTCGGCGGCTCCCCTTCTGTTCCCCCTTTAGGCCGCCACTTTACACCTCGTCTTGGGCCTATTTTTCACTTGTAATCGTTTTTTTTTACCTTAAAATGGTTAAGGATGACAATGGCTGTTATATGCGTCGAATTGTCAACAGACGCTTATTCGGATTTACTGTAATATTGTTTTTAAACTTTGAAACTTGAATGTCACTTAAACATAACCGAACGTAGTTATCTGCGAGACTATAAAGTTTAATCTATACACATTGACAAAAAAATAAATTAAAAATAAAAATGGAGGATAGCTAGCGGAGTTTCTTTCGCCGTTTCTTCTCTGTTCAGAGAAAACTCATTACGAAACGGTGGTAAAACTTTATGGATAACATACTGGGATTCGGTGAATTAAATGTAATTTTAACGTCGAAATAATGAATTTGAATTGTACTGAACTGTCTTGTGTTTTTATTATATGGTGTTAAACATGGTGGAAAAAAAATATCGATGGAAAAAAACTATTAACGTCGTTTAAACACGAGAGGTGATAATAAAGGTGTCATGTATTTCACGGCATGGTGGCGAGTAAATAATTTCACGGTATATTGAGCGGTTCTCGCGTTCCCCATCAATCATCCTTGTGCGTGTCTGTCAGCGGGCGGCATGCGTTGAGAAGAGATCTGTCGACGTGTTAATAGTTATGGGTTAATATCGCGTTTGGCGAAGTATATAACGCATGATTCTTTATTACAGCCAGTTCGCTCCAGGCAATGACTACGGCACTGCGGAAGGCTCAATCATTACATCAGCACATCGGGATAAACATATGTAGGTCATCGTGACTGTGGTCCGTGATCTGACCACGTTGGTTCTTGCTGAAAACCAGCACCGTGTGTTTCAACTAGAGCGCCCGGCATATGCTGAGCAAGAACCATTTTATGACACTCGTTAGATTAAAATTATTTTTTTTGTTTTGTGTTTTTATTTGTATATATAATAATATTAAGGATTTAATTTAATTATTGTAAAAAAAGGTGTCATAAATAAAGTTTTTCTATTCTATAAATATATGTATATGTAGGCCATAGATAATAAATACCTACTGAGTCTGAATGTCCTGTCAATGGAAAAACGTGGTGGGTTAATAAGAATTCCTGCAGAAATAGGGATGCTGGATAACTAGAAAAGGTACATCATATATATATAAAGGGCTGGAAAAAATACACATTTTAATATCAATGAAATGCTGTAAAAGTATTTAAGGGCGCTATTGCAATACAGACATATTATGTCACAATCAAATGTTAGGAAAAAGTAGGATTAAATCATTTTTACGGGATAAGAAGGCAAACGCGCACGCGTATCACCTGATGGAACGCAATCAACGCCGCCCATAGACATCCGCAGCGCCATAAGCAGTGCGGAAGCGTTGCAGACCTTTAAGGAAAGTGTCATTATGATAGTGTATGGGGGAGGGGTATGGGGATGGGGTATGGGGGAGGGGAAAGGTGTTGGGCCTCCTGAATTCAGCCGCTCACCGTACGAAGCGGGAGTGTGGTACTTCACCGGGCGAGCCAGCCTATTCATACTAGAGACAAATACCATTACTAACTTAATAATGAACGATATCGAATAATCGTTTATTGCTGACTGTCAATTCGTAATTGCATATACATCGGAATTCTTCTATAATATACTAAGTCTAAACATTATCTACAGAACATGCGTTTTCTATTTCATTTTATTTGCATTAAGAAATTACCGCGCTATTTTAAGTACCGTGGCCCGTCGCCAGGTGTCGCTGAGAGCTGTCGTCTTCCAATGGCGAGTGCGTTATCGTTTGTCACTGTCTAAATATATTATGTGTGACAGAGAACATGCACATACGTGTGTGACGTGTTCGTTTATATCTCAAACTTTTTTTAAAGAACACTGGCAATGTTTTTAACAGTTTTCCAGCCATATTCAGTGATTGTGTTTTTATTTCATTTTCATTATCTTTCGTTCTTATCAGTTATATTGTTTAATTGTGGTGGTGTATTGTACAATATAATTCGATTAAGGCGCATAAGTAATATGAAATAAATGCGTACAACGTGACTTTTTAAGTTGATTGCAAAAGTCCATTATAGATTTTGGTAGAATAGCCACCGCTTCATCAACGAGATAACGTGACAATTGGCTCAGTGGTAGGGCCCCCCGCCCACGGAGTCAATGGTCGCGGGTTCGATCCCCGCATCGGAATAAATATGTGTATGGCCTACAAATATTTATTTTGAGTTTCGTTACCCCGTCGTTCCGCATTGTACAAGTTTAGTGGGTAACTTACCATTCCTCCAGAAATGGGGAGGCCCGTGATCAGCAGTGGGATCAATATTGGCTGTGAAAAAATACGTGACAATTGGACTAAATAATAATAAGATGGCCTCAAAAGGGTTTGATTTAAATAAGTAAGTAATTGTCTCCAGGATAGTCAACCATTGCGGGTTATATTAAGAAACTTAACACTTAAGAAACTTAACTAAAAAAAAACCCCTTTACACCCCATAAAGGCCATATTGCCAGTGCTTCGACCATGAAATTTATTTGTATATACCGCGATGTGAAAAAAATTCGAGAGTTCAGAAATAAAAATAGAAGCTCGATATTACTTGTAAATCCGCGTCAAAAGTTTTTTTTTCACAGCTCACTGCTGAACACGGGCCTCCCCATTTCTGGGGAAATGGACTTTAACCGACCACACTTGTTCAATGCGGATTGGCGTCAAAAGTTTACATTGTGATAATCTTGATTAGTCACTTTTAAAAATGGGCACTCATACGCATTCGAATTGCAAAAAAAAGTCCTTCGTTCAGATTCCAATTATTAGCATTTCAAACTAAATTCATTATGTTGATGATTACGGCGATCCCTTACTTTACGGTGATGTGTACGGTATTCAACAATAAATGATGATATATTCTTTCAATAATAGAGAGCTATCACCTTTATGATGTACAACAGAAGTGCAATAATCGCTTGCACATTGTTAATCAACACTGATAGATATTGAGAATACGTGTATCACGATTCGAGTCAACGCACTTGCCTCTCGCTCCTCGTCCGCCTACGTGGCTATAAAATTTATTATAATGGCAATTAAAGGATTTGTCCTAAAGGAGGTGTAATAAGTGAAGGTAGGAATATCGTAGACACGGCATTTTATGCCTTGCATTACATACTGCTATCGGTGAAGAGTTAAGAAGCTATAGAAGTGCACGATTAATAGAAGTCAGGCGTTATTTTGCGGAAATCCATTACTAAGTGGACAGTCAGAATTCTTACTTAGCTATAATCCACGACAAGCGAACAAAATCGAGAGGCTTCAATAGACAATAGTTACGGTTGTCTTCCGTAGAGTCTACTATACCCGATGATGCCTCATATTGAGGCGAAACACGTGTCGCGTAAATTGTGAAAGAGTGTTTCGTGTTGTTGATAGTGGACAGTTGCTGTCGGTCGTTTTCGGTAATATTTAGTTTAAGTTCCCCGTAAATCCACTTCTTCCAGTAAGAAATACACATTATTATTTAAGTTTGCGTGTCGCGGATCTTAGCTAAGTAAGAATTCTGACTGTCCTCATATAGACTTACATTTATTTTATAGCACGGTTTGTCTCTCTGTATTCTCAAGAAGTTAGTCACTACACCCTAACCAAATTCCGAAAAGAATGTATAATATAATAACAAAGCGTTGCTTAGCTACTAACGACCTACATATATTGTTTGTTAATCTTTTTCTGTGACTCAACTTTAAATATATTTTTTTTGTTTGTAATTAATTTTAAATAAGTAATAGAACAATAAATTTATAATTATCTTTGCTTTGTAATAAATATTTATTAGTATGTCCAAATATGTAAAACATAAAACGTGGAAATTAATATTTTTAAGAATCTTAGCGCGCGAGGAGTTTTTGTATTATAGGCTAGCAATACCGAAAAAATAATGGCCGTCAGGCCGTTTTTTCGATAAGATTTAGCTTAAGTTCCCCGTAAATTTACTTCTTCCAGTAAAAAAAACCACACATTATTTTTCTATTTTTGTTTGCTTGTCGTGCAACTTAGCTAAATAAAAATTCTGACGGTCTACAAAGTAATGGTTACGCGCAAAGTAACTCTTGACTCCATCAATCGTCTCATCATAGTAATTGTCATTTCCTGATTACTCTTATCTCAGGTGTTTGCGTGTATAGTTACAGAATTCGCTATTTTTCTTCGCCATTTCTATGTTTATCCACCTCGGTTCGTTCGTACGTGAAATGTAGGTTAAATTTAACTTTATTTGCATAGTTTCGTGTCCACACGCTAGCATTCATTAACGGAAGATATAATCGGGTCGTGATAAATAATAATCAAAACCTATGGACACAAAAATATTGACAGTTTTACAAGTTTTGCTGCCCAAAATTAGCTTCAACTTGACTCTACCATAATTTATTAGTTATTTATTTTGCAAGATTAATTTAAATTGGTCAAGGAGTATCTTTGCCTTTGCCGCCTGGGTACGCGACCTCGGCCTCCCGAGCTGCTACCGAATCTCTTTTAATTTTCTGTTGCGGTAGTATCATATTCCTATCATCCTTTTGAAATCCAATCTTTCCTTGAAAATCCCTGTCCTTTCCGTTCTTCTCTCTCCTTTTCCCTTCCTCTCCGCCAATCCACGGTCTGCCGTGCCAATGGATGCGTGGCTAGGGGCGACCTTAGTCGCAAGCGTGCCGACCGCCCCGGGATCGGGCTCCTCCGGGTAGTACAGTGCCTTACCTCAACATGCGGGGCTCTGCTGGGGCTGACCTACATCTTTCCTTGCGGCTCATGGAATTCACTATGACGAATTTTAATATAGGTCGACTATAGACCTACCTAATTTGTTAAAAAATGACGGCGACGTGGTTCGCCACCCGTCACGTCCTGATTCCCACGAAGGTGGGAAGCAACTAACGGAGAGCCGTTTCGCTGTGATGAATGGAGGAAGGATGGATGAGTGTGAAGGAAACAAGGAAGGTGTGTCGGGATCGTAGCGGATGGAGATTTGTAGTCTCTGTTTAACCTTACAGGGAAACAGGCGTGACTATATGTATATATGTATATATGTATATATGTATATATGTATATATGTATATATGTATATATGTATATATGTATATATGTATATATGTATATATGTATATATGTATATATGTATATATGTATATATGTATATATGTATATATGTATATATAAATAATAATCGCAACCTATGGACACAAAAATATTGACATTTTTGCATATTTTGCTGCCCGAAATTTGCTTGCATCATGACTCTACTATATTTAATTAGTTATTTATTTATTTTGCTATATACCTTAAAAGATATCTAGATAAATCTTAATTATTAAAACATACAAACGATGAAGTCGTATATCTTTTTTTTGATCATAACAACTTAGAAATATTGTTTAATACAATTATAATACAAATATATGGAGTCGGAGTTAAGTGGACACGTGTTAATAAATTATTTATAAAAGTTAATTGTGCTTTTATATTAAAAATTTTAATATTGAGTTCAACATACTTAAATCGCTTTCCTTATTTGGAAGTTCGTTGCTCTTTGTATAATATTATTAATTTCCATCCAAGTGTCTAACCTGCAGATATTTTATAAGCCAAGTATTATCATAAATATAAGCGTCCCTCTGACCAAAACCGGCGCCTACGCCGTCTCAAAGAACGACAGACGAGCATTCACTCCTGCCGTATATAGAATCTTGATACAGTCGCACGTTAATTAATTTTATCGAAAATAGAAAAAAAAAATTAAAAAGGTTTTTTTTTCAAAGGCAAATAACATGGCAAACACCATATATATGATCGATGGCGGGGAGAGCCCCGCACTTCATGGGTCCACACATCTACACCAAAGTAAATCACACGCCTAACATATTAAACTGCACATAATACACGTGTAAAAGGAAGATTAACTGGCTGCTGAATTTGAATGTATACGGAGAGGCTGCTTTTCGAAACGATAACTTAAAACTTATACCACTGAATTTTTTTTTATATATTCACGCCAATCCCCTGCAGGGGTTGGCAGAGACCACAGAGCTCCATCCGCTGCCATTCATCGCAGCGAAATGGCTCGTCATTGGTCGCTTTTCGCCCACGTGAGAATCAGGACGTGACGGGTGGCGAACCACGTCGCCGTCATTTTCGCCAAATTAGGTATATTAAATTCGTCTTTAGTGAATCCCACGAGCCGCAAGGGAGGATGGAGGTCAGCCCCAGCAGAGCCCTGCATGCTGAGGTAAGGCACCATAGTCCCCGGGGGAGCCCGACCCCGGGACGATCAGCACGTTTACCACTGAATCCTTACAGATATATATATATATATATATATATATATATATATATATATATATATATATATATATATATATATATATATATATATATATATATACACGCACACAAACATACACAGCTATCAGCATATCGTCACGCCTGTCTTCTGTAGGGATAGGCAGAGAGAGACCACAGATTTCCATCTGCTACGATCTCGGCATAATTCGCTTGCTTCCACTCATTATTCTCCTCATGTAAGCCCGCCGGTTGAGGGTACTCTTGACCTTCATCACATCTTTGATAGTTTATTATCTTAATCTATTTTTTTCTTTTGTCACATAACATTTATGTATTATTTATGAAGGGAAGAGCCTAGTTTCCCCACAACACTGGGAATGCTAATGTGGGATCTAGTGTCCTGTAACGTATGTAAATAATTTGAAAATAAAGATATATTATATTTTTAATTTAAAATTTGCTGTATCGGACTTATCATTATTTTTGGCCAGTTCTTTTGAATTGTTTTCTCTTATCGTGAGACGGGTACCGGAACACAATCATTAAAGGGGTAAATGCAATTTCGCATCGATTTGATGAACCTTTGGTAACACGCCTGCTCGTTTGCCTTCCTATCCCATAAAAAAAAATTATATGATAAAATTGATAAATAAGATGAAATAAAAGTGAGGTACAATGAGCTATGATAATTCTAAAAGATTTACATAGATAATTAAGCGGCCGCGTGAGACGCACGCGCATGCCTCGCGGCCGGCGGACCGCGAAAAGACAAGTCGTGGGGTGATGCCCCCACACAAACACATTAATTGTATTATACCGAGTTATCTGCATTAACTATCTGCTGTATTAACTCGGCCATATATTTATTATCACTTCAACCTTATATGCCTTAATACGCTTGTGAAATTTGGACTTACACAAAGGAGTTCAGCGTCCAAGTTAATTTTTTACGGTATAGAAAGGCAAACGAGCAGGCGTGTCACTCGATGGAAAGCAGTCAATCGCGTAGGGATATCTCATCTCTCAGCATTTTTTACCGCTTTTACCATAGGGAATACTCCGAGGAATTGTTTGAAATAATTCCCCCAGTCAAATTCCACTCGCCGTAAAGAAAAGTTTCATCCCCACCATCTGGATGAGTGGCGATCTACTACGTTGCGCTTCTCTCGAAACTTTTTTCCACGCACCACCACTCTGTGGAACCAGCTGCCTTGGGCGGTCTTCCCGAACCGATACGACATTGGCACCTTTAAAAAACAAGCCTACACATACCTAAAAGGCCGGCAACGCTTCAGGGATTCCTGCGGTGTCGCGGTTGTCTATGGGCGGCGTTAATTGCTTTCCATCAGGCGGCACGTTTGCTCGTTTGTCCTCCTATCCCATAAAAAAAATCACGCCGTCCATAGACATTCCCGGTGCCATAGGCATTACAAATGCGTTGCAGGCCTTTGAAAATATGTATAACGGCGTAAGTTTGAAGGTTCTAAAGCCGTATCGGGTCGGAAACACCGCGGAAGGTAGTTCTTTCCACAAGGTAGTGATGCGTGGATAGAAATTTCGGGAAGAACGCATGGTACTGGATCGTTATTCATCCAGATGGTTGGGATGAAACTCTTTTTTATGGCAAGTTTTATAATGGTGGAATTCAGCGCTCGAAATTATACCGAGCAATTCCTCGGAGCACATCTCATGTTAAAGTCGGTAGAAGACACTGAGATATGAAAGTCTTAGTTAAAATCGATTTCTCAATCACTCACCTTCGAGGTGTTTGAGTACATCTGAAAATTTAATATTAAAATGCCCGCTCATCATACCAAATTCCACCAATATTTCACATTAAAGATTGTTCGGTCTAGTTCTGGGAGCGGAGCGGCAGAAACGGTTGAGTTCCGGAAGCACAACTTCCTCTCCCAGCCCCCCTCCCCACCCCTCAGTCTCCTGGCACCTCCCAATCCCCTTCCCTCACCCTTCCCCCTTCTTCCGTAATGACATTTTTTTTAAGGTCGGCAACGCTTACGCATGACGTTGCAGATGTCTATGGGCGGCGTTAATTGCTTTCCATCAGGTAAGATACGCCTAGCTCGTTTGCCTTCCTATCCCATAAAAAAATGGCCGTAACAAATCAGCAAATTGTTCACAACTGATACAATATGAAAGGTAATCCTATTAAAATTAACTTGATACAGTAATATAATGATTCCCATGAGTTTCTCTTAAGCGTTGTCGTTTTCTATAAAGATGCGGTTTTCTCTTCGAACATTGTTCACATCGATTTCTTCAGTTATGGCAAAAAAATAATATGCCACTCTGCAAATACGATTATTTCGCATTAACATTTCATTCATCTTACGAAGAAGACTTATACAAATGTATGCATTTTTCTAAGTCGTATTGAACGTGATATACCTACCAAAATTATAAGAAAGATTTTTGTTAAAACTAAAAATATATTTTTAAAGGGTCGATTACCGTTTTTGATATTTCTATAAGTTTTGTTTCCATTTCTATTTGAAATGCTATATAATGCTTGCTAGGAGATGCACATCAATAGTCCATTGAAAGACACGATCATAATGACACTTTCCTTAAAGGCCGGCTACGCTTTTGCACTACCTATGGCACTACATACTTTATGGGCGGCGTTGATCACTTTCCATCAGGTGACGCGCCAGCTCGTTTGCCTTCCTATCTGATAAAAAAAGGAAATACCAGTAGACGAGACGACGGCAACACCCCCCATTTTAAAGGAAGCCAATGCAAGCTGCATTTGACAATTACGTTGTATTCACTGACTGATACTTATTTAAAACTAGAAAAGCATCATGTCCTCAATGTAAGTTGAACGTTGTCACATTAGCGGACGTAGCTTTACATGCTTACTACTCGACAAATTAATGCCCTACAGGCGTCAATTGCAAGTCACCGTTTCCCGGCGCTCTTACGCAGGAATGTCCGACAAAACGCGGGAAACGCTGTCATTATGCGAATACCACGCTTTGTGGTTTTCGATGAAAAGAGTCGAAATTATAACTTTGTGATATTGTTCTTCGAAAAATATATATATTGCATAAAGCGTTTTCATGCTCGAAGAATGTTCCAGAAATGTTCGTGATTATACATTAACGTAAGTATTTAGTGCCGACATTTTTTATTTTATTTTTCCGTGTCTTACTTTTAACGGATATTAAGGCTAAGATAATTACAGAACCTTTTCCTCTGCACCACTAAAGGCAATTGACTTTATCTTCTTTCCACACGCCACTGTTCTATGGGGATATCTTTTCTGGGTGGTATTTCCGAATCGATACGACATTCAACGATTTAAAAAACAAGTCTAAAGATTTTTTAAAGACCGACGTTTTTGCAATGTCTCTGGGTTGCCGTTGATTGATTTGCAGCGGACGATAGATTGCTTGTTTGCCTTTCTATCTTATAAAGAAGGGTACTTATTCAAATATATTACAGGAACCTGAAGGTAAGATGTAAAAAATAAGCGGGCAAGATAAGTGCGAGTAGAACCAATTTGGATCTGTTTTTTTTTATGAAATGGAGGGCAAACGAGCAGGCGTGTCACCTGATGGAAAGCAATCAGCGCCCCCCATAGACATCCGCAGCGCCATAGGTAGTGCGGAAGCGTTGCCGACCTTTAAGGAAATTGACATTATGGGAGTGAGAGGGGGAAAAGGAGTGGGAGGGGGAAGGTGTTGGGCCTCCGGAACTCAGACCGCTCACCACACGAAGCGCGGTAGCTAAGCTACCACCGGTTTTCTGCGGGAGTGTGGTACTCCCCCGGGCGAGCCGGCCCATTCATGCTACAGACAAATAATATGTCATTCTTAACAAAGTATTCGTCTGCAGCGTGGCTCTACCACTTATAAAATCTTTGCTTCTGTTTTCTACTTAACTTAGCAAAACCCGCAATTTCAGTAATCTGTATATTTATACTCGACTGCTTCATCGTAGTACGATAAGTAACTTCCGGTAATTAGCAGAACTAGTTGTATTTACTAGTAAAAATTATAATGTGGAAAGAGGCAGGGCTGGCCGGCCCTTGGACAAGGAACAAAGTTCGTTTCTGACGTAAAATATATATATTTTTTCATATACTTATCAAGTTGATATCAAAAGAGTATTACTAGTACTAGCTTTAATTTTTTTTAAAATCACACAGTTATTTAATCTGTATACATCATTATATGTATATATGTTCAATGCACCGAAATTGTTGTTACAATGAAAGGGATTAATAGAATCTATCTTAAAATATTACATACTGATGATGTACTTATTACTTGAACATTAGCCTACTAGGGCCTGCATCGAGGAGGAGGAGACGGCTGCTCACATCGTGCTTCAGTGCATAGGAGTAGCCAACTATCGGGCCAGATATCGGGGTGCACCCGGGTCCCTTGAAGATGCTGTAGGCAGACCGAAGAGGCTGCTGCAGTTCTTTGAGGAGCTGGGGTGGATAAAATAGGAGCATTCTGACGACACGCAAAATAGGCGCATGATGACATGAGAGATGAGATGAGTTATATATAGCCTATTTTTATTTATTTTAATAATTGAATATCACAATTAAAAATTCGTGCCAGCAATCCTATACTAAAATATCTTCTTCCTTGATGACAATTAGGTATAGCTAATATGCCAGTATCAAGTAAAATATAGTAAAAACACGTACATTGAAATATATTAGTGTGATAAAATGATGGCCATACACGATGCATACATGGTACATACTTTTATTTCACTCCACTTATACGCCTTAATCGAATTAAAATATATTGTACAAAAACGCCACCAGGATTTAACAATATAATTAATAATAACACGTAATAAAAATTAAACAAAAACAACGTCACTAATATAAAATGGCGGGAAAAATCCTTACCGACTTTTTTTTCTTTTTTTTTTCTTTGATGGCAATTAATTATAACTATTATGCCAGTGTCAAGTAAAATACAATAATATCAAATATTTTGAAATGTCGGCTGGCTTATCACGTTACGTCTTGATAAAATGGTGGCTATTTTACTAAAAATTCACGATACACGTGTTTATGTCATATCACTTATACACGTTAATCGAACTATGTTGTACAATACGCCACCATAATTAAACTACTAAAATTTAACTGACAATAATATAAGATAATAAAAATGAAATAAAACCACAACTTCACTGATCTAAGTTGGCGGAAAAAGTCTAGCTACTTCTTCATTTAAAACAAACTTATTTGTTTTTTAAAGTAACAATGTTGTTTTGCTGGCCAGTATTTAAAACATTTGTACCCATTAATTATACATTTGTTTGCTTTGCCAGGATCATAAATTAAAAAAAAAGAAAATAATCTGCGTTTTATAATCGAATTGAATTATTTAGTAAATTGCGTCTGTAAGCAATTGCATCAATTTGCAGAGTCTCGACTATAATTTATTTACCTGCTGATGCTCTTTTAATGAGTTGTAATGATGTCAGGAAATAAATGCCGGCATTTAATGGATGATTATGGGTTCTTTAAAACTGTCGTTTGGATAACTTGCGTTGAGGAGCCGGAAATACTTTTTTAAAGGACATTTTCGATGCAACTTATTACCGTGTGTTCTTATAGGAAAAGTATGTATGTATCTGGGACATACTGGGCAATGCTGTTCAAGTATGAATTAATTCTATATAATTTAGAGTATATTACAATATCGGTCGGATCGGTAGGCAGTGGTAAGTGGTTAAGACCAAGGATCATAGTTTTTAATCCCGGCCAAAACAAAATGTTTGTTTTGACCGGGATTAAAAATTATGATTTATATATATTTAGCCTACAAATAATAATTTAAAAGTCTAGAATAATTTGTATATCTTTACTATATGTACATTTAAGAATTAATTCAAAATCTTTTACACAATGATTGTCAACAACACTACACATGCTATACCAGAGGACGTTTTGCCAGCCTTTCAGAAAAAATAGTCTATTTTTTAAGGGCTGTAACCTTTAGGTACTACAGTTTAAGTTAGCTGTTTCGACAGATTATAAGTGGCTGGAAAGATTTTTTGACTTTAGTTTTTTAATTTTATTTAAAGGTTTGGACCAGCCATCTCAACTAAGACGTCAGGTGCTGTTAACACAAAGTCAAATAGCCGTACAGAAGTTTCAGTGGCATTTTTAAGCCGTGTAAAGTATCAGTTTATTTAGCTTTCTAGTTAAATCTTATAATCTAATATTTCTAGTTAAATCAAACCAGGGTTGCCATGAACAATATTAATAAATTAGGACATCTTTATGAATTCTGGAATATCTTGGATTTTGTGAGCTTAAGTGTCGGGAATTTTGTCGAACTTGTTCTATTGTATTAATAATTCAATTTGTCATTCTCTAGATATTTATATGAATTATAATTTTAAACTAAATGACCCGGTAAACTTCGTTTCACTTACAATTTATGTGATTATTACTTTTGATCAGCGTTTATCAATATCTTTCAATTTCAATTCATCGATATCAATCAGCTATCTAAATTCACTTCAATCAAGACTTTTCTTAAAATACACCTTTCTTATTTTTCCAAATAACCAATTTAATATGCAATAAACGTTTTGTATACACGTTAGCTAGACGATAAAACTGTCACGAAAGCCATTTATTGTAGTGAGAAGTACAAAATTGGCAATATTGAGTTTTTCGTTTTTCCAGCTGTTCTTTTAGGTTTTCCTTAAAACGAAGTCACAACGACGTCTAGTCTGAAACATCCATTTTATAGGTCTTTTCTTTATTAAGAAAATTCTACGCCCCAAAAACACCTTCCAGGCGGCCTTCAAGCTTGGACGAATACGGAGAAATCCGGATAAATGGCGACCCTAACTCAAGCAAACGCAGAAAACACTCGCGTCCGATTATAAATCAGGAAATAACCCTCTACTAGCGTATTTAACTCAAAAGCCATTGTTCGCGGTTTACGGCCGGCGCTGGTATGCAAACAGGAATCGAACCCGCTCCAACGATAACAAACACCAGAACAATCAACCAATGAGCGTTTAACGGGTTTCCGTGTTCGTGTAGACGATATTATGACTATCTGTAGGACTGTATAGATACTTTTAAGGACTATTTAATTCTAAATTTGGAAAGATTGTTAACTAAGGTGTCTGGTAACAAAATTAGGTTATATGTCGAACAATCAGCTAACGCATGTTTACTGTTTATTTTCTGCCAATATTGTGAAAACATCCTGCTTTCATTTCACGCACACGGTTTCAACAAGATTGCGCCTTGGCTCACACTACTCTGGATCATGCTGCGATCATGGAGGATCATATCTTCGTTAACCAATTACTAAGCCGTTTCGGCGATAACCACGGCCACCCAATTCTGTTCTGATCGCATCCTTTATTCTGTGAATGAAACAATTCATAGACTTCACTTTTAAGGTAGAGTACTTTAAAAGTAAAGTCTATGAATTGTTTTATAGACTTTACTTTTCGATACTGATAACCATATCAGCAATATAAGAAAATATTGACCGCGATGTTAATGATATCCCGACGTCACTAGTTCAGCAAGTAGCACAGAGGAAAAAATAAAACACGCGTCCTCCAATTTTCTATATTATCAAATATTCAATAATTAATAAAATACTTTTTTAATCATCCAATCAAGTTCAAATACATTTTTGTAAACTTGTTGTGAATAACACTTTAACTTAATACAGTTCTTATTAATAGAGTCTGGTGTTACTTTGCGGAAATCCATCACTATGTGGACAGTCAAAAGTTTTACTTAGCTAAGATCCGCGACAAGCAAAACAATAACAGAAAATGTGTGTTTTTCCGTTGGTTTTAGTGGATTTATTTGGAACTTAAACCAAAAACTTACCGAAAATCGGCCATCAACTCTCCACCCACCAACCAATATACACAACACCAAACACACATTAACACTTTTCCACCTTGTAAACGACACGTGTTTCGCCCCAACACGAGGCATCTTCAGGTATAGTAGACTCTACGGAAGACAACCAAAAAGTCATTTTGCTTGTCGTGGATCTTAGCTAAGTAAAACTTTTGACTGTCCATATTTAATACAGTTCTTTTAAAAATTAATAATCGATTAATTTTTGTTTTATATCGGAAAAAATTTATAAGATATTTAACAGGATATAAAATAGGGCTTAACTACAATTTTTTATATATAACTTGTTTTATTATCTATTTTTATCGGTAATGGGAAGATGCACAGAAATTATCCGAAACAGTACATTTTTTCTCAGTCTATATATGTCCCACTGCTGGCACTCTGCTGGGCCTCTACATTTCTGAAGGAATGGACGCTAACTCATCACACTTGTCCAATGTGAATTGGTGGGATCAACAGACTCGGAATAAATGTCTGTAGGCTATATATATATATATTTATTCCGATGCGGGGATCGAACCCGTGATCATGGACTCCGTGACACTGAGCCAATTAGTTGTCATTAAATATATTAATTTAATACCTGTTTAAAAACAGTACATTTACTGTGAATAAAAAAGTAATAACAATTTATTATTCAATTTATTAATCAAATTCTTATTATACGTATTGATCTTCCCCTGACCATAGACTCCCATGGTCAGGGGAAGATCAATACGGTACCTGAGATCAATTTTACTTATAAATAAACCTACTTAAACGGGCCCGGCTACTCCAGTCCTAAGACCAGTAAGCATGCAAACGCGAAGCAAGATCGACAGGTGTAGAACATTCCGTATTAAGGCGACCCGCAGACGGACATATTTATTTATTTATTTATGGACCATCAACAGGAGTTACATTCATTATACATTTATTCTAAATAGTTCTATAAACATACTTAAATGTAATCCTAAATATATAATAGATGGACACAAAATGAAATAACCACTTTAATCAATTTAATTGTTCATTTATCCACATTATTATTATTTGAACAGTCCAAAGATTTCGAATTTCAAGGTTGGTCATTGTGTCCAGTGGTCCAAATTCAAGATCAGACAGATTACTTATATATAATAATCCACTCGCATATTGACTCTACAAAACTGCTCTCTCTTTTAAATTTTAAAACCTGCATCAATACACGTTTTCGTGTCAAAAGTCGCCATAAAATGTTTAGTAGTACATCATATCCAAATAATATATCCCATTATAATCCCATGGTACGCATTTGTCGCCTATACAATAATATATTGATTGACCACGGAACGTTTGATATTTTCGATATCAAAATGCACGAATCATCGCGAAACTATTATCTTTCTATATATTGTTTTACGTTTATTATTATTCTTATTTAATTTTATCTATTTAATTTTATAGTATTTTATTATTAATATGTATAAGTAAGCGGTTGAGTTCCGGAGAGCGGCGGATGTATAAGTAAGCCCACTCCTCCTCTTCCCTCCTATAATGACACTTTCCTTATAGGCTGGCCTATGGTAATGCGGATGTTTATAGGAGGCGTTGATTGCTTTCCATCAGGTGACACGCCTGCTCGTTTGCCTTCCTATTCCATTTAAAAAAAACAACAAACAAACACAAGGTCTAATTGGCTCAGTGGCTTAGTTAGTACCCTCATATTCAATGTCCATAGCCAATTAGTTGTTGTTCATTTGTATGTTTGACAGTTAAAACTTTTACTTAGCTAAGATCCGCGACAAGTAAACAACAATGGAAAATTAATAATGAGTGTTTTCCTGATGGATGAAGTGGATTTACATGGAACTTAAATTAAATCTTACCGAAAAACGGCCATCAGCAACTCAACCCCTATACACAACACCAAACACTCACTACCACTTTCCCACCTTGCAAACGACACGTGTTTCGGTCCAACACCAGGCATCTTCAGGTATAGTAGACTCTACGGAAGACAACCGTTAAGTGACGGAACTCTACGGAAGATTTAACGGTTGTCTTCTGTAGAGTCTTTTCTTCTTTCACTTCATCCAGCAAGAAAACACACATTATTAATTTTCTGTTGTTGTTTGCTTGTCGCGGATCTTAGCTAAGTAAAAGTTTTAACTGCCCACATAGTAATGGATTTCCGCAAAGTAACGCCTTACTCCATTAATCATTTGTTTAATGAAAACTATTAATATTCGAACGTGTGTAACCGCCCTTAGCACGGCTAATGTGGTCGGAAATGTTTCCTTACTAGGTATGGCCGCTTGATAGAATAACTCGCGTGACTGGCATAGCGGGAACGTAAAAACTAATTCATTTTTGTAGTCTAGCCGTGCGATACCAGCAAATGATTAAACTACTCGTGTATATTAAAATATCAAGTTATCTATATATAAAAATATATAATATAAAATATAGAATAGACCATTCTATGATTTCTCTTTTTCAATTCGATTTCTCATTGTATATATATATATATATATATATATATATATATATATATATATATATATATATATATATATATATATATATATATATATATATATATATATATATATAATAAAAATAACAATGAGAAATCGAATTGAAAAAGAGAAATCATAGAATGGTCTATTCTATTCTATTGGTCCGAGTCTCACAACCAATAGAAAATGTTTTATAGCGTTGAAACTGACTGTTTTTAAGTGATCAGATATATTTTTTTCAGAAATATTAAGTGGTTTTGGCTCTGGTGGTAAGTTTTCTTTTTGCGATTCACTACACGTACCTATTTGCTTTTTTTGCGTCGATATTTGGTGAAAGTTTCGAGTATTAATTAATCAATACGGGATAACCAGAATTTACATAGCTAAGATCCGTGAAAAAAACAAAACTGTAAAATAATATTGTGTGTTTACGACAAGGAGTAGAAATTACAAAACAATTTATTATAATAATTCTTACTGAAATAATGGCTATCAGTAAAATCCTCGTGCTACTTTAGCTCACCGTACTAATATAGCAAACCAAGAACACAACAGGGTTTCTTCTTCAAATAAAACTCCCTTCCAATATTATTAATTTATTCTTGCTTACACTGCATACTTGTTTTATATAAAACAATAATCAGTAATATTCTATAATTAATCTTGTTTTCTTCTATATCTTCTATGTGGACAGTCAAAAAAAAAAAACTTTTGACAGTCCACATAGTGATGGATTTCCGCAAAGTAACGCCTGACTCCATTAATAATATATATTATATATCAATCAATTAAATCAAATAATCAATAATTCGAAAAATCAATTGTTACTCTATGTTTCACATTTTAAAATTAAGAACGTATTTCTTTTCTTTTTTTTTTTGATGGCAGTTAGGTAATAATATTATGCCAGTGTCAAGTAAAATGAAATAATATCAAATCTGTTGAAATGTCGAGTCAGCTTGTCACGTTACGTCTTGATAAAATGGCTATTCTACCACAACCTATGGACTTTTTCACTCAAAAAGTCACGATACATGCATTTATTGCATATCAATTCACTTATAAGTCTTAATGGAACTATATTGTACACCAACACCACAGTTAAACAATATAACTTGATAAATAATAATATAAAATTATGAAAATGAAATAAGAACACAACGTCAAATTAAATATATTACTTTTACAAGACATATCAAATTTAAAAAAAAAAATAAGTTGATAATCGAATTTTGCGAGTAGATGTGTGTGTGTGTGTGTTTGTGAGTGTGTGCTTACGCTCGTCATAAACTAAATTTTACGTACTTTAACTAAATTTTACCGAAAAAAAGACCTTCAGCAAAGAGTTGGTGTTGTTGATAGTGATTGCAGGTGGAGAGCCACCTCCCAACCACTATCAACAACACCACTTTTCCACGTTGCCACTCCTATAATGAGACTTTCCTCAAAGGTCGGCAACATCTCCTATGGTGTTGCGGATATCTATGGGCGGCATTGATTGGTTTCCATCAGGTGACACGCCTGCTCGTTTGCCTTCCTATCCCATAAAAAAAATCTTAGCGATGTTAGTTTGATTGTTCATCTACACAAGTATCGTATAATAAATACAACGACAGTTGGTTGATTAATATGTTTATGCAAAGGAAAAAATACACCACGTGATGTCAAAGTGATATCTTCTGACTACCACAAAAATACCATATAAAAATATAAACCTTGTTACGTTGGCTTTAAAGGTTATATTGTTTGGCTGTACGGCTACAGAAATTATATTTGGACAAATGCGTAAATTGTTCGGGTATACGAAATTAGCTCTTAAGCCTTTTTTTATAAGGATGTGGTCGACAGCATTTGGAAGTTGTAGGAGTCGTTTCCTGCGGCGTACGCGCTTGCGGATGTGGTTGTCAGAAGCAAAACCATAAATGATAGGAGGCAATAGCCTGTAAAGGTTTTTAATTCTATTTTAACCTCTAACATGCCAAGGTCAAGTTTTGGGACCTCTCTCTTCAATGAAGAAGTATTAATTTCGTATACACTATCATTTAAGTTCCTGTTTTGGTAAATTACTTCTTTCTGTGAGCTGTAATTGCTAACCTAACCTTATTTCATCTCTTTCTCTTACCTCTTTTCCCGTCCCCTTTCCTCTCTAACCATCCTTAATGTTATTTTGTTTTTATGGGATAGAAAGGCAAATGAGCATGCGTGTCACCTGATGGAAAGCAATTAACCCCACCCATAGACATTCGCAGCGCCATAAGTAGTGCAGAAGCGTTGCCGACCTTTAAAGAGTGTCATTATGGGAGGAGGAGGGGGAGGAGGAGGGAGGAGGAGGGGAGGAGGGGGAGGAGGAGGGTGTTGGGCACCCGGAACTCAGCCGCTTTCCGTACGAAGCGCAGTAGCCAAGCTACCACTCAGACGCCGGTTTTCATAGGAAGGCGATGTATTTTGGCCATTCTTTGTCATCGTAGTCATCGCTGCCCATGGAAATGTGGACATTACCAGAATTTTACTTGGCCAAGGTCCGCGATAAGCAATCCGAAGTGGAAAAATAATAACGCATGTTTTACTAAAGGAAGTGGATTTATAGAATAATTAATATAAATCCTACCGAAGAACGGTCGTCAGAAACTCTACACCTCCTAACCTAGGTGTTCCTAACACACTCTACCACTTTTCCACAATGTACACGACACGTGTTTCGCCTAAACAGGAGGCACCTTCAAAACGCGGATCCGCAATTTGAAGGTGCCTCCTGTCGCGCGGGTAGCTCTATCTTATAGAAAGTTTTGATTTGATTATTAGTCATTATATGAATAAGACTGAGTTAAAAATATAAAACATTTTTTTTGTTGTTAGGAGTTTAGGAGTTTATAAAATTAAACTATGTCAAACATTTAAAGATGAATCTAAGAAAACGGAGTCTTCAGGAGCGTTTCCAGTTTCTAGTCCCCAGGGATCAGCCCTGTCGCACGTCCTCCTCCCTTCTCCTTCGTATTCCTCCGCATTCTTCCAGCCGTTACGGTGGCTCAGTCACTGTACACGCAGTGCGCTTGTGGAACTCTCTTCCACATACTATACGTGATAGCCTCTCACTGGATGTATTTTACAGAAGAATTAAAGAACATTTCCTTTCAGTATAAAATATTTATATATTTATGTGTATATTATATATATATGTATCCTATTATTTATATAGAATTATATTATATATTATTAGTATTTATATGTTTATATATGTATGGTTTTATATAGTATGTATGTATATTATTATTATATTTTGTTGTTGTGCACTTATTTCTATCCTCACAGCTTATCTTATTTCTCTTTCACTCCTGGGTTTGCTGAAAGAAAACTCAATTTTGAGTTAAGCTCGCCTTTATACATCTTCTTTCCTTTTAATTCTTGGATGTTGTGTTTTATGTGTACAATAAAGTATTAAATAAATACTAATTACTTATACTTAATTAATAGCAAATAAATAATTTGTGTTGCTTAATGTAAGAAATATTTAAAAGAAAATGATTTTTACACAAAAATCTGTAGTTTCAATTTGATTTTATAACATAATTTCAAAGATACGGAATTTGTAATTCGGGATTGAGTAATCCTGCATATCAATGTCGCGGGATTGAATGAGCTGCAGGATTGCAAACCCTATTCAGTCTTTTTTTAACTGCAGAAACAAACTGTCTTGACTTTTTCATTCGACTGTACGTAACAATTTTCAAGTTCCAATTGTTAGAGCCATTGTTAACACAAGGGTTTCCCACCTGTTGTCCTAACCAATAAAGAAAACCTGTATAATTAGTTTTCGAACACTGGCATTGTTTGTCACCTCGCCACAGAACTCCTCCGGCCGTCGACCGATCGCCACGCGTGCGTATCACTCCCATATTTTAATCATTTTCCCCGAGCGCACTCGCGATTTGAACTATTTGAAATTTAAATACAAGTGCGATATTTTTTAAGTGTATTAACTAACGGATATTGGATATACTGTTTTCTTGAGTGAAGTGCGGACGACAGTTGAAAAAGCTACTGCAATGACCCCCGTGGGACTTTTGTTTAAAGTGAACAGGTAAGTCAATGTCTAAGTGTTGACACATTAGTATGCGTAAGTTGTTCTCATCTTGTACGCAAGTTCGATGCCGGGAACGAGATGCGGGTTGCGGGCGTAATTGTATTACACCTTTTTTTATTCCATAGGGAATTTAATTATGTTTTTTATTATGTATGAGGCCTATGGAAGAATATACTAGCTGTACTCGTTCGTGCCTTGCAATACTACGAAAAGATAAAAATGTTTAGTTTTATAATCCGTTTATCGAAATGCTTTTGGATACACAATATTTTTGATTTATCTGTTCGACTCAAGAAAAAAAATTACAGACAATAAAATAATGTTCACTTTTTTTTATAGAGAGTTCTATATTTGCTTTTGTTTGATGCCAATTTGTTACATCTATTATGCCAGTGACAAGTAAAAGACGATAACATCAAATCTCTTGAAATGAAACTAGTAAGCTTATCACATTACGTCTTGATAAAATGGTGGCTATTCTACCAAAACCTTCTATGGGCTTTTTCAGTTAACTTAAAAAGTCACGATACACGCATTTATGTCATATCACCTCACTTATACACCTTAATGGAACTATAATATCTTATAATACGCCACCATAATTAAACAATATAACTAATAATAATATCAGATTATAAAAATGAAATAAAAACAAAACGTCAACCAAAAGTCAGTTCTATATTTTACACGTAAAATTAAAAAAAAAATGTTTTATAGAAGATCGACGACCTTATTAAGCCTCCCTATTTCTGGAAGAATGGACACTAACCCACCATGCTTGTCCAAGGCGGATTGGCCTATATTCATACTTCGAATAAATGCCTGAAGGCTATTATTTTATTTTAACCTTTTTTGTACAAAATGCACACAGGCGGATATTATAATATTTATTATTATATTATATTATAATATATATTATTAATATATATATATATATATATATATATATATATATATATATATATATATATATATATATATATATATATATATATATATATATATATATATGTGTGTGTCAACTGCGAAATGATACCTTACCACCAGATTCAAAAAACAGTCAGTTTTCAACGCTGTACAAAATTTTCTATTGGCTACTATGAGACTCACCACACGACGCAGTATTTTTTTTCTGATTCGAATTCGCAATAAAAAAAATTTAACGTGTTTGTCATTCACAGCGTTTTCCCTTCTTGTGTCGATATACATTATTTTCAGGCTGTGTTAAACGATTATACATAAAGCTATAAATACATAAGATCGATTCCAGATACGGATTTTATCGATTTACTATGCATAGACTTGTTTCGAATGAGATCCGATTACTTCAACCTAACTAACGGTGGGGCGTCGATTCATATCGAACCGAAACATGATCACTTGTAGAGCTGGCGATAGATGTGTGTATGCACATAGATGATAGTGGTAGTAGTAGAGCCACGCTGCAGACGAATACTTTGTCAAGAATGGTATAATATTTGTCTGTAGCATGAATAGGCCGGCTCGTCCGGGGAAGTATCACATTCCCGCAGAAAACCGGCTTTTGAGTGGTAGCTTAGCGACTGCGCTTCGTACGGAAAGCGGCTGAGTTCCGCGTGCCCAACACCCTCCTCCTCCCCCCCCTCCTCCCTCCTCCTCCCCCTCCTCCTCCCATAATGACACTCTTTAAAGGTTGACAACGCTTCCGCACTGCCTATGGTGCTGCGAATGTCTATGGGCGGCGTTGATTGCCTTCCATTAGGTGACACGCCTGCTCGTTTGCCTTACTAACCCATAAAAAAAAGATGGTGGATGGTATAACTGCTCCTATTTGGCTGAGTGAATAGCTTCTATTCCAACTAACTCAAATCCTCGAACTGCAGCAGCCTCTAGCTTGCCTACAGCATCCATGATGGTTTCCAGGTGTGCCCAAGTATCTGGGAGGATAGTTGGTTACGCCCCTGCAGTGATGTACGATTCGAGCAGCCGTGTCCACGTCCTCCACTAGAAAATAATTGATTCTCAAAGTGGGCGGTAGATGAAATAAGTTTGAGAACCGCTGGTTTAGATGTTCGTGTCATTAGTGTGTTATAATGACACGATTCAAGGAATCCCAGACTATAACTGTAAAGAGTTCATTATACGTTCCATTATTTTTAACAAAGTATATAGACTATGATCTCTAACTGGTTTAATGTCGAAGTTACCGCTTTCAGAGTTAATGGCGGTGGTTTTGACTCCCGCATTGGGATAGATCCCGCATTGGGATAGATAGATATATGTATTGTAGTGACACATTGATAGATTTATCATTAATGCAATAAAACTTTTTATTGCATCGATGATAAATCTATCAATGTGTTCAAATTTTAAATAACGAATTTCCTAGCACAAGCACTATTAGCTTAGTTAATATAGATAATAGTTATAAAATATTGCCAGTCTTCTTTTAAAAATCAAAAAAAACTTTAATATAGAAGTGACTGGGGTAATATATTTGTAAATCGTGAGTTCAGTTCTATCATTAGATTATTCACGTGAACTATATTTTCCTAGCACACGTACTATTAGCTTAGTTAATATAGATAATAGTTATAAAATATTGCCAGTCTTCTTTTTAAAATCAATAAAAACTTTAATATAGAAGTGACTGGGGTAATATATTTGTAAATCGTGGGTTCGGTTCTATCATTAGATTATTCACGTGAACTTTATTTTCCTAGCACAAGCACTATTAGCTTAGTTAATATAGAATCTATATTAACTATATTATAGATAATAGTAATAAAATATTGCCAGTCTTAATTTTAAAATCAATAAAAACTTTAATATAGATGTGACTGGGGTAATATATTAGTAAATCGTGGGTTTCAGTTCTATCATTGGACTATCTGTGTTTTCCTAGCGCAAGTGTTATTAGTTTAGTTTAGTTGGTTAATGAGAAATCTAGTAATAAAATATAGCTAGTCTTTTTTTAAATAAAACTATGATAGAAGTGACAGGTGTAATATTATTTGCAATTACAATTAATTAATTACACGTGGGAACTAATTATCATGCGGCAAATAACCGTAAATTTTTTTTACGTATAACGTACCGTTAATGTGATGGGGACCAAACCGGAGGTCTAGCAACTGTTGTTAATTGCCGGAAATATAACTACATCTAGTTGATTATTATTAATATATTCTTTTCAACTATGTCTTTAATATTTGAACCTCCAATATTTTTCCTTTATTTATTTATTTATTCTTCTTGTACAGATTCAAGTAGGTACAAAGGTGTTCTTAATGCTGAAGGCGTTCTCTGCTAGTCAACCTTTGGGTCGCTGGAAAAGATTTTTTACAAAAATAAAAAAGAAATATATACAATTAAGTACATGTAGATTCTTTAAAAAATGATGGCGATGTGGTTTGCCACCCGTCACGTCCTGATTCCCATGAGGGCGAGAAGTGACGAACGGAGAGCCGTTTCGCTACGATGAATTGGAGAGGAAGGATGGATGAAAAGATGGATGAGTGTGAAGGAAGCAAGGTAGGTGTGTCAGGATCGTAACGGAGATCTGTGGTCTCTGCCTAACCCTACACGGAGACAGGCGTGACTATATGTATGTATGTATATCGACACAAAACAGCGAAAACGCAGTGAATGAGAGTGAGACGCCTGCCTGGTGAGACCTACTATGCTTCATCTAACTTGACCTGTAAAATTGTCATAAATAAAATAAAATAAAATAAATAAATTTGTCAGAAATAGATGTCAAAATATTTTTATTGCATAATCGGATCAGAAAAAATACTTTGTCGAATGGTCTGAGTATCACAGCTATACAAAAAATATGTACAGCGATAAAACTGACTGTTTTTAAGTGATCAGAGTACAATTTTTTAGTTAAGATAATAAAATGTAAGTCCGTTATTGGCACCCATAAGTGTTTAATTATTTATATGAGTTTTAGCAATAAGATGTGTTGTGGATTTTATTTTAAATAAATAATGATTATTTTGGTCTACTAGGTTTCCATAATAAAAATGATCATTTGTTAAATAAAATTCATTTTTTTAAGAACTTCATTATGATTCGCCTACCGCGACCTCTTCTGAGAAACTTTGCTAGTGTCTATAAACTAAAAATTTGGCCAAAATGTAAATATAATATTTAGTTATTAAGAACCTTTAGTTATTAAGAAATTTGTAGTGCTCGGTTGAAAGTGCTTACATAAATGAATAAAAATAAAAATAATATAATTGAGAATCGTAATCAGCCGGCCGTCAAATCTCACGTTGTCCATGTTTTTATATTTTAAATATGTTAATTATTGTATGAGTATCGTTATTGTATAATGGGGAGAAATTAACTTCTCAATATCTCGCGTTTATCTACCAAACACCTGGCACTCTTCAAGCACATGTCGCTAAGACCAATCGGGGTTTAGAGTCCGATGGTATTAGGAGCGAACAAATATTGACAGGTGCCTGCGAAATGTGACATTACTCAAACTAGGTTTGTGTTATAAGATTTTTAAAACAGCCTGTATTTGGTTTGGTTCACTATCGTCGCATAGTCAGGCAATCGAGTGAGTGGGTCAACTGGTAATTTGTAAACACTACCGTTGGATATCTGAAGCATTTTTTATTTTTATTTACTATTATTTTTATTTTATTCTTTACTAACCTTTGGGGAAGATCGAGAACATGGCTGACCTATAGAAAGATATATTATATAGTTTATTGTACACCAAAAACAAAGTTATACAATTATTGATTGTAATATTGTTTTTATACAAAGGGCGGTCTTATCGCTAATAGCGATTTCTTCCAGGCAATCGTTGGATGGACACAGTGTTAAAAAGATGGTTTTAAAAAAATCTTTTTTTTTTCGCTTTTTATGGTATAATACTGTTACGAGCTGGGGATGGGAAAAATGAAATCGGCTGCTAGATTCACTTCTCTTCACTTTACTTCCACCCCTTCTCCTCTACTATTTTCTTCCGATCTTCCTCCGTATTCAACTTTAAACTCTCCTTCGACGCACTGTTACCGAGGCTCTTGAGTGGTCTCAAAGCAAAGTAGCTCAGCTCCTACTCAGTCAGTGTGGACTGTGTTATTTATATATTTTATTCTTCCTGTAAAGATTACAGCACAAAGATGAACTTATATTGCCGGAAGGCATATAAAAATTTGCCAAAAAGTTTTTTTTGAAAAAAAAAATTTTTTTTCAATAATTTTGGAACTAATTCCACATATATCTCTAAATGCTAATTGCGGATAATTTTGTCGATACTTTTTGTTACCTTGTTTATACAGTATGTTATATTATAAAGAAAAGTTACAAGAGTGTAGGCAACAGGTTTAGAATTCGCGTTCTATTGAGGTTATGACGTTGCATTTTTCAACTACTAACGCTATATAGAGCTTTCTAGAATGTATGTTCATAATGTCAGCCCGTTCTTAGTAAGCGTCACGCGATATGGCGTACATAAAAAGACTGCCTGTTTGTCGGTACGAGGTAAACAATAGACATTGAGATTCCAACGATACACCAGCTTGCGGAAATCGGTATTGACTGTTGAAACAGCACAATTTCTCAAGAAATGAAACTGCAGATTCTATTGTGGTAGTACGGGTTGTAATTTTTTGTGAAGATATAGTTATTACAAGTGTTCATATTATCTACTCCAATTTTACTATTGATTGTATTTAGGTGTGAAAATATGTTCGCCGTATATGTGAGCCGTTTCGCTGCGATGAATGGTAGCAGATGGAGCTCTGTTGTCTCTGCCATCCTCTGCAGGGATAGGCGTGAATATATAAAAAAAATAAAAATTATCACATATAAATTTTAATAACTTCTGGAGCGAATTACAGATATACATTTTAATTATGATAACTAAAAATAATTCAAAAAGTCCCTAGCCTCAAAATAACGAAATACATACTTACAACAATTGATTATTAAATGTTAGCATTCTCCTATACTATTGTTATTTATGAGATAGGACGGCAAACGAACAAACATGGTACCTGATGGATAGCAATCAACGCCGCTCTTGGACTTTCGCAACACCATAGGTGCAACATCATAGCTTACAAAAGCGTTGCCGAGTTTGAGAAATAATATAGAAAATTTTATCTATAATTGAAGGATTATTACATGCGAGATGCTCAATCAATCAACAGCCTGCGGCAGTCCACTGCTGGATATAGGCCTCCCCCATGGAGCGCCACCTAGCCCGATCTTCGGCGCATCCATTTTCTGCCAGCCGCACTGCGCAGATCATCGCACCATCTAGCTGAGGGGCGTCCCACACTACGTTGGCCGAGACGCAGTTTCCACTCCTCTCGTTTGCTCTAACGATTGTCGGATCTCCGACAAACGTGACCAGTACATTGCCACTTTGGTTTGCTATTTCGAAAGACTATGTCGGTGAGAGATGCTCATTATTATAATTATAAAATAATCCATTCGATACAATATATTAAAAACAAATGATGCAATATTTTAAAAATAGATAAAAAACAAAAAAATATAATAATCAATCATAATTAATTTACTACTAATCTTATCAAACAAATACATCAAATACGTATTCCCACGCCCACTTGCGTTACATTACAAAACCCAAGTGTGGGCATAGCAAAATGCATTAGTCAATGTTGCCCACGCAGGCACGCCTGACGGTACAGAGGGCGTCAAGATTCAATAACTTTATATAAACATAAAATACTTATAAGATAAATCATTGTAATTAAAAAAGACCTTTTTTTTTTAAAGAAGACTAGCAATGTTTTTAAATTTCTAGTCTTAAAAAGAAAAGTCAAGATTGTTGGGAATTACTTGTGCGGTTATGATTGTACGAAGGTGCTGATACTACAAAAAACTAAATTAATTTAATTAGTAAGTGTATTTTATCGCTTTTAGCGAATTTGGATCGTCCAACAATATTTTCATTGCCTCTCACCGAAGTTTACTTAAGAAACCAAATTAAAAAAGATAATTGCTTGTTAATTAACAAACCGTGACTGTAAAAAGCTCAGATGAGTTCTGAAGTGATGTTGTTAAGACCAATTTGCTCAAAACCTGAAGAGCAGAATTTAGCTACATCGTAGCGGATCGATTAAGCGCCGTAACAAATCGTCCGGTTTGCTCTTTCGTGAGAACTTACTTGGATATTATAGATTCAATTTCTCTATATAATTACAGTTTCGATTATTTTCTTATCGATTAATCGATCGATATAATTTCTCTATAAAATATGTATACAATTTCGATTATTTTCTTATCGATTAATACAATTTCTCAACGAAATATATTATATTTACAATATCGATTATTTTCTTCGATTAATCGATCGATATACTCATTTATAAACGTGAACAAAAATGGCGTAATAAAGCTGCGTTTTGTATAAACCAACTCCATTAATTATAATTTAAAACGTCCCTAAAAACTAAATAGATTTTTCTCCTAAGATAGTAAGGTTTCATCATGATATGACCAGCAATACCTATGCAACTGCAGATGTCTATGGGCGGCGTTGGCTCGTTTGCCTTTCTATCCCATTAAAAAAAAGATTCTCGAATTGCTAAATTATGTGACGCTTACTAGGTTTGCTTCTCATGTTTATTTATTTTTTATTCATTTAAGTATTTATGTCCAAAAATACATAATTTAGAATTAATATCAAAAGGCAATCAGGCTATCAATCTGTTAGGCCACGATTAAACCGTGATGTAACACGATAAAGCAGTTAAACAGTAAACACTTCGAGACGTATACACCATCGGGCGCAGAGGTGCGGTTTCCCAAAGGCTACGGTTACAGCCTGTTGTGGCTAGACTTGTTCGAACTGCTTTATCGACGGATCCATTACATGCATTAGTTCCTTAACTGACACTTCTATTTTTTCTTTTCTTTGATGGCAATTAGTTATAACTATTATGCCAGTGTCAAGTAAAATACAACAATATCCAATCTCTTGAAATGTAACAAGTTAGCTTATCACGTTACGTCTTGATAAAATGGTGGCAATTTTACCTAAACCTTCTATGGACTTTTTCAGTCAACTTAAAAAGTCAACTTAAAAATACGCGTTTATATCATATCACTTCACTTATACACCTTAATCGAAGTATATTGCATAATACGCCACCACAATTAAACAATTTACCTGATAATAATATAAGATTATGAAAATGAAATAAAAACACAAAATCACTGATGTAAGTTGCCGGGAAAAGTTCTTAACTGACACTTCTATTTTACAACATAAGAAGGGCTGCCAAAACATGAAAAATATTACCATGAGACTACGGCATACAAGGTGCGCTGTAGGGGTGATGCGTAACCTCCTACCGATTTATATCGCTAATCTTTTCTGCGTTTTTTATTGCGTGATAAATAAAAGATGCTCTTTGATGACTGATTAGCTTATTTGGCTTATTGGCTTATTGTTTATTTGGTAGCAGATAATTGAATAATAAGAAAAAATAAAACATTTGTGAGGATACCAATGTCTAGCAATTAACTGTATTAATGATTATTAATGGAGTCAGGCGTTACTTTGCGGAAATCCATCACTATATGGACATTCAAAAGTTTTACTTAGCGGATTAGTGGATTTATTTGGAACTTAAACCAAAAACTTACCGAAAATCGGCCATCAATTCTCCACCCACCATAAATCCACTTAACCCAACAGAAAAACACACATTAGTAATTTTCTGTTATTGTTTTGCTTGTCGCGGATCTTAGCTAAGTAAAACTTTTGACTGTCCATATATAATATGTATTAATGATAATAAATATTCATGTTAAATGTAGCGATAATACTCTTCACTTAATACTCTATTATCGATTCCTTTTGTATAAATTATACCTTATCGATTAAAACAATGCAATAAATAATATCGATTCGAATATAAAATCGTATCATTGAGTATGATTTTTTTTAAATTTCACTCTCGAAGTCACGATTGTACAGTAATCGATTTTTAATATATTAAAAAATATGATCGATTGTCCGTCCCGCTCAATGAAAGTCTTGTTCAATCAATTAATGGACTTAGTGCACGTCATATTTGCATAATTTTTTATAGTTTGCAATCAACGCCGCCCATAGACCTCTGCAAGACCAGATATGTATTATGGTAATTTCTTGAAAGTATGAAATACAAAGTAATCAATGCAAATATCAATGTATTTCAATAGCTATTCAGTTACGGTAAAAAGTTCTGACAAATTCTTAAAGCGTCAATTATACAGGGTATATTTTTTATGAGGCATTTATTAGGCAAACCAAGTACATCTTCTTTATGGGATAGGAAGGCAAACGAGCAGGCGTGTTACCCGATGGAAAGCAAACAACACCGCCCATAGATATCCACTACGCCATAGGCATTGCAGAAGCGTTGCCTTTAACAAATGTGTAGGCTTATTTTTTGAAGGTTCCAACGTCAAATTCGTTTGGAAACAACGCTGAAGGTAGCTTTTTCACTTGTGGAATAAGCTACCTCCAGCCGGACTGATTACGAACAATTCTTCGAAGCACTCATCATGGTAAAAGATGCTGAGAGATGAGATGTCCCAACGTATTGCTAATGAATCTTACTGTTCGGTGAGATCTTGGTGATCGACAATACGAATATCCCGACGTTGTATGCAGTCAATAGGAAGAAGCTGATACTGAAGTGCTTCGACCCAGAGATGAGAACAGTATTCCATGCGCTGCGTGTCCTTTTGTTTTTAAAACAAGCATCAGTTTTTTTTAGTCAAATCCCACCCAGATTCCTCAGGTTAGAAGTCAAGTATCCTAACAAATGAATCGACCGTTGGTCCAAATAAATAAGTTTTAATAAGTAAGCGTAGGCCAGGGGTTGCCAAACTTTTTACAACTCCCCATCGACCCCTACGAAGTTGCAAATGTATCATGCAAGTTTATTCAAGTTTCAAAAAACCTTGTGTTAATTAATAAGGCTTGATTATTAGACTTCGTCGACCCCCAAAATTAGTTCTTGTTTATGTCGACCCCTGGGAAAACGATTTCGAACCCAAGGGGTCGATATCAACCACTTTGAGAATCCCTGGCATAGACGAAGTTGCAAATGTATCATGCAACTTTATTCACTCAGTCGTTCAGAATACATTAAGTTTCTTGTCGTTTCTAGAGACGTCAGCTAATAAATCCACGCCACACTTGCCGCTCTATTATTCCGTCGATTATATCGATTATTAAGCAAATCGTTGGACAGGAAACGCAGGGAGCGTCTCTAGATGTAGTGTCTATTTAAGAGCACGCAAAAGAGAACACTTTATCATTTGCGTGCTCTTAAACAGATATTGCATGAACGTACCACCACACTAGCTTCATATCGTCTGCCTAATTAACAGAATACGTAAGTCTATATGATAAAATTATATATGAACAACAAAAAACATAAGGAAAGTCCGTAGCAAACCTTGTTTCAAAAGTAAAATTAAAGACTTTTATCTTAAATATCTGCCTCCATAATTTAGCCTCCTGCGTCATAATTCTACATATATGTATGTATGTATATATATTTATTTATTTATTAGGCACAAAAGAAAAGTAACATCTTAAAGAATACTATATAATATAAACTTAACAACGCCCGGAATATATCTCTTTAAATTTGCGTACAGCATGGCTACATTTTAACAATAGGGTTATGTAATAATGAAATATTATAAAATTAAATAAAAAATAAGAAATATAAAAAAGAAGGCTAACAATAATTTTGTGATCTATCGGCTGCCAAAGATATCACGGAGCGATCGCTTTAATTAATGTATTTTGATATTGAAAATATCGAACGTTTCTGTGCCGTGGTCAATAAATATATTATTGTATAGGCGACAAATGCGTACCATGGGTTTATAATGGGATATATTGTTTAGATAAGATCTAATTCTAAACATTTTATGGGGATCTTGTGTTCTGATGCGGGTGTTAAAATTTAAAAGAGAGAGCAGTTTTGAAGAGTCAATATGCGAGTGGATTTTATTATATAAGTAAATTAAATCATGGCAATCACGACGCGACTGAATATATTTAATTATTTTAAATTATATATTCAATTAAAAAACACATATATGTACATACAAAAAGCGAAAACGTAGTAAGCCGCAAAATGTAAGTGGTAAGTTTTACCACAAAAGCCAAAAATCATTTAATATTTCTGGAAACAATTGTATCTGATCACTCAAAAACAATCAATTTAAACGCTGTACAACATTTTTTATGTCTTGTCCTAGAGCGTGAGAGCTGTGAGATTCAGACCATTCGGCGCATTATTTTCTTCTGATATAAATATGCACTAAAAACATTTTGACATCTGTTAAATTTACAGCGTTTTCACTTTTGTGTCGTTATATCTAAATAAGTATGTATATATTTATTTATATAGTCTTTGTACCTACTTTTATCTTCTCCATTAACCCAAAGCTTGACTAGCAGAAAACGCCTTTCGGCTTTAAGTCCACCTTTGTACCAAAAATGTACATTAAAAATAAATAATAAAAAAATTAAAAATAAAATAAAAAACTGATTTTATTTATTTCCATATCTTCCTGTGCGACTTTGAGGTAGTAACAAGTAGAAACAGAATACAGCAAGAAGTGACGAACTTTTGTTATTATTCATTTGTTCCTATTACTCACAGCACCATATGGTCATCTCAGCGATAAGTTTCAAGGTATGTTGACTGAACTAAGTAATGAAATGATGCTATTGATGAAGCATCCGAGGACGGTCACCATCCGAGATCAAAGTTCGTAGTCGCGCCCGCTTCCGTTCCGGTCTTCGTCAGAGATAATTGTTTTCTTTAAATAACAATTGGTACATGCAACGAGAAAAGTGCTAATTATATTAAATAAATATTTTTTTATGTATGTTCTTAAATTGCCAATTTGAAAAGAAATGGTGTCCTCGCCTAGTCTTCAGACTATTACAACAGTAAAAAGGGTAACAAAAGCGTACTAGTGTATATATATATATATATATATATATATATATATATATATACACTCTGTGTAAATGTTATTATTGAATAAATAAACATATTTTCACACCTAAATACAATCAATAGTAAAATTGGAGTAGATAATATGAACACTTGTGATAACTATCTTCTTAAAAAAAAATTAAAACCCGTACCACAATAGAATCTGCAGTTTCATTTCTTGCGAAATTTTGCTGTTTCAACAGTCAATACCGATTTCCTATATATTATTATATTGATATATATATATATATATATATATATATATATATATATATATATATATATATATATATATATATATATATATATATATATATATATATATATATATATATATATATATATATATATATATATATATATATATATATATATATATATATATATATATATATATATATTGATATATATATATTGTCTCAGTGGCGGGACCCCCGCGGAGTCAATGGTCGCGGGTTCGATCCCCGCATCGGAATAAATATAGTATGGATAACAAATATGTATTCGAGTCTGGTAACCACGCCAATGTGCAATGGACAAGCGTGCTGGGTTCACGTCCATTCCTTCAGAAATGGAGAGGCCTGTGCTCAGCAGTGGGACATATATGGGCTGTTAAAAAATATTTTATATATTATCAATGAAAGGCAGATTCATTAGGGTAAGATATATTGAATTCCATTAATTAATTGGAGGGGAGGAATGATTTTTAACAAAAAACCAAACAAGAAATACAGGTAAGTTGTGAGGCGTGACCCTTTAACTTGGAAAAAATCTTACCGAAATGTTAGTAATGTATAAAGACAAAATTGGCGTCATCGTAATAATGGATTTCCGCAAAGCAGTAATGCTTGATTCTGTTAATCATCCTGAAGATTTACTTTTGTGCGCGACGTTACGCGCATGTATGGCCGGTGATTAATATGCTGACGGTACCGTCACGCGGTAAGCTCGCTCGTAATTACACCCGAGACGAATTGCGAACGCCGAGCCGATTGTGTTATGTCTTCTCGATTTGATGTTTACATCGATTATTTGAACGTTTCTTGCGTTTTCTTACGATACGATTACCGGGAACATAGACTTAATAACTGTCGGAAACCATTGGCTCGTTTATACATGTACTCTATCTCTCTGTCAAGGGTAAGAGCTCAAATATCGTTACTATGTAACGATATAATATTTATTGCAATCAGTAAAATTCTAATTCAGCGTTACCAAAATTTCTTTCTATTTGTCCATCTATAAGTTGCATTAAGGAACCAGATTTATTGTTTGCTTTCCCCCCTATTAAAAAAGCGCCTTCCCTTTAACCTATGAAGTTAAACATAAAACAAGGAGACGAAATCTCATTCAAATTTCAATTACGGAACTTATACTAGCTTATGGTTTGCACAGAAAGACTTCTCATTAGTATTCTTGCGAAACGTTTGCTTGAATGGGATGCTAGTAATAGTGGTAGAGCCACTATTAAAAGTGATAGGTTTTCACAATTTCTTAATGCAAATAAAATTCTATTTAATTTTATTGTTAAACGCATGTTCTGTAGATAAAGTTTAGTAATAAAGAAGCGATTTGCTATTATAGAAGGATTCCGATGTATATGCAATTACGAATTGACAGTCAGCGATAAACGAGTATTCGATATCGTTCATTATTAAGTCAGTAGTGGCAGAGCTACGCGGCAGACGAATACTTTGTCAAGAAAAGCATATTTGTCTGTAGTTAGAATGGACCGGTTCGCGCGGAGAAATACCACACTCCCGCAGAAAATCGGCCTCTGAGTGGTAGCTTAGCTACCGCGCTTTGTACAGTGAGCGGTTGAGTTCCGGAAGACACGCTACAGTACATAGAATAGGAATAAATATCTGTAGGCCATAGATATATTTATCCCCGCGGTAGCTTAGCCACCAATTAAGTCATAAATTATATATCTTTGAATTATCAATGTTTTTTGTTTGTTTGTTACAGCGAGGGCCTGTTTACGTGTCCGGTTAATGCGTCTCCTGTCGACTACGCTAAGGTAAGATCTAACATCTTAGAATGCAAGGAAACGCAATCATAACTTGTCCAATCAACCATCATTGTCACCCGCTTACACATCATACCTGCATACTTTGTGTGTGAGACATTAAAAAAATTACAGTTTTCACTTGTATATGAACCCAGGACACTTGGCTGAGCAGTCAGTTACTTTAACCAACGCCTTAAAGATTGTCTGTAACAAAAAGTAAATGATGAATTAAAATGTTTACTACAGATTATTTTGTTCTTTTCGGCTTCCTCTTTTTTTCCAATAAAAAATGTAAACGTGATTTTATATACAAATAAGATAATATTTTTTATATTAATGCAATAATATAAAATGAGTTTATTAATTTTTTTAATAATAAACTCATTTTAAAATTTAGTTAAATTAAGATCTATTTAGGACACAAAAAATTTAAAAAATATTCAATATAAAATTAAATTCATATTGGTCATAAAGAATTATTTATTTAACTTGATAATAGATGGCGCTTTAACAATATTTTTCACCTGTAAAATTAGATATAACCTGTTCATAGGTATTTATATAGCGGTCATGTGAAACGCACTGGGTGGTCAACAATAAAGTGGTTTTAACAGCTGCCACTAGATGGCGCTATTTACAATCGTCATAGAATACAGAGGCTTGCCTACACATTGTTGAGTATTCGTTTTATGGTCCCATAAAAGCATTTTTCAAATGTTTTGTAAAAATAATGAGGTTCCTTTATAGCTTTCGAGAACGTTGAAATAGTGCATCTTTATGGTCTCCATAAATGAAAAAGTGCTGACTGAACATTTATACAAATTAAGCATATGATATTATAATGCGGAAATACATATGATTTTGTCATAATTATTTTATTTTTTTTTGTAAATAAATAATAAAATAATTATGACATTTTTTCATTAATTTTGTGAGGTGTGAATTTATTATTAATCTGATAAATAATTAACCTACTTATTCATTTGTTCAGTTATCATTTAAAATATCTCAGAAGAGTCTTGCACTCTGTTCCATGCGCCATTAAAATTCTTGTTTATAAGATAATTATTTAAGTAAATGTAAATCGTTACGGCCTATGCTGAGTATGAGTTTTTTAACGACGTCACATTACTACTGTATATTTTTATTATACACATTACTATGTAAATTTTTCTTTTTCATTCCTTGAAGTGAAACCTTCTATAGCCGCGATACACTATTCTGCGTAGGGAAAAAATCCATAGGTTCGCGTCAGCAACATGCTAATGCTTAAGGTATTGCTATAGTTATGAACATAGCTATATACATACTTTAAACATAGTTAATGCGCGCGCAGCTGCCTACGTACACGCATCACTCCAACACATTGTATATACCCGATTGTATGTGTGTGCGTTGGATGCTTTATAGATTGATAAAGTGTTGTGTGTCGCGTCAGCAACATGCTGTAATAATTTGAAATTTCAAAATACAGTTTTAATTTTTCCCTTCCGTCGGCAGTACCTACTCATGACTACCTCCGATTTTTTTTAAACTGTTGTGTACTGTACTCGTTTATATTAAAAAACGATTCATTAATTAATTCAAAATGAAAATAATAATAAAAATTTACAAATACAATCCTTTGTGCGTGTCTTAATGGTGATTTAAACTACCTGAACAGCTGAGGTCTTATCCAGACATGTTTTCGTCCAGAATTTTTTTAGAATTTTCATACGAAATATCGTCTTGACAAAAATGAAATATCATACTATGCTATAACTCGATATATGGCGGTTTTGTTGGATGTATATTTGTGGACTAAAATAACTCATACTCATCATACCGATATGTAGTTAAGTTATTAAAATTATGGAAAACATACTCATCGTATTATCTACATGAAATGGTAGAAAACTGTAGGTATAAAATCATTGAACGCTCAGAATCTTGGCATTGAGGAGAGATATCTCAACAACTTATATCACGTTAAACATGGATTGCTCCGAGAAATTATTCGGAATAGACATCGCCGGTGAATTTCATAACCGCACAAGTAGCCACAGAGAAAAGTTTCATCTCCACCGCTTGGATGAATGGCGATCCAAGTGCTTTCACGAAATATATTTCCATGTTCCTTCAGTATGTTGTACCGACTGCCATCAGCGAAATTTCCGTCCCGATACTACATTGAAAACGTTATATAAAAAACCTACACAATTCTCAGTGGCTAGCAGTACTTCTGTAATAGTTGATCGACTGCTTCCCATCGGGAGATACGCTTGCTCGTTTGCCTTACTATTGCGTAAAAGAAATACGTGATCAACCACCAAGTGACTGTATAATACATTAGTAAAATTTTAACCTCGATCGCAGGAAAGCTGTCTGTCTGTACCTATTATATAAAATCATGATGACCAACCCGCAAGTTGCTTATACGCTCTAAAAACCCGCATACATTTTAACTGACCCCACTTTCGTATTCCAGGCGCGCAGCGTAATTGAATTTAAAATTCGCCACGTGTGAATTGAGCTCTAGAGAATCGTGCGAACGCATGCTCTACGTAAATCGCATCTCAAATGCCGCCATAGACAGAGATCAACGAAGTGAAGTGGACTAAATAGAATCAGTCAGATAAACTGAAAATGTCGGACAATATTTTATGCCTTACCTACGCATACTTTTTACTATGAATACTTTTTCGCAGCCCATATACATATATAATAGTATATGGGCTGCGAAAATCATCACGCAGCGGCTTCAGGTCTTCGTTACCCGATGTTGTCGATAAATTCTCGGAATCTTCTGGCCCGAGAAAATATCCAACGAATGCCTACTGGATCTTTGCCACGAACCGCCGATTGGACTTCAAATCTTGCGCCGCAAATGGACTTGGATAGGCCATACTCTCCGAAGGAACCTTGATCACATTCCCAGACAGGCGTTGGAATGAACTGCTCAAGGGAAAAGAAAACGAGACCAACCCAAACACACATGGAAGCGCTCCGTAGCGGCCGAGATGAAATCCATCGGGTTGACGTGGTCTGAAGTGAAGCGCGTCGCTCAAGACCGATCCCAATGGAGAAGCACTGTGGACGCCCTCTGCCCCACCTCGGGGACATAGGACCATAAGAAGAAGATACATATAGGAGGTGCGAAACTTTGTAAAAATAATTTTGACATTTAGTTTGTGAAGGGTGAATTTATTACTAATCTGATAAATAATTAAAAGTACATATTCATTTCTTCAGTTATAATTAAAAATATCACAGTAGAGTCTTGGCACTCTATTCCAAGCACCATTAAACTTCTTGTTTTTAAGATGTCCCACTGCTGGACACAGACCTCCCCGTTTCTGAAGGAACGGACATTAAGCTACCACGCTTGACCATGCGGATTGACGGGGTAAAAACACTCACCATAAATATCTGTAGGCCATACATTTTTTGTTATTTTTATCGTATTTATTTATCGTAAGTCCGTTAAAAAGGAACGTTGAAGGAACGTAAAGTAAACGTAAGTCCGTTGAAGGAACGGACATTAAGCTACCACGCTTGACCATGCGGATTGACGGGGTAAAAACACTCACCATAAATATCTGTAGGCCATACATTTTTTGTTATTTTTATCGTATTTATTTATCGTAAGTCCGTTAAAAAGGAACGTTGAAGGAACGTAAAGTAAACGTAAGTCCGTTGAAGGAACGGACATTAAGCTACCACGCTTGACCATGCGGATTGACGGGGTAAAAACACTCACCATAAATATCTGTAGGCCATACATTTTTTGTTATTTTTATCGTATTTATTTATGAGCCATTAAAGTAGTTGCATTTGACTCATTGGCGGAGCTGCCGTCTACGGAGTCTATGGTCCGTTGACGGTACAGGTATAAATCAGTCACTGTTCATCAGTGTTGCCAAACCTTTCAAAAATTGCGATAGAGTCAGCGTTTGTATTGTATGTGCAACAGGAGATGCACGGATAGCGTTAAACAGAATGCAATACAAAACAAAAGCATTGTAATTCCTTTGTTTGCATAATGATTGTTCCCATCAAGCGGTATTATAAAGCAGAGTTGTAAGTGCCTCGTTTCTGGCAACCACGGTTGCCAAATATTCGAGCTTATCTTATTTATATGTATATTGTACATATTTATCGATATCTTTCATCTATTTGTTTTGATATCCCTCATTTTTGACGATTTTAATCGATTAAAATAAAAAAAATAAGGATTCATTAAAAAAGCAACCACAGAAGTTGATTTTTGAATGAATAGATATTTTTTTTATTAATTAAACGAAACGTAAAGCGCGCAATAAGAATATATTGCGATAAACAAATGACTCGATACGTAATATCGGCGTTAAATGTTGTTTTTTTATTGGATAGGCAGCCAAAGAAGCGAACGTGTGACCTGATGGAGAACAATCAACACCACCCATAGACATCTGCAACACCATAGGCATTACAAAAACATTTTCGGAATAACGCCTGTTTCTGAATTCATGAGCCGTACACCTCTTCACTGACATAAGTTTTATCCTTGCCATCTGAATGAGTCAATATCCAGTACGGTCTGTTTTTCCTGAAACTTCTAAGTAAGTAGGTACAAAATTCAGCTCTTTTTTATTATATGCGCATTTTAAATGATTAAAACAAATATTATTTTGGAAAGCCCTGCACACACTTAAAAAAGTGCGCACATAGGTCATAAAATTCCCACTCCCCCTCCGATTCCCACTCCCACTCCCATAATTTCACTTTCCTTTAAGGTCGGCAACGCTTTCGCACTGCCTATGGCGTTGCGGATGTCTATGGGCGGCGTTGGTTGCTTTCCATCAGGCGACACGCCTGCTCGTTTGCCTTCCTATGCTATAAAAAAAAATAAAAAATTAGAGGGAATACTGCCTCCGAGCCCGATTTCGTATCCGGCTCGGATTGCAGATTTTTTAAATTTGTATCAGTTTTATGAAAATAAATGTTGTACGCTTTTCATCATGGCGGCGTACGGCTAATCGTTGATTACATCGTTTATCAATTAAACATCAATGGTGGCCAGGTAACCAAAATATCGTGGATTAGCACGCGAAGAGCGCGGGCGAGTTATCGTGTCACTCACCTCTCGGAGCGACCTTGCAATGTTAACCAGTCGCATTGTCGTCTTGTTCCCGCGTGGCGATACTGGTTTGTTCAAGATACGGCTGTCCCTTTCTCTCCATGCTTAGGAGTAAAACGGAAATTTGTAGTTTAGTTCCTAGAAACGTCAATAGATGGCGTTTAAAAACAAAAAAATCATTGTATTTATCCGTGTGTAATTTTTGTTAAAACAATAATAACTTTGGATTTTCGAAATAAAAATTGAATTGTGTTACTCTGAAAAGAGTGGACTTTAATAAACACATGTACCAAATAAACATATTATTTTATGAACCTTGAAACTGTATATTCTTCCTGAAAAGAGAAACAATGTTTAAAGCTATTACTTCACTGATCCTATAACTTGTAAACATACATACATATCATCACAACTGTCTCCCATAGGGGTTGGCAGAGACCACAGATCTTCATCTGCTACGGGGGAAGCTGTTACGGAGGAAGCAAAGAAAGTATTCCCAGATGCATACTTTCTTTGCTTCCTCCATACTCATTACTCTCCTCATGCAAGCCCGCCGGTTAAGGGTACTCTTGACCTAGCCTTCTCAAAAACAGAAAACTTGTAAACGTCGAGTTTTATCTAATTTCCACCACAAATATCATGAAAAAACATAACCTTAGTGCCACAGAAAAACACCACCACGGCGTTCAAACGTTAATGTCCAAAGTTAAATAAACTATAACGTACTTTCTTAACACGTTTTGTGTTTATGTTTTGCATACTCCAAAAATATTCATAATTTTTCATTTTTTGACATAACAAATTACATTGCATTTGTTAACGTCAGTTCGCCAACAATCAAGCTTTTATCATCATTTCGTAATGAGGTTCCTTCGGACTGAGAAGGGACGTCGAACTTATCTCCGCATGTATCCTCTTTTTATTATTATATATTTTACTTTTAATATGTTTTTAATTGTTTTCTTTAATTGGTATAAGTTATTTATTCTCATAATATTAGAAGCCCTTTAAAGTCCTTATTAATTATATTGTACAAAAATATTTTCATTAGTCAGTTATCTTTCTACACAAGGGTAATACCCTGAGAAGTGCTTCATTTTTTATTTATTATTATTTTTTTTATAATATTACGCATAAATAGTATTTTTTGTACTATATCTTTTATAATTAGTAATAAGCGTATTTTACATCTTTTTGAAAACGTATTGCAGTTTTTAGAACGTTCCAAGTTATATGTCCGTGCGACTCTTAAGTCAGTGGTCGCGGTGCAGAGTGTGCGCGTGCGCAGTCGTGCCGTGAGAACTAGAGGCAGCAGGAACTAACGCGTTCGCGTCATCCACAATCCGTGTCTATCATTCTGATAGAATCCCTTTAGTGATGATAAGAAATTAAGACTTCTTCATCTTAAAAGATTTATTTATCACTCTTTCTTCTTCTTTAATCTGTCCCTCATTACTGAAAATCGTGGCCGTGAAAACCCACCAAACGGACTATCTGTTGTCATCAGTTCCGGTCCAAAGTAGCCCTCACCACCTGCTAAAATTTGAAAGAGGAGCCACATCCTCTTCATCCTTCACTCGATCAGACCATTTTGTTGGCAACCGTCCTCGTGTTTCCTTTCCTTCTTCGCAAAATGTGTGCGAAATAAGTCAGTATGTGTTGTAAACAGATGGTCGACAGTCGGGGCTTAATACGGAGTTTGACCGTCCACGGTGTCTGGAGCATTCACCTCCAGCACAACATTTTGAATGCATCTATCCTCTGTCTCTTGTTCAGATCTTCCACATTTCCACTCCACTCAAGGCTCTTACAAAGTCTTTATCTTCCTTGAATTATGTTTAATATAAGATATAATGTGGTTAAAAAATAAAGCACAAAGTCTGAAGACGAAGGGCTTCGACCATCTTATATGTACTCTCTTACGGTGACGAAAAGTTTACATTGACAGTACGTTTGCTTGACAAGCGTAGAATCGCGCAGAGAAATGGATAGGGCTATGGCGCGACCAATTGGCACAGTGTGGGAGCCCTCCGCCGCCGAGGCAATGGTCACGGGTTCGAATCCCGCATCGGAATAAATATATGTATGGACAATAAATATTTATTCCGAGTCTGGTAACCCCGTGCTCAGCAGTAGGAAGCTTCTCTAGTGGATATAATTCATAATAAAGAAATCTGGGGGGGGGGAACTAAAGTAACCCTTAAAACAAAGCCTATAATACCTATGTCTACGCGGATGTCTATTATATATATTTGAAGTGGCTTGGTACGAAAACATCTTGCAGAAGGGAGGCCAAAGACAGAGCGAAGTAGAAGAAGGTTGTTGAGGATGCCACAAGACCCATAAAGGGTTGTAGCGCAACAGGAAGAACAATAAATGAAGAGGTAGATCTTCGCTGCATGCAAGTTCCTGTTCAAGTCTGCAAATCCATGTTTGAATGTCAGTCATTTTTATAGCTCTTTTGGCGTGACATAATCTCATAAGTAGCTTAACCTTTATTCTAATGGGGTTGGAAAGCAAACGAGCGTGTCACTTGATGCATAGTTATCAACGCCGCCTATAGATATGCTAAGGTATAGGGTTGCCGGTCATTGAGAAATCTGTAGACTTTTTTTAAACAGGAAAAAAAAATTTGAAAGAGGAAAAAAATATCGCATTGACCTACAAAGGTTATCATCTAAATAATAATATTTAAAATTCTTCATTTATACTCACCCCTAGAAAACGTACAACAAAATTCATGACTCGAATCACACGCATATCATTATATTTCCAACAATAGAAATGCATTAGAAAAGAAATCTGATCGTAACCAGTCACTATAGGTGAAACCCAATCATTTCTAACCCCATTCGCCCCATTTACTATTGTAAAGTCGCTAACGATTGTGGCCTATACGATATCTTATCTGTGGACAAAGCGTGAAAGGGTTATAAAAGAATCTATTAGGGACTTTTCCCGCCAACTTACATCAGTGACGTTGTGTTTTTATTTCATTTTCATCATCTTGTATTATTATTAGTTATATTGTTTAATTGTGGTGGCGTATTATGCAATATGGTTCTGTTAAGGTGTATAAGTGAAGTGATATGAAATAAATGCGTGTATCGTGACTTTTTAAGTTGAATTAAAAAGTATATAGGTTTTGGTAAAATAGCCACCATTTTATCAAGACGTAACGTGATAAGCTGACTTGGAACATATCAAGAGATTAGATATTATTGTATTTAACTTGACACTGGCATAATAGTTGAAACTAATTGCCATCAAAGAAAGAAAAAAAAAAGAATCTATTAGGGACTTTTCCCGCCAACTTACATCAGTGACGTTGTGTTTTTATTTCGTTTTGTATTATTATCAGTTATATTGTTTAAATTGTGGTGGCCAATTTTACAATACAATTGTTCAATAAAACAACAGGTAAAATAATAATCACACACAAAATAAGGAGTACTAATATTCCAAATGTGTAATTCAAAATAACAAGCACACACAAAATATAGGATTATTAAACCTAAAATTTTAAGACTGTGTTTGAAAATAACAAGCACATACAAAATACACGAGTAGGTACTAATCTAAAATTCTAAAGGTGCAATTATCAAAATAACTAATTTTTGTTCTTTCTAGCGTAGTAGAGAATTGGGTTTTTATGATTTTGATGATTATTTCTTTAATAAAAATAGCATACAATTACTCTAACTACGATAAAAACCAATTTTAATACATATGTATTATTTAAAGTAAAATAATTTACAAACAAATAATTCATTGATTATAGTATCATATAAAAACAAATTCTCACGTCTTAACTCAATATTGACAGTACGATGTTTTTTTATTTTTTCTTATGTACGAGATAATAGATACATGTAGATCAATCAGTAAAGACAGATGCTATCTTGTGTACCGTATGGACCAAACATCACACATTCTTCAGCCCTTTTGTGTGTACTACATTTAAATTAAAGATTAATCTACCATGGGAACAGAGGCAGGGTCATCGACTTCCATTTGAAAGGGACCAATTGGGGTATATTCATGCGAGAACAACTCTACGTTTAATATTGAAACGGGTCCGGCGGGTAGGACATTTTGATGTAAAGTAGCTGCGAACAATGTATATGACGGGTCGTGAAGGTACGTCGTCAGTGCCTTCCTATTTGTCTGTGAGATGAATAAAGGGTTATTAACATAATTTAGAAAACATTAAGACGCAAATAGAATAATATTATCACAAATACAGCCGCATTACGGCTAGATATTGTTTTGCAAGAATCTCGGCTTCGTGAAAAAGTCGTAATTGTCAAGTGAGTAGGAAAACTAATAAAAAAAAATAGTCATGACATTCAGGTTGCAGCAGTATTGCTATTGTCACGTATTGTTTGTTTATTATTATGTATGTAAGGCTTTATTATTAATTATAATTATATATGTAAGGCTTGATTACAAATATATGTATATGTAAGTTTTGAAGTTTTCAAGTTGCGCGGCGGTGTCGTGCAGTCGTCGAATATCAGTTTCTCTGCTAAATGACTGATGATTTTTTGACTGAGATGTAGCTCATTTTCACTATGCGATATATGTATGTGTGCGTGTGCTTGTGCGTGTGTGTGTGTATGTGTATAGATATAACATTAGTTGTGTATAAATTATAATTTAATATGTAACTATATGTGTTAATGCACCATGAAATACACGTATCTGTCTGTCTCATATTTAAAAACATTGCTAATTTTTTTTTAAATATTCTCTTCTTCAAATCTTCCTTTATCTAATATAATAGAGAATAATATTTTCGATGCGCTTGAAGAAGAATTAGGATGCAATGTTTTCAAATGGGACATGCATAAATTGTTTTTTCATTGTAAACTTGTTAATGATAAATAAATGTATCATTATTATTATAAATTTGTAATACATTTCAATCCTGACTTTAATCATCTTAACGTGCCACTTAGTTAAGCAGTTGTCAGAACAAAGAAAATTTATATCCAGGAGTTCTACAAACAAAGCCGTGGACTGATTTATCATTTTATGTGTCTTTTAAGTTAACTAAATCTAGTATAATCATTTCCAAGAGCTCATCTTACACAGGAATTATAATCATTACGAAATATCTACGTAACAGGCTATAAAGTGTGTCAGAGGTCCCAGCTTTCCGAGCTATTACAGTCACGATTTTGGAATAGTAAAAACTTAGAAAATGCTCCATTAAAATGTATTATCAGCTAAGCAGTCCTTTTATTGTTATCGTATGCATTTTTTTAAGTTATCTCATTTGAGGTATTTCGTCATACTTTGGGCAAACAAGCAATGAAATGATTGATAGAATCAGGCGTTATTTTGCGGAAATCCATTACAAAGATTGAAAATCAAACTTTGCTAAGATCCGCGACCAATCCGCGAACACTGATCGCGTATCGTCGTATCAGTGTTCGCGGATCTTAGCATTTTTACATTTATGTAAGTCATTGCAATTTTGCCTGTTAGTCATTGAGATAATTAATGCCTTATGATGATCTCACCCCTATGAACTTTTTTCTTTGGGGGTACCTCAAAACTAAAGTCTGTGAAACAGACAGGGTGGAGAGTTGATGGCCGATTTTCGGTAAGTTTTTGGTTTAAGTTCCAAATAAATCCACTAAACCCAACGGGAAAAACACACATTATTAATTTTCTGTTATTGTTTTGCTTGTCGCGGATCTTAGCTAGGTAAAACTTTTGACTGTCCATATAACTATCCTAGCACTTAAAAAAAATATTGTCCGCTAGGTTAACGGCATCTCGGAGTCACTAAAGACATGGCGGTCAACATTTATACGAAATATTTTTTTAAAAATAAAACCAGCGCTTCTCTTATTTATAAAAGTTATTAAATTTTATTTGTAACCTTTGTAGCTTTTTTATTATTTACATTTGAAAATTCTGCCACCGGACTAGGATAAGAGACATGGAGAGAGTAGAACTAGGTCTTATAATATTTTATAATTTTTTATTAAATTGTAAATATAAATGTATCTTATTAATTAATTGTATAATATCTAACAACAAAACAAAACAAGTAATATAAAAAATAAAAGACAATTCATACTTAGGTAAAACAAAGGATAAAATTATTTTAATTACTTTTTCTTAAATAATTACGATTAATTAGCATTCTTATCCTGTTAAATATATTATATAAGAGAATTATTTTTCTCCCATATAAAACTAAAATAAATTAATTAAATTTAATTAATGAATTAATATTCGAAAAAAGCTGTATTAACAAACATGAAGTATCATCCACTACTATTTTTAAAAAATGTACTTAAACTTGAGCGGATGAATAAAAAGTATTTTATTAACGATTGAAAATTTTAACAAAATATATAATGTGGACAGTTAGAACTTTTACTTAGCTAAGATCTGCGACTTGTCGCGGATCTTAGCTAAGTAAAATTTCTAACTGTCCACATAGTAATGGATTGCCGCAAAGTAACGCCTGACTCCATTATTCAAGATAAATAAATAAATATATTTATAGGAAGAGTGTAAACTGATAGTAGGTATTGAAAAAATAATGTTCCAATTCCTACTTTCCTCTCCCACATCACGTTCGTTTAGTAAATATTTCTTTTGTGTTGTTTTAAATTCAATAACGTTCTGTGTCAACCCAGGGCATGCCGGCATCGGCTTAGCGCTGGACAGGCGGATATTTCCATATCGGCTGTAAATCATGACACGTATAGGTCACACATCTAAATTCTTTTTGTGAAGATTACGTATCTTATGGTCCATTCTGCGATGAAACTAAAATAAAAAATAAATTATTATTTAAAGTCATATTTTTATTTGTAATAATTTTATAAACGCTTCTTTATTTATTAATTTTTTGTTTTATGAGATGGGATGCTAAAATACTTTTTACCTTAACTATTTTTCAGATGGTTAATGGAGTCAGGCGTTACTTTGCGACAGACTTTTCGTTTGTCTTACGGTAAAACAGAATAGGTCAGACTCCATGGACTACAACTGTATCTCATAGTTTTCTGTTGTTATTGAAATAAAGTGAAGTGTATATATTAGTAAATAAATATTAACTATGATGAAATAACAATATTATTAATATAACTATAAATCATTTTTTATAATTCAATAATGCGACATTTTTTTAATAAAAAAATGTCGCATTATTGAATTAATCTTTGATAAAAAATGTTATTAGAAAATGAAACATTAGGTTTGAATTATTTTATTTATATTTAGTATTTAGTACTTAATTACATTTAGTACTTTGAATTATTTTATGTACCTATACGCGGTTTGGAATAATTTATTAATAGTTTAAATTGGGTATGAGAAAATTAGGAGAATAACCCTAATCAGTTTTGAGGTTCATCGGAGGCGATCGTTCCTGGCTGAACTGCTGCCACAAAGCCTTTGACTCCGGACCCATTTTTATCGCGCACCATACACCAATAACGGACACGTCACAGTGCTGTGATAGATTATGATTACCACAGATAACTTGCGATAGGGTGACCATACAATTACGTTTAAAGTTGGGACTTAAAATGTGTCCAGCAAATTGACGTTTCATATTTATATAATATTATGTTAAGATGTCCAAATTGACTGTCTTCCTTTGCTAGTTAGAGAGGTACTCTAAGAAGAAAAAGAAGATATCCAAACTCTTGTTTCACCTTCGCTTCTACAACAAAAATATTGAAGTGAACTATTTTTTTATTACATAATCGATATGGGGTAATACGTATACAACTCATAATATGTTATGTATTCCATCTTCTCTTCTATAGCGCCTTGTTTTTTAGTGTGGTTTAGGGATACGCTGCAGACAAATACTTTGTCAAGAACGGTATATTATTTGTCTGTAGCATGAATGGGCCGGCTCGCCCGGGGAAGTGCAACACTTTCTCAGAAAACCAGCATCTGAGTGGCAGCTTAGCTACCGCGCTTCGTCCAGTGAGCGATTGAGTTCCGGAGTGCGTGTACAGAAAAATTCTAAAAAATCATGGATACAAAGAGTATATAAAAGGAAATTCTCGAAGCAATTTAAATGTACAAGCTTTAATATTTCGGCCACGTTATGGCATTTTGTTCTGAAATATTAACTTTTCAAATTTATCATAAAAGGCAAGATTCAGAATAAGAGATAGCTTGACAAAAGAAGAATATAGTAAAACGTTTACCAACGCCTTCGTACTGTTTTTATGATTTAAAAAAGAGTATGTATTGGTTGTTCCGTAATTTCTGGCACATAGTAGAGCCACGCCATTTCTACTCGTGGCAACAGCACAAGATTTCTATAGGAACGTATTCCAACAGATTCAACTTGCAATCCCGAAACTGCTCTTAAAATGTGGGGTTTAAGGTAATCCCCCTCAATATTGAGAGACGTTAATGATCGGTCAGAAGTGAATTGATTTTTTAATTAAAATTCGGACATTTGTTCTAAAATACAGATATCATAAAAGATAAAATCTTATGGTCAACTCAATCATAAAGGAATGAAACATTATGTGACAATGTGATAGATTCTCTCAAATATTTCCAAGGTGTATTGTTTGGTGACTATGACTTATAATAGTCGTAATTTATGTGCGACCATAAAAAACGACTATAATTATGAGACGCCCTATAAATAGGTTATTGTGATGTCTGTTAAGACTAAAAAAATTGGTATGTGGGTAATTTGTAAACTATTTTGAAAGTTATCTTGATATGTTTTTATAAATACGAGTATATGGACAGTCAAAAGTTTTACTTAGCTAAGATCCGCGACAAGCAAAACTATAACAGAAAATTAATAATGTGTGTTTTTCTGTTGGGTTAAGTGGATTTATTTGGAACTTAAACCAAAAACTTACCGAAAATCGGCCTTCAATTCTCCACCCACCAACCACCACACACAACACCAAACACACATTATCACTTTTCCATCTTGTAAACGACACGTGTTTCGCCCCAACACGAGGCATCTTCAGGTATATTAGACTCTACGGAAGACAACCGAAAACTTTTTGGTTGTCTTCCGTAGTAGATGGAAAAGTAATAATGTGTGTTTGGTGTTGTGTATAGTGGTTGGTGGGTGGAGAATTGATGGCCGATTTTCGGTAAGTTTTTGGTTTAAGTTCCAAGTAAATCCACTTAACCCAACAGAAAAACACACATTATTAATTTTCTGTTATTGTTTTGCTTGTCGCGGATCTTAGCTAAATAAAACTTTTGACTGTCCATATAGTGATGGATTTCCGCAAAGTAACGCTTGACGCCATTAATAATCTTAAATACGAGTATATAAATGCCATGCCTTAAAGGACTCTTATTAAGTAGTTTTAGTAATAAATTATTTGTATCAAAATAAATATATTTTTATTTGACTTTTATCAACGATTCTATTTGCTAATTTCCAACCTCTACGTTTAAGTAGAAAACTGAAAATTTGTTTTAAACAAAAAATACTTTTAAGTACAGTGCTCATGACTGCTTCCAACTTTTTTTTGTTTTTAGCGTATCTCTACACAGTGGCTATTGACTTCTCACCTAAATGAATATCAAAGTATAGAATTATCTAACAGCAGACAGGGCGTTCGAATACCTCAAGCAAACGAGCCAAATCAAAATTCAAGTGAATAATTCATCACAAACATCGTTCACAATGCGATGGAGACGGACACGGTATGTTAATCGTGGACTGTGAGGTCAATGTGGGTAATTCTGTCTTTATATCACCATTTTTTTAATGAATGTTTTGTGGCGTTTTTGTTTTTCACTCACCATTGGCTATATATCTAAGGCCAGTAATCCAGTAGGGAGCGTTTTTCTCGAAACTTCTTTCCGCGCACCATTACCTCGTGAAACCAGCTACCTCCAGCGGTGTTTTCGAACCGATACGACATCGGAACCTTCTAAAAACAAGCCTAAATATATACATACATACATATCGTCACGCCTGACTCCCGTAGGGTTAGGCAGAGGCCACAGATCTCCATCCGCTACGATCCCAGCACACCTTCCTTGCTTCCTCCAGACTCATCCATCTTTTCATCCGTCCTTCCTCTCACATTCATCGTAGCGAAACGGCTCTCTGTTCGCTTCGCCCTCGCGGGAATCAGGACGAGATAGGTAGCGAACCACGTCGCCGTCATTTTTTAACGAATTAAGATTCGTTATAATGAATCCCACGAGCCGCAAGGGAGGATGGAGGTTAGTTCCAGCAGACACCCTATGCTGAGGTAAGGAACTATAGTACCCGGCCCGATCCCGAGACGGTCGGTACGCTTGCGACTAAGCTCGCCCCTATCACGCGACGCATTGGCGGAGAGGAATCACAAAGGATAGAGAAGAAAGGAAAGAGCAGGGGAAAAAGGTGGATGTATACAGGTAGGTTGATAAGGATATGATACTACCGCAACGGAAGACGATGAGTGATACGGTAGTAGCTCGGGAGGCCGGGGGCGCTTACCCGTGTACCAATACCATAAACACCGGACAAGTTGCTAGGCAAAGACATTCCCTGATGACGACAAACTAACACATATCTCAAAGACCAGCAACTACAGGCAGTCCTCGACTTACGTCGTTTCAAGTTACGTCGAACAATGTTTTTACACTATTCCTCAAGCATACGTCAATTGTTTCGATTTCCGGCATAGGAGAATTCACTTTTTGAGAGAAATTTTAATGTTAATAACAAATTTTGTGCAGCCTATCAGTGTTACCAAGACCTGACCAAGCAAGAAGAAAGAAGGGAAGCAATCCAGAATTGATAGTTTCTTTAAGCCAAAAGTTTAATTTATTATTTCTCATTACATATTTTGATTATGTATTAAAGTTTTATCATTTTTATTAAAATTTATAACACACAAATACCAAAAATAACTAGCAATTTCATACGTACATATATCATTATTTTAAGAACTTAATTTTGATAATAAAGTATGTATGTACATATATCCATTGTTATAAATGCAGTTTTTTTTTTAATTTTGAATCCGTGTGGATCCTAACCCTTAAGTTTTACATGTAAACATATAAAAAAATATGTCTCGACTTACGTCGTTTCGATTTACGTCCCGTATTTTGAGAACCTAACATGCCTTAAGTACGAGGACTGTCTGTATATCTAAACGCATATTACTACCGCCACGAGTCAAATACAATTGGGCAGAGCACATTAACCCAGAGTCAAAAAAAAGAAAAATCCACTCGAAAGGTGCCTTCAAGTTGCGGGGTGAGATTTTTGTTAGCAATGGCAGCTGCTGGGACAGATGTGCGCAAGGTGTAGGCCGCACGTGTGCTTTTCATACAACAAACCTTACAAGACTGGCGTGAACATTTCAATTTTTATATACATTGCTTGTTTATTTTTTTATTAACAAAATCCACAGCACTTACATTACATTGTGAAAAATATTAACATATCTCACTGCTAATAAAGTTTTTACATTCTTAAAAGCTTGCGATAACGCGTTGAGATGATATTCCACAATATATAATGGTCACTTTTTTTTTAATGACAAATATCTGTTTTTAAATTCAAATATAAGTCATTAATTTTTTTTACTGAATTTGAAGGCAAACGAGCAAGCGTGTGCGATGATAAGCAATTATCGCCGCCCATAGACACATGCAACCCCATAGACAATTTAATGGATTGTCGGCCTTTAAGATATAAATAGACGTGTTTTTCTAATGAAAAAAAATTACCATACGAAATTTTTTTTTACCTTTTATATAATTATAAATATATAAGGTGACGTTCTAACAATAAATCCGCGAAAAGTAAGTAAAAAGTCACATACTAAAAAAGACATTTTTTTTTAAAAAAAAAACCTTATAATTTAGAAACCGATTAGAATAGATTGCTTCCAAAAAAGGTTGGTGCAGAAGGCAAGGGGAAACCACTGCACCTATTTTCCAAAGAGAATCGTCTCTTAAACACAAAGGAAAGATATATAACATCTGCTACTAACAATAACACTACCTCATGACGATCACGACCGCTCTGTTACTAGTGAAGCGAGAAGTTGAAAAATAATTTTTCTTCTCTTTCTAAGAGTGCCTCTCCGATTTGCGAAGGTTGGCGGCCAATTCAGCACAACTTTCCTCCTCCTTCGCGAGGTGCAGTAGTACTGAAGCACTCGCTATCCCGGTCCACTCCCTGATATTACGTAGCCAAGACTTTCTTTTTCAACCAACTTAACTTTTGCCCGCGATTTTTTCCATCATGATCAGTTGCAGCAACTTGTACCTGTCATGTCTCATGATATGACCCAGGTAAGCAACTTTTCTACCTTTGACGGTCTACAAAAGTTCACGGTTTTGCTTGATATGTCGGAGGACCTAGTCATTGGCCACCCTTTGAGTCCAGCTATTAGCGAGCATCCGTCTATATGCCCAAATTTCGAACGCTTCTATACGTTTCTGAGCTCTTCTTTAAGCATCCAAGCCTCACAACCAGAGCATATGCTGTAAATTAATTTTTACAATATATTTATTGAAAACTGCCAAAGCGAGCAATGTACAGAGAAACATTCCTAAGTTTCCGACTTAAACGCAGTTCTGATTCACCTCCTTACGGGTGTAAGCAAGTTATATATTACCCTATTATATTATCTGGTCCAAGATTGCCTTCGCAGTTGACATGTATTATTTTACAAAGCTGCGCACGTCAGCCATCAGCATGACCACCTGTACCCTCTTGAGCGTTCTAGCTGTTTATTAATGCGATATAAATCTCTGGTTAGCATCTGGTGAGTTAGTTACATTGATTGCAAGCTCTTACAATAAAAGTCGACGCTGTTTATTCATGTTATTATAGTTGGTGATATTATTTTAGTGGACATGGCTGATGTTTTTACTGAGAAAGTCCAGCAGTGTCCTTTAAGCAGAATAGATAAACATAATCTTCGTTTACGCAAATAACAAACACTATCACTTCTGACTTCTCATTTAACCAATAGAACTATGTAGAAGGAGGAAGGTTGGGCCTCTGGAACTTGGGAATGAGAGGGGGAGGGGGTAAGGTGTGGGGCTTCCGGAACTCAACCGCTCACCGGACGAAGCGCGGTAGCTATACCACTCAGACGCCGGTTTTCTACGGAAGTGTGGTACTTCCCCGGGCGAATTCAGTTTCATTCGGTATTTGAACTCAGAACCCCTAGCGGTCATCCATAAATTACGTTATTAATCACACATTGATGGGTGGCAGGGGGGTCAAGAAATGTGACATCGAGTGACAAGAAAGGTACTAACCTTAACCTTTGTGACACCACATGCATAAATTTAAAGCGATAAAACACTAAACGTCAACTATAGGGCTTTAAATCGTGGAATTCATGCGACGTAATTTATGGAAGCCTCTTACCTCAAGTTACCGTAAGTCGGGTACGCTGACCTGAGCTGAACCAGGCGGAGTTTTTGTAGGACTTATATATTATTCTTTAAATTTTTTCGACCTGAAATTTAATACAGTTCCTTGAAAAAATTGGTCTTTTATACGAACGGTGTGTTTTAAAGCCGAAAACTTGGCTCAGTGGCGAAATTACTGTTTTATAAAGTCAGTGATCACGGGTTCGAATATCGCATCGGGATAAAAATATATGTGACCTAATATATACCTATAAGCGTCGTGAACTCTCGCTTAAAATATATAGATAGATATATTGATAGATAGATATATTATTTATTGTACACCAAAAACAAAGTTATACAATTATTGATTGTAATATTTATATACAAATGGCGGTCTTATCGCTAATAGCGATTTCTTCCAGACAACCGTTGGATGGACACAGTGTTAAAAAGATAATTTGATGTAGATTTGTGATACATTATCGTTTAATGATAGAAAAGCAAGAAGAAACATATTAATAAACAAAGAAACAAAGAAGCCATAAGGAAATATATCATATATACATACACACACACACACACACACAAACATAGGTTAACCGTAAATAATAAAAGAATACATAAAAAGATATATACATATATCTATAAAATATGTCAGTGGTCTATGTGTTTGCTTGTTTTTGCTTTTGTACACATTGGTCCGACGTGCTGGGCCAACACGTTGGGTGCAAATATTGGATCCCAATGTTCGCTGTATACACATTGGCGTACTGATAATTTTGCATTGGCCCTTTAAAGAAGATGGACGTAGAAACCCTTGCAGCCGCCGCAATTTATTGTATTATATAGGTACATCAAATTATTACTTAAATAAGGCCTCTTCTTTTTTAATTCATTCACAGAAATATTCATACAAACACAAATCAAAAATATTTAACAAAAACAAATTTGTTTTTGTCCTGAGCACAAAGTTTTTTGGTCCTGTTCATGTTGGATGAGTATGCTCATATACGATGGGTACTTGCTGCAAGGTGTATATTTCTTTTTTCAATTTTTATTTAAATTCCCGTATGTTAATGTCTCATGTATTATATGTTAATGTGTGTTTAAATTTATAAAATCAGTTTTAATTTTTTCTTCTGTACAAGCTGCACTACTACATTTTCTCAGTTTCACCCGCAGGTTGGCTGCTAGATAATGCCCATTGGCATTAAGTTCGCCTGATGTACATTGTGTACAAAAAAGGTTGTTTAATTAAATTAAAAATATTCATGTTATTAGCAATAGAACTCCAAACATCATTAACGTAAAATATGAAATATTTCTAAAAGCCAGACGCCAATGTGTCAACGCTGTTGCCGGCCAGTGTTTGTCGCCAACTACCAAACGGCACCAAGCAGTCCAACACGTTGGCCCAATGCTTGCCCAGCGCGCTGGGCCAAGATGTGTTGGCCAATTTAACATTTAGCGCGAAATCCAGACCTTTGAAACCGTCCACAACAAGAGTCGTGTCGAACATGTTGTGACATGTTCTTGTAATACTCGTTCCATCTGAACGCCGAGGCGACCTTGCGCCGACCTGGACGGTTCTCGGCAACATCTGTCTCGCTCACCCAGAATTAAATTGTAGTTCTGTTACACAAAAATAAATCTAGACGTAGTTAGCAATGCTACCGAAGCTTATGGTGTAAACAAAATTTGAACTAAACTAAAACTAAATTCAATGTACGGCATACATTCAAATATTACAGATAACTGAATAAAGTCCATATTTATTTACTTATATATATCGACGCAAAAATTAAAAACACTGTAAATGAAACAAATGTTAAATTTTTTTTTATTACATATGATAAAAATACTGCGTCAAACGGTCCGAATCTCGTAGTTCTATGGCCAATAGAAAATTTTACACAGCTTTGAAATTAGGGATTGCGATCACGCATTCCCGCGGGATCGCGCTGATTAATTAATCTGCATGATCCCAAATCTTAAAAGCGAGAATCTGGGGATCTCGCAAATTAAAAATATGGCTCTAAAACTTTCGTGTAAATCGCGAGTAGCTCTATCTAAGAGAAAGTTGTGATTTGCTTATTAGTCATTACATGAATAAGACTGAATTAAAAATATAAAACTATGGTTAGGAGTAAAGGTAAAATTAAACAAAACTATTAAACTATGACAAACATTTAAAGATGAATCTAAGAAAACAGATTACTAATAACTATGTTTAATAAAAGTTTATTTTTATACAAAAATATGTGGTTTGAATTTGATTTTATAACAATTTCAAAGATGCGGGATCCCGCGGGATTGAGTAATCCCGCGGATTGAATGAGCTGCGGGATTGCAATCCCCATCTCTTTTAGTTGGGTCCAGGATCTTTCAGAAGACTTTTCGTTCTGCGACAAGAAGTTTCTTCTCTTGCTTTAGCGTTAGTGCCCAAACCTCACAGCCTAACGTAGGATAGACCGAATATTATAAACACATAGCCGAGAACCATCCATATGTACACATTTTGAAAATAAAGATATTATTATATTATTATTATTTTATTTAATTATTGTATATCATAATAGTAAGTCGTGTCTTACCAAATATTATGGTTCCATAAAAGGACATTGTGCGCGACTACTATTATATACAAAAGAAATGGTTACAATGCCATTCAATAATAGGGCTTTTCCACTTAAAATAGAGTACATTTTCTTATGACACGACACTTGTCGTAAGTTTTTTTCACGTGTGCAGCTTTTTTGTTGATGATTATTGCACGCAAAGGCCTTTTGTGATACACAAAAAACCACCGCATCTTGGCCTCCCCGTCCTCTCTTTTTTGGAAAGAGATCATTAGTTCCGGGTGGTCTTGCCTATTTCTCACAGGTCCTACAATCTGGTCGTCCGAGGCGAGGCGAATGTACGACCTTGCTGAATCGAAAATAGTGCTAAGTCGATGTAAAAGAACCGATAAAACCGGTCCCGTGTAAATGATTCAAACAGCGTTTCCGATTCGATCCATACACTGTATTTTGCGGATTGGAATTATATATCATTAGTGTGAAAATCGAGACGTACATATGTATATACGAATGCCTCCACCCTAATTATTTTCAAAAAAAACTATTATTAAAAATAATCACATTAAAGTCTTGGTCTTCAGGAGTCCATTATACTTCAGTTTGAATGCTGATTTTTTTATGTCATGCTCTAGGTTATTTTTTTATGGGATGGGAAGGCAAACGTGCAGGCTTGTCATCTGATGGAAAGCGATCAACGCCGCCCGTAAGCATCCGCAGTGCCACAGATAGTGCAGAAGCGTTGCCGGCCTTGAAGGAAAGTGTCATTATGGGAGGGAGGAAGGAGTTGGGCCTTCGGAACTCAACCACAGACGCCAGTTTTATGCGGGCGAGTCGGCCCATTCATGGTCGTTTGCCGTCCTATCCCATAAAAAATCCACCTCTAGACATCTATATGCAGATATCTATAGGTGGCGTTGATTGCTTTCCATCAGGTTACACGTCTGCTCGTTTGCCTTTCTATACCATAAAAAAATCCACCTATAGACATCTGTATGCAGAGGTCTATAAATGGTGTTAATTGCTTTCCATTAGGCTTGCTTATTTACCTTTCTATTCTACAAAAAAGGAAATGAGATAGAAGGATACACGTAAGTTACTTGCATTTACAACACAATAAAAGTTAACCGTAATATCAATTAGTCACGTCGCCCACTAAGTTATTACGACAACAACATTCAATTGAACGACAAACAGACAAGAATGTCGATAACAAACGCAATCCCTTATCAAACATGTTGTCACGCTCACAATTACAACCGTCCGGTAAACTATTTTACCGTACAAACAATAAACCGATGCAGGTAACTGAATTACACCGTTGACACCCCTGTCTCATAAGATGACAATGGACTCCTGTTTAAAGTACTACTAAAGATATTTGAAGGTATGTTATTTATAGTCCTTAAGTAGGGTAACCATATTGAGCTCACAGATGCAAGACATATCTATACATGCGACAATACCTGTTTCCCGTAGGCAGAGACCTTAATCTGCAACGATTCTTTGCGTTTTCGGCACATTTTGATGGCATCATCCACACTCATCACTCTCTTCATACAAGCTCGTCAGTTAAGGATACTTTTGATCTGGCCTTTCTTGAGAATTTCAGCGATTTGGTCAAGGTACCTTCTCCTTGGTCCTACCCTACCAATTGTTCCATTCACATCCGCAACATAAATTACATTTATTAGTCGTCTTTCATCCTGCTTCTCTATGTGCCCAAATCATCTAAGCATTCCTTTCTCAACTTTGTCACCATACCTTCTTTTCCCAACATCGCTCTTATTTATTTAATATCTAATTTTTATTATACTTAGTTATGTCTCCAACTGCGGGGCATAATAGCTGAATGATTTTGTTTAGTTCTTACAGTAAGATTTACTTCATTGTTTGATTGATTGCATCTACCTCCTTTTGTCCTCAATTTTTATTCGTTTTGCAATCTGAATAAATGTTTGTTTCTTTCCAATATAAAGGGAATCAATCCTCATTATTTGCGTTTTCTATATTCTGGTGGAATTCCCCTCAGATTGGTGCAGCTGTTTCCTGGATTATTTTAAATACATGGAAAAATTCATCGTCACAGTCACATCTTGACATAGTATAAATATATATTAAGATAATAAATAGAAAATCTTTTAATAGTGCCTTAAAATTTAATTATAAGTAAATAAATTTAAATATATCCCTAAAATTATAATTACATGGTAACACTATTGAGTAACTTGCTTATTGCGTACAATCACAAAAAGGAAGAAACAGTCATAGATTTGTTTGTATATAATGCAACAAGAGAGGTGTTACTAATCCAGATGAAACATTATGGTAGACCATAGTTTCTATTGTTGTGAAAACAATGTCAGAAACCGGTAAAATTACTCGTCAGTCGGGGTCTTCAAACCCGTATTTGATCAATAATCTAACATTGCCTGAGAACTGACGCTGGTAAGGGTACACAAGGAATCGATACGCGCTTCCACTCAAATATCGAATCAAGACGAATCGATATATATCGAATCATCTGAAGGGCGTTGAATCGCTGCTACATCATCATCATCGTCAAGACATTACAGCCGCGGGTGGGCCTTAGCCTGATTTAGTAAGTTTTTCCAGTCGGATCTTAATTTAGCTTTTTCTCTCCAGCTCCTCACACCGATTGCCTTTACGGCGTCCTCGACTCCATTTAGCCATCTGAACCAAGGCATTCCTGGGCTTCTACGACCATCCGATTTGCCGTCTAATAAGCGTTTGGGTACTCTAGCCTCGTCCATCCGTATTACGTGTCCAGCCCAACGAAGGCGTCCAATTTTGATGACGTTCGGCTTATTGTACAGCTCATAAAGCTTGTGGTTGTCTCTCTCTCCCTCTCTCTTTTTCTCTCTTTGAGAGAATCGCAACTAGACTGTTCTGATATTTGTTTATCGTCCTACAAAATCCTTGGGATTGAGTTTGATTCTCATCTCACTAGTGTACTATAACGTGCCAGCCGTACCTAATGCTAAAGAGACACGAGATCTTTATCTTGTATGTAAATCCACTTCTTCTAGTAGAAAACACACATTATTATTTTATTATTTTTGTTTGCTTCTCGTGGTTGTTAGCTAATTAAAAGTAACTGAACTGATCGTCCTCATATAGTATTATATTTTTTATGTTTTTTCGTGGATTTTAGAAAAGTAAGTTTCACGGTCCATCTTTAAATCTATAATCGGTTTTAGTGTAGTAAATGATGAAATAATGTTACTTAGATAGAAGTATATTGCAGAGAATGTTAGCTAACAAAAGTGTCTATAATATTTTGTAGAGATAACCTTGTATGTCGTTTTGTATATTTATGCAAATCTAAGATCCAAGTAAATTTGCATAAATAAGCTACGTGTCACAAAACTTGACAGAACAATCGGTTTTCGCTACTGGCAACAATCAAACTTGGGAACAGAGTAGGCTGTAAACCTTCTCAAGAAACCACAACAAAGACTGTTTTGACTTAAGAAGGAGAAACGTCTCAAGATGAAGATGAAAGTAAAATAAAGTATTTATTACTTTCAATTGTGAAAACCACTATGTATTTTGATCGTAAAAATTGGTGGGGAATCCATTTTTATTTTGAATAAAATTGAAATGAAAGAAGAATTTTGTTTTTTGTATTATAATTGTGAATATTGTTTGTACTTTCTTATTGTTAATATGTATGAAGAGAGTGATGAGTGTGGATGAAGCTGTTATAGTGTGCCGGGATCGTAGGAGAGGGAGATCTGTGGTCTCTGCTTATTGCTATGGGAAACATGAATGTACATACATACATATATACGTATGTATATATGCATGTATGTACATTCATGGTGTATGTTGAATGGGTAGGCTCTATGAGTAAGTAACACAATGGCACAGAATATCCGTGTAAAATGGGAAAGTTCTCTCTTGTTTGATTCGAAGATGTTAATGCTGGTAGCCTATTGGTTTTAACAGCTTTATCGAATACTAGGCCTCTAGGCTCAGAGCCCGCGGGTAAGTAAGATGTATTTGGGAATCTACGCAAATCGAAGTTTCCATCGGCTCGACGCCGTATCGGCTCACCTCTAAGAGATACAGGCCTATAATATGTATGGAATTGAATCAGTATCGTACCTGTTATAAGTACCCACTAACCAATCATGCTATACCGTTTTATATCTTGTTATTATTCGGATTTCTAAATGTCATTTACAATAAGTAAAAGAGTCGGCGTCGATTCACTTAAAAGCCTTCCCTGAAGGTCCCGACAAACAACTTACAATTTCATTACTGAGAATCTCGTGGGACCTCCAACAGCTTCGGCTGTGGTACGAACACGCGGACAGTAAAACATTTCACTATATCGGATTCGGTGGAAGTGAGTCAATCGCGCCGCTCGTAGCGTAGGGTGACCAAAATTCGTTTCAATTTGAGGACACCTAAGGATTGAGTAGTTAAAAGACCTTCATTTTTTTGTTTAATCATATGTACAAACCAAACATATAATTTTTATATAAATAAAATTAAATTGACTGTGTATAATATCTACATATGATACTATATTACAAAAAAAAAATAAGTTTCTAGTTAAATTCTAACTGTCGTATTTTATTTATCTGTCTGTTTATCCAAATTTATCTCGAAAATAGCAGAAATGATTATCAGTGAACTTTAATGCAAACAAAAAATATATGGACAGTCAAAAGTTTTACTTAGCTAAGATCCGCGACAAGCAAAACAATAACAGAAAAGTCTACTCTACGGAAGACTTTTCGGTTGTCTTCCGTGGAGTCTACTATACCTGAAGATGCCTCGTGTTGGGGCGAATCACTTGTCGTGTACAAGATGGAAAAGTGATAGTGTGTGTTTGGCGTTGTGTATAGTGGTTGGTGGGTGGAGAGTTGATGGCCGATTTTTCGGTAAGTTTTTGGTTTAAGTTCCAAATAAATCCACTAAACCCAACGGAAAAACACACATTATTAATTTTCTGTTATTGTTTTGCTTGTCGCGGATCTTAGCTAAGTAAAACTTTTGACTGTCCATATAGTGATGGATTTCCGCAAAGTAACGCCTGACTCCATTAATAAGCAAACAAAAAACTTTAGGAAAAGTTTCAGCGTTTGTAAATTCTAAGTAAAAAAAAATATATATATTTGTTGGAAAAAACTAAAAATATCGTGATAGTTGTATACAAAGTCACAGGAAATAATTCATAAATTATATATTTTATCATCGAACAGGGGATATTTTCTTTTTGTATAGATTGACATTATTTGTTTTAAGCTTTTAATAACCGGGCGTCGGAAAGATTCGAAAGCTGAAGACTTCAATCCTATAATCCGGTTCAAACAACGATAGGTTTATGATAATAACTGAGGAGGAATTAGTAATTTTTTCAAGTTCTCTCGGTGTATATGTCATACTATTTCTCAGTACAACGTGACCTACAGTGTGCTGCAAAATAGTATAAGTTATATTCTATTTTGTGTTAATATGATATGTGTTGACATATAACTGTAGGAAAATATGTCCAATCTATGAGATTGCTATTGACTTCACAAGCTTTTCTGTAGAAGTCAGTCCGCTAAAAATTAAACTCATGGACATACGTTTATACAATGATAGATGGGGCTAAGACATCACAAACAATACCAGTTTTGAAATACTCGTATTAGCAATGGAATTTCATCCTTATACCAGATATTTAAGGTTTTATTTTCTGCTAGTGGTGTGATCTTCAACGTTCACACGAATATGAACCAAATTATTAGTAGTAATTGAGACGGAATAAAGTGATGTTTTCAAAGAAAGTGTCAAGCTGCGATGGACAATTTAAGTAGAACCACCGGCGTGGAAAGTTATAAAGATAATGGTGCTTAAATAAACGCCATGTTACGCAATAAATAAGGCTTGGACTATTTATTTAATCGTTGGAGGGTGTGGCGGTGTTGGTCTGACAAAGAAATCAATAAGATGGTGACAACACAAAATATAGTCGCACAGGCGGCAGATAAGTGTGCGTGAATCATGGCAATTAGCTCACGGTTTTTTATTCTGCGATAATTTTTTTCAATCACGCCGCCTATATCTGCTACACAATAGGCATTGCAAATGCATTGCCAGCCTTAGAGATAAGAGTGGGCTTGTTTTTTGAAGGTTCCAATTTTGTATCACTTCGGAAATACCACTGAGGTAGCTATTGCAGTTGATTAGATTGGTGGTATGAGGAATGAAGTTTGGATGGTAATTGGATGTTGATGAAGTTCGGATGCCTTGCGGAAATAAGTTCTTAAAGGCTAGGTCTTACCAAAGTCAGTTTTAGAAGTCATTAAACAAAACCAAAGACTTAGAATTTTATTTTAAATTTGTTAATTAGTGATAATGGAATTATTAATGCAGCGGTGGAAATGAGAGCGTTAAGAAGTATGCGTGAGGCAACTTTGACTGATAGAAGAAGGAGTGAAGATATAATAGAGCGTTGTGGAGTAAAAGATGTCGTGACAAAAGTTGAGAAAGAGATGCTTAAATGGTTTGGTCACATAGAGAGGATAGATAAAATATGACTGATAAAAAAATTTACGTTGCGGATGTGGATAGAAGGATCGGTAGGAGAAGATCTCGATCAGAATGAAGATCAGAATGTGTAGAAGCTATAATTGCTATAAATATGTGCTCACACAGATATTTTCAATATTAGATTAAATTCTTTTAAAACTTATCTCTATGGTCTTACATACTTATCTTAATTTTTGTTTCTTCTTTTAGTGTTTGTCTACCTAATTATATATATGAATGAAATTATAAATCCCTCATATTGTTATTGTTAAATATTAATTGTAATTGTTGTGTATAGTTGTAACTGGACTTCAGATTTACCTTAAATTCTTTTGCATGTTTGTTATCTTATATTTTTTTTAATCTATAGTCTGTAACTGTACCTTTTGTAATAAAATAAAATAAAAATAAAAATCAAAGAGGACATACACCTTGATTAAGTTGGCCAAGTTCTTAAGACAGGCCAGGTTAAAAGTACCCTTCACCGGCAAGCTTGTATGAAGAGTGTGCTGAGATTGTAGCAGATGGATATCTTCGGTCTCTGCCTATTCCTACGGGAAACAAGCGTGATGATATGTATATGCATGTAGAATCATGCTATATATTAAATGCGTTGCCTCAGCGAGTAAGTATTACAATGTTGCAGAATAAGCCTGTAAAATGGAGATATTTTTCTATTACCGAGTTTCATAAAATGAGTAAAGGTATCCGGAGTATATAATCCTCCCCCTCCCTACTTCTTTGTTTTTCTCCCATTATTCATATATTTGTTTGAGTCAAATATAAATGTATTTACTTCATATTTATTATCTGAGTCGCCTATTTGACAAAGTTCATACATGGACAGTCAAAAGTTTTACTTAGCTAAGATCCGCGACAAGCAAAACAATAACAAAAAATTAATAATGTGTGTATTTGACAACCGAAGACTCTACGAAAGACTTTTCGGTTGTCTTCCGTAGAGTCTACTATACCTGAAGATGCCTCGTGTTGGGGCGAAACACGTGTCGTGTACAAGATGGAAAAGTGATAGTGTGTGTTTGGCGTTGTGTATAGTGGTTGGTGGTTATGTATAGTTGATGGCCGATTTTCGGTAAGTTTTTGGTTTAAGTTCCAAATAAATCCACTAAACCCAACGGAAAAACACACATTATTAATTTTCTGTTATTGTTTTGCTTGTCGCGGATCTTAGCTAAGTAAAACTTTTGACTGTCCATATAGTGATGGATTTCCGCAAAGTAACGCCTGACTCCATTAATAAAGTTCATACAATTAAGTATATGTTTGTCTGTCTATGGAAATATTTATAGGTACTGTAAAACCCACGACGTATTTGACATACGGCCCTTTAGCGGTGTTTGCGTGTACTTACATATAGACACCCTTACGTTAGGGTCATCAGCTTAAAGAAAATAACATAAATTGATTAGACGATAAAAAGTGGTTCAGAAATGAATTATTAACAAAATTATTGGTTCAGAAATTAATTATTAAAAACAAATATTAATATTTATAGAGATTTTTTTCAAGGTCCGTTCGTACATATATTTGATTAAGAAATCAGAAAAATATTTTTATGGGCTACAGATTTTCATTTTGTGTTTGTCCTTGTCATTTGTATGTCTAGAATGTAATCCACTACATATGTTTGTATAGGGCTATGAATGGAAAGCTTTTTATTTATTTATTTTTATTATAAAAATATTAAATAAAATAACAGTCTTTATGTCTATATATAGGATGTCCGATGGCAGGCATTAGGTTATAGGTCACTAGAAGAAGACCAAAGAGAACACTTTGACTAAATTGCAGAAGTTCTTAGGGAAAATCAGGTCAAAAGTACCCTTCACCGGCAGGCTTGTGTATAGGATGTCCAGTGGCAGAATTAGGTTATAAGTCGAATAATCATACTTCGATGTATAATCTCTGCTATTATATACAATTTATTACGGTTAATGATTCTGAGGAACTGTTTAATCTCCTCCCAGCCGCACAGTTTCACCATCAAATTACGTGCTACAAAAACAAGTGTCCTATCACCTGGGTAGCTGGCCTTCCGATTTAGTCGCAGTTTTCTGCCACGAAATATGCATCTGTGGAATGATTTACCACATGCGGTCTATATATATATATATATATATATATATACATATATATATATATATATATATATATATATATATATATATATGTATATTTCATAGACAAGCGTATGTGTCCTGAGAAGCTGGTGTTGTGGTTATCTATAAGCGGCGATGATCACTTACTACCAGATGACTTGCGTGCTCACTTTCCTGCCCTGCTATAAAAAAAAATCTAGTTGTTAATAAAAATAAATAAATTAATAAAAATATAACATTTTTATTGTAAAGTAAGATCGACAACCCTAGGATTCGTCACAGTGTGGTAATGAGTCATAAAGAGACCGCCTTCTTAACAATTTATTGACCATAAATAGCAGACGCACGGGACTTGTTCGATGACCAAGAATGTTTCGGCTCAAGTTAGTGTATTTTGTGATAGTTAAGTAAAGATGATCAAATAATTTATTAAAAAAATAATATTTTATTTAGGAGTACACCTCGTTAGCAATAAAAATTTTATCGGTTCCCTGTTTTGCAAATAAAAAAAATCTCAGATATAAAATAAGTTTTTAATAGATGGATGTACTGGATAGAAATTCTGTATAGCTATTGTATCTCGGAGACATTACATCCATTTATTGTGTCATTAAGATCCAATATCCAAATTCTCCTCCAATTGTATCAATAATTCGTTTCATTGGATAAGAGACGATTGGCTTGCGATAATATCTTTTGTTGTGCATATACTTTAAAGGATTTATATAGTCTATGCTTGGCATCAATTGTTTAGCTCAATGCTTAGGATACATGATTTCTGTGAGGGGTTTTGTTCTCAAGTTCCTGTCGAAAGTAGTTTTATTCGTCAATTCTATTTGTTATTAATACAAAAATTAGTTTTCGAATCTCTGGATAGAATTTGTTTGTCTATTTACGTCGAAGGTTTTGCATCCAAAATCTCCTCCAATCAGTTCTGGTAGGAAAAGGAGGATTCGAGTTCTAGTGTACTTTCTATGCATTTTGCGGATACACTTACGGATTTTTTAAAAATAGCTTACCGTAATTAAAAAGAGAGACTTGAATAACACAATTTTGAGCATTTGAGGATATTTCTGAGAATGCTCTCAAAGATGTATGTGATAAAAGAACTTAGCTTATTTGGAATAGTCGGTGAGAATTCTAGTACGTTAATATTCTTGAATGAATAACCATATAAAGAAAAAAAAATCAAATGTTCATACGGTAACAATAATTGTTGATTTTAATAAATATTAAGTTGACATTATAAACAAATAAATAATTAATGAAATTTGTACGCCATAAGTGGCAATGTGATGGAACTTTTAGACGTCTCTTTTCATCTTGCTAATAAAGAATTATTATTTATTAATATGCATATTCAATGACTTACAAGCCCATAGAAGAAAGCAGTAAGTATTTGAAAATGTAAATGTTGATGAAACCAGTTCAGTTTCTCCTATTCCGACAGTTGACGTTGACCAAACATGTCGTAACTTGTCGGAACGAGTCCGTAGGTTATACGAGCATCCGCCGGTTATTCTTCAAGGTTTTAATTGATTGACTAGAACCAGTCCGCTATGGGAGTGTCGAACAGCTGATTCCTAGCGCGACCAGTTCCGCGCGTGTAACGGACGCTCGTCGTTCGGCTGTTATTGGTGTCTGCATCGATTGACCTCATAGGAACATATGGTTAGATCATTAGAATGCGTGGGCGTTGTGCGTTGAGATTAGAATTTTTGTTTATTGCTAACGTTTGAAATATAACGTATATATACGTCCGCTCTACTAGATGGAGCGACGATCTACGCAAGGCGGCTGGCGGAGACTGGATGCGTGTAGCCAAAGATCGGGCCAGGTGGCGCGCCTTGAGTGGGGCGTATGTCCAGCAGTCCAGAGTCCAGACTGCCACGGACTGATATTGATATTGATACGTCTATAGCGCCCACAAGACTTAGACCTGCTACGAAATTAAAAAAAATAGGAAAGAAACATAAATTGTAAATCTAAACCATCCAGGAACCTATCCTGTTAAATCTAGCCGTTTAGGAGGAGTTCAGTGACAAACACGTGTACAGAAGAATTATTTATAAATTCTATAGTAACATATCCGTACTACAGTGTAACTAATTCTTTAGATTGTTATATTTTTAGTTAACTGTTTATTGTACTTTAATAAAATAAAATATGTTGATTGATTTAGTGAAATAAATATATGCATGGCCTACAGATATTTATTTCAAGTATTGTAACCCCGCCAACCCGCTTTAGACAAGCGTGGTGGGTTAACATCCGATTCTCTAGAAATGCGGAGGCCCGTGCATGACACTGGGATATACGAATATATGTCCTGGGAAATAAAATATACTGCACAGGTCTAGTGTCTATGCCGTAGTGTCTAGTTTAACTTATTTCTTATTAAACCTATCTTTCTTTTTTTCTTTGCTGGCAATTAGTTAAAACTATGCCAGTGTCAAGTGAAATGGAATAATATCAAATCTCTTAAAATGTCTAGTCAGCTCACTGCTGGACATAGGCTTCCCCCAAGATGCGCCACCTAGCCCGATCTTCAGCTTTACCAACGATTATCGAATCTCCGGCAAATGTGACCAGCCCATTGCCACTTTTGTTTGCTGATTCGAAAGGGTATGTCGGTGACTTTAATTGTCTGGCGTCACGTTACGTCTTGATAAAATGGTGGCTATTCTACCAAAACCACCTATGGACTTTTTCAGTCAACTTAAAAAGTCATAATACATTATACATACAGCCTTAATCGAACTACATTATAAAATACGCCACAATTAAAAAATATAACTGATAATAATACAAGATTATAAAAACAACGTAGCTGATGTAAGTTGGCGGGAAAAGTCATTCTTTCTAAAACGGTTTAGTTTTAACGAGATTTGTATCCAAAATCACTGTCAAGTAACATAGTTATTTAGTTGAGTGGACGTATCATTAACGTCTCTATAACAAACAAAATGGTTAGACTATTGTATTATGTATTCACCGCATAGCTTACAAGTTAAATTCTTACATAGTCGATACGAGACAATTAAGTAAATGACTTTTAAATATATAAACAAATATTTGCGCATTGTTTCCATGAATTGTATAATGAGTTGTCGTTAAGATAAAAAGAAATGTTCATTCTACAATATTTCTAGGAATTACAAACGGAGGGGGGATCATCGATACAATTATCAACCATATATAATATTATAATACAATTGTAAATCTTTTAGTGACTAATTTTATTTATTTATAAAAGAGATTAGTGAATTGTAGTAAGTACATATGTATAAAGTGGTGGGTGTCTAATGCATTTTAAGGAGGGGGATAGCCCCCCCTCATCATCATCAAGGCATTACAGCCACGGGTCTTAGCCTGGTTCAGTAAATTTTTCCAGTCAGATCTTAGTTTGGCCTTTTCTCTCCAGCCCCTCATGCCGTTCTCGACTTCATCTAGCCATCTGAGCTTAAGCCTTCTGCGGCTTCTACGGCCATGTGGTGTGCCGTGGAGTAGGCGTTTGGGTACTCTAGGCTCGTCCATCCGTATTACGTGCCCAGCCCAACGAAGGCGTCCAAATTTCATGGTTTTGATGACGTTCGTTATTGTACAGCTCATAAAGCTCTAGGTTGTAAAGAGTACGTTATCGCTCAATTTCCAACATAGGACCAAAGATACGCCTTAAATTTTTTGTCTCAAAGGGAATCCCGAAGGAATAAAAATACATTAACTTAGACTTCTTCAATAAAGACTAATGGGCATAAAAAGTTATGAACAAGTTTTCATGTATGCACACACACATTTATCAAGTTTCATGGCGAAGAAGGACAGACATCGTCAAAAACATTGCAGGAGTGTTGCGTTTGAAGGCTCTATAGTCGTTCTTACATTAGATATTCCTAAGTCTCTTCTATTTCATCATCAATTGAAGTATTTTTTTTTCAATACTAATAAATAATAGTTCATAATACTATATGAAGATGAACTTATACTTACATACAGATATCGAGTTAGTCGCTATCGGGCGTTGTATTTGACAAAAAAACAAGCGAGTCTCACTTGTTTGACAATAGGCGACCTCTTTAAGGCTTTTATGCAATGGAATGTGGTATGATGAACTATGTCTGCATTGATGTTAACATTCTTATTATTTCCGGAGCATTTGACCCGGTAAAGTAATAAAAAATTTGTCTAACCTACAAGGTTTTCCACAAAATCATAAAATGTATTTTTTTAGGTATTCATATTATATAATATGATTTTTACATTTTAAGAAAGTAATTGGGTTAGTAATTTAATACCTAATATTATTATAATACACAGAGACAGACATAATGAACAATTGTTTGTTTTCTGTGACTTCATACGTGCTTTATCTTATATGTTAAGCAATTTTATATCACGAATGAAGAAGAAAGTTTAATATTTTTATTTGTTTGGAGTGACATCTCCATGCCTATTGAAATTAGATTAGTCTCCGTTTTTTTGTAATAACATAAAAAAGAAATAAATAGATATTAAAATAATTAGTGTCAAATGCAACGACAGCAACAAGAATTCCACGCACCAACAGTTGACTCCCGCGCGACACGGCACGGTAACTGACTGACATTTGTAATTGACGGAGGTCGCACGAAACTCGCGCCGTGAAACACTCCCAGCTTCCTTTGTTGGACCACCCCGAGTTGTATAAATAGGTCCTAATTGGTCCGGAGATTAGGTTGAGATAAAATATCAATATAAACGCGTCGAGTGAGATGTCCATTGACGCATACTCTTTTTTTTGTTAATATTTTAATACTTAATATCGTCATTTTTTCTCACTCAAAATCACACACACACACACATATATATACACACATAAATATAGTTTAATCGCAAATAATAAACGAATACATAAAGATATATAAATATATTTATAAAGATAGTGATTTTTGACAAGCTTTTTGAAAATTGGTAGAGACTTCGCTTGTCTCACCTCTAATGGCAACAAATTCCATACTCGAACAGCCGGTATTGTGAAAGATTGGTCAAAAAATTTGGTATAATGAGCAGGCATTTTTAATATTAAATTTTCAGATGTTATTACACTTTAGTGTGTGTGCCACCTCGAATGTGTTATTACACTTCAGTGACAAAAAAAAACTATTTCGATAGAAGCACTGTTCGATTCGCAAATCGCAAAGGGATGATGCACCTAACGTGATATAACTGTTCGCCATAACAATTCAGCCATGCTTTAATTGCAACCGTAATGCATTATGGGACCGTTGCTGTGAGAAGATAGGATAAAGCGATTGTATAAGTTTTACGTTTCTCGTAACTCACGCTCTTTTATTGAAGAAAATATAAACTGAGGCTCTATAATATCGACGCGAAAAAGCTAAAATGTAATAAGTCGCAATGATAACTTACCACTCGAGAAAAAAAATCTTATTGTGTTTAAATTTAAAAACAGTCAGTTTCAACGCTGTACAAAGTTTTCCGTTGGTCATACAGCTGTGAGATTTAGATCATTCGACGCAGTATTTTCTTCCGAGCCGAATATGCACTATAATTTTTGTACATCTGTATCATTTAGAGTGTTTTCGTTTTTACATACATACATATCGTCACACCTGTCTCCAGTAGGGGTAGGTAGAGAGAGAAACCATGGATCTCCATCTGCTATGATCTCGGCATACTTCCCTTGCTTCCTCCACACTCATTACTCTCCTGATGCAAGCCCGCCGGTTAAGAGTACTCTTGATCTGACCTTTCTTAAAAACTTCAGCAATTTGGTCAAGGTATGTTTTCCGTGGTCTTCCCCTACCGACCCTTCCATCCACATTTGCAACGTTTTCGTTTTCGTTTCTTCGCATCGATATAACGATTTCCTCCATTTTATACAAATTCTTAGAAATCCCAGGAGTAGCTGTAAGAGTTAATGTAAAATATATCTAAGCATATCCTTTGTAAAAACCTCTTTATAAAAAATTAACAGTTGTCGTAAAACACAACCTATATTTGTGTGTCGCTATTAGCGATAAGACCGCCATTTGTATATAAATATTACAATCAATAATTATCATACAATATTATCTGAACAATAATAATTCTAAATCTCTCGACAGATTCAGACACGGTCAATTTATCTTTAAGACAATCCAGGGATTCTACCTGGAATTCAGTGGAATTCAGCGGCAGAAATTATTTTGACGAATGTCTTTGTAGTTACCCAAATCCTTAAGGCACTTAAATACATATATCTCTTATAGTTGACTAACATTTTAGGAAACATTCAAGCAAGCTTTTACACACCCTTTATTTATAACGTTTTTGACTTTGACGTAATGAAATATTAGATTGATCGAACCGAACAAGAAAACCATTGATAAATTAAAATAAAGGAATTTGTAAATACGTAAGTGAAAAGAGGGGACCAATCGAAGAGTTGGATTTGACAGCGATGCGTATTGTGCACGCATCGCATCTGCTGACGCCATTGTTTGCGCAACAGCTGATGCAGGCTGTTATATATTTTTTTTTCACCAGCGTTCGATATTTGGAATGTGAGCATTCCAAAGGCGATTAGAGAAAAGTATTCATGATTCTATTTGGGTAATCAATAGGCATCTATTTGTGTAGGTATAATAAATTGTAGAATGAGTAAAATAGCATTCCTATATATGCGATAACGAATATAGATTATCTATGATTTTTTATCTACTCTATATTCATATTTATTCAAAATCACGTAACTAATAAAACTACAATTAAAGAACACCGATCAATCTCCTTCGTGTCTTCTCCATTTTATTCTATTTCATTCTTATTTCGACCGCACCGCACCGGTCAATCTCCTTCGTATCTTCTTAATTCATCGGCGAAATCATCCCTGCTATTTTGGCACTAATGAAAGCTATAAATTCACATGAAGAAATGAACAATTTAAGAAGTCATCCCTAATTTTATTAATCACAACATAAATTTTGAATATGAATTATAAAGGAAATTTTAGAAGCAGAAAAGGCTATTTACTTTGCTCTGATAAACTAATAATAGAGAACCTTATTCTTGCATAAAAAAATAAACCATATACAACGAAAACAATTAAAAAATTGTTATATTTTATTTAACTTAACGTTGCTGTTATGTATAAAATAAAAAAAACATTTTAAAACTAAGCTAATTAAAAAAAACGAACCGATTACTTTTTACGGAAGCAATAAACTAAAAAGGCTGTCAACCAATGTCAACGCTCGTAAAAAAAAAGTTAAAGTGATGCCCCATACCTTGTCGATGGTGAGCTAGTGAGGAGCGTCAGTAAGATTATGATTACCGTCGCCTGTCAAACGAATTAGTCGACTAATGCCCCAAAGCATTGTCAGCGTTCGTAATTAGAACGGTTAACGCGCGTTTAAACGGACAGTTAGGGAATTACGGTCATGTTTATGTTGGCGTGGCAATTGAGAGATTTGTTATTGTAAATTACGTAAAAAAAGCTCTGTAGGAAAAGGCGTACATAGGATCTGAGCTAGGGTAGCCAACTTATATTATAGAGTTACATGCTTATATTACATAGAATTTTTATCGTAGAAGAATAAGTAATTACCTGGTACCTATTATTTAAAAGAAATGAAGGAAGAATTGCAAAAGGTATACTTGATAAATATTAACATGTTTAAATATTATTATAAATGAAGGCATTTAAAAATGGGTAATTAATCGTTGTAGAAAAGAAAGATACGGCTTGGCAACATTTACTTAGTGACAGATTAAATTATGCATATTGAATCTATTAATAGATTGTATTGGAATGTTCTATTATTTATTATATTATCTATTATTTGATTAGCCGGAGCGTGTCGAACGGGAAGTCCAATAGGATTGATTTCCAGTTTAATAATAGATAAACTTGAAGTTTCTTGTCCTTGATGTAGTGTAAATATATATATATATATATATATATATATATATATATATATATATATATATATATATATATATATATATATATATATATATATATATATATATATATATATATATATATATATATATATATATATATATATATATATATATATATATATATATATGTGGGCGTGCAAATATACACGCTTACTTACATATATACATGCTTGAACATTCAAAGGGGGAAAAACTTTGATTTTACCTTTAAAGCAAGAATTGCTAGGGGCTTACCATACCTTACGTTAATTTACTTTTGCGAAATATTATAAACAGCAACAAATTTTGCATCAAATAGTTATCCATAGTTATCACAACCCACTCCATTTCTTCTTATGATGCTGTACGACGAATCTATGTGAGCAAATATCAGTAGTTTGGCGGTACTTCAGTAATAAAATTTACCTTAGTAGTAAAATAAATCTTACCTGAATTATAAAATCAAACTGATTCCCAATATGTCCGCAGAACTTAGGGATTACGGTTACATAATCTAACTAACGTTTAATACATAAATTACATTTAATTATTTAATTTTAGTTTTAAGATATTTAGCAGGATTACAATGCGAATCAAAAAAAAAAGACAAAACAAAGTTAATAATAACGACTTATCATCAAATATTAGCTATTGTATTGAAGCTAATTGTTTGTTTATGTATTACTATCACTGCCAGATAAAAAGTATTAATATTTATTTAATCTACATTGTTGTCCGGTTGTGTATATAAAATGATGTGCTATGGTACTGTAATAAAAAGATGTACAAAAGGGGTAACGCTAAAATAATATATATATATATATATATATCTATATATATATGTATGTATGTATATATATACATATATATAAAATGTATTATAGTTGTTTTAACGTTAAACAAACTTAAAAAACATCAAAAACAACCAATGTGATGATTGTTTACACACATAGATACACTGTGGACGCCCTCTGCCCCATCTCGGGGACATAGGACCATAAGAAGATAGACACATTTAAAAAGATTATCGGAAAACCATACCAATTGAACTTTTCCCGCTAACTTACATCAGTGATGTTGTGTTTTTATTTCATTTTCATAATCGTATAATATATTATTGTCAGATATATTGTTTAATTGTGGTGGCGTATAATACAATATAATTCGATTAAGTAAAGTGATTAAGGCGTATAAATGCGTGTATCATGACTGTTTAGGTCGACCGAAGAAATCCATAGAAGTTTTCGTAGAAAAGCCACAATTTTATCCAGACGTAACGTGACAAGATGACTAGATGCTGGCATAATAGCTAGTAACTAAGAGCCAACAAAGAAAAAACTACACTGATGTATCACTACCATTAATTCTCTGAGAAAACCAACAATTAGTACAACAACAATTAGCAGTAAAAAAAACTATACTTAGCTCGTATTGTTTTTAACGAGTGAAACTACGAGGAAAGCTAGGAAACAAGCGAATACAATAGAATGAAAGGGGTATCTCTGTCATTAAACTCACGATGAAGCCTTATAACATATAATTGATTTCTTATGAATAGATAAATCGATTATCTTCCAGTCGCCTTCAATCGATACTTCCAATACAAGTATGAATACAAATTGGATTTTTTTTCCTGTTAAAATCGTTTCCTTAACAGAAAAAAACATCGAATTTGCATTTATATTTATTTTATGAGATAGGAGGGCAAACGAGCAAGCGTGACACCTGATGAAACCATTTGTCATCGCCATGTGTCGCGCATGAAAACATTTGCCACACCATAGGTTTAGATAAGCCAGCCAATAATAAATACTTACCGGTACGCCATACATATGTATGTCGATTGATTGATGTGTATATACCTACGAGTATGTATATCTCGCATCAAGATAGATTCATCCTGACGCGAGAATTAAACCCGTATATTGACTCCAAAAATTTTTATTTCGCCACTCAGCCAATAAGGTCGGATAGATAAATATAATAGTATGCATTTCGTTAATAATGAACTGTATGAATAAACTAAAACACAGAATAAGCAAATGACGCTTTTAAAGTCATTAGAGGCATACAATAGTCTGGTACGAGCGATGTTAGTCACTTATACTGTTAAACGAATCACGTGAAAGCCTTTTCCATATTTCACAATGCCCCATTTGAAGAATATTGGAAATGTGAAAGCTAAAATCCAGTAGCTCATCCATCCGTACTAACACGACACGCATTTAGCTTATCACAAATTAAAGCTAACAACTTATGGGCTGTCAAACGCAAGTGACGGCCCTAATAAATGTGTCATTGGACTTTTTTCACAGCGCGCACTGCCATCAATGTCACTTCACTATTCCATGATTTAAAAGTTCTCTGCCCTTTCTTTGTCTTTGAATTTTAAAATTAAGACTATATTTAGGGTGTCCACACTTTTTGCTGGTTCTGGTTCAACCGAATGTTTTTTTTTTATTTATTACTTACGAGAACACCAGCTTATTCCAAGATACATATGACATAAGACAGTTATATTATATGTCCATGGGCGCGTGTATATATGCATGTGGTTGTGCGTCTCTCTCTCTGTCTCTCTTTGTGTGTATGTGTGTGTTTACTTTCCTGGTTATTTGTGAGACTTATCTATAGGGTTTACACTATAGACACTAATAAATTTTATAAGGCTATTTCTATGTCTTCTATCCAGGGGCGGATCGTAACTTTGTGGGGCCCTGGGCTAATACTACTCGGGGGGGGGGCTGTTTTGTGTATAGGTTGTTTAGTGTATAGGTATCAGAAAAAAATTTTTTTGTTCGTTACAAGTAACGTCTTAAATTACGATTCGTCTATTATTTTTAATGGGGGCTGGGGGCTATGTATCAACGGGGCCCTGGGCTTAAGCCCAAAAAGCCCTTAGGTAGATCCGCCCCTGCTTCTATCGTATAAATATTGAGTTGTTATGTGGGATGTTAGGCTTGGGTATGTCATGCTTGTTTAAAGGTCTTTGCTTGCGGTGGTGTCGTGTGGGTGGTCGTCCAGTTCCCTTTAATATGCTTGAGGAGGGCGATGGCTGCCACATGCGTCAACCCGTGAAAAGGTGCTGCTAGTGGAGAACTGTCTGCCTAGGCCTGTTCTTTTTTTCACGTGTAATCATTTTTATTTCTTCGAAACTTAATGATGTCACTTAAAAAACCAAACGTTCTCATGTGTGTCTATGAGTTTGATTTTTATTTTTTATAACACAATGACGTGTTATAAAAAATAAAAAATAGGGTACCTGCGGAGTTTCTTTAGCCATTTCTACTTCGTTCAGAGGAACCTCACTGTGAAATAGTGGTAGGATTTAGTGAAATGGTGGTGAATGGTGATAGGATTAGCTTGGCGCAATAACGTGAGGAAACCCGACCCGAAATAACAGGGCAAATAACGAGAACAGAACAGAAGAAGAAGAAGAATGGAAACTTCTTTTTAAATGATTGGGGCTCAGTGTAATAAAAAAATTACTTTACACGCATCAATGTAATAAGAAATTTAAATAAAAATTTGCACGCATTAACTTGTCTAAAGTCTACATGAATCTATTTTACGTTTCAAATACCTCTGTTCTTTTATAAAAAATTAAAAATAAACAAGGCAGTGTTATTTCATCATGTGTTATTACCCTAATCATATGACGCAACAGTTTTGGCGTTTGAAAATAGAATATGTTTACGGATCGCGGTACAGAATGTAAGGGCAACATTACAAATCGTCATAACGCCCGATAATGCGTCTCGGGAGTGACAGTGACAGCTAATTTATGAATTGCCGCCATTTTTATTGTTGTTGGACGGTGCTTCGGAGAGGAATTTTTGACTATTAATAACACGAGAACAATAAATATGCTCTGGTAATCCTTTGTATCGAAATAATTAGTTAAAATAGCAGATACATACATACATATACATATCGTCACGCCTCGTCCCCCATAGGGGTAGGTAGAGACCACAGATCTGCTACGATTTCGGCATACCTTACTTGCTTCCTCTACACTCATTATTCTCCTATCCTTTCTTAAAAACTTCAGCAATTTGGTCTAAGTATGTCTTTTACCAGTCGTCTTTCATCCATCCTCTCTACATGCCCAAAAATGTAAAAGTTTATGTTAAATAATCAACACTGTCCTTGGAAATCTGCAATTCAAGGGACCATGCCGATGTAAACTTTGGGAAAGATGTTAAAAATGCGTCCTTCGTCTTTAGGCAAATACTTCCAGCACCTACGGCCAGCAGTGGACTGCTATAGGCTATGGATATTGAGCACGATTCGGAGTTTAGAAATTTATTTTTAATTTACTTGTTTAAAGATTGATATATAATATATTCATTCTTTATGATTACATTCAACATATAAAAAAGGTGATATTTCTTTTTTCAAATTTTTATTTTATTAGATTTACAAAAAAATACATACATGTAATTTTGTGTAAATCTAAAATATAGTTAGGATTCATTCTGTTAGTTAGTTTTATTACTTAGGTGGGCCGATAATATAGCTAAAGTCGCTTATGTAACCTGGATACAGTTAGCTCGTGACAGGGAAGTAAGGAAGGTAAAGGAAAGCCCAATGCCCAGTAGTGGAATATAAATCGGCTTAGAATAATTGGAAAATAGAAATATTCAGGGCCCGCGGGCTAGAAGCCCGCGGGCCCTGAATACGATAAAGCTGTTAAAGCCAATAGGCTACCAGCATTAACATCTTCGAATCCAATTAGAATAATGATGATGATGATGAATAGCATTGGAATTTAAAAAAAAAACGGTTGATAAATAGTTTTAAAATCAGTCACGTATCAGCAGATGGCGCGTGACCACGTATGCCATCGCCTGGCGGGACAATTAAAAAAATAAAATGGCGCCAACGAGGTCACTTGATTGTTAATAAACGATTCCCCGTACACTCGTGTTTCTTCCGCACGACTTTTCCCATTGTGTAATCGCTCAATGAAAATATAAGGACTTATTTAGTTATCAATGGGCTGTAGAATCTATTGAATTTGAATACATAAATTGGTACCGTAGAGTCTAGAGTATATACCCGGTAGGTATTATGGGATAGGAGGGCAAACGAGCAAGCGTGTCGCCTGATGGAAAGCAATCAACGCCGCCCATGGACAACCACGACACTGCAGGAGTCGCGGAAGCGTTGCCGGCCTTTTAGGTATGTATAGGCTTATTTTTTGAAGGTTCCAATGTCGCAACGGTTCTGAAAGACCGCCGAGGGTAGCTGGTTCCACAGACTGGTGGTGCGTGGAAAGAAGTTACGAGAGAAACGCACCGTAGTAGATCGCCACTCATCCAGATGGTGTGAATGAAATTTTTCTTTACGGCGAGTTGTGCGGTTGTGGAATTCGGCGGTATTAAATGAAATAAATAATAATTATAAAACAATTAAAAAATATGTATTTTTTTACAAGTATGTATATAATTGCCAAATTTATATTTTTAATTTAGTATAATATTCTTGTAGAGATGCTGATTACCGTACTTTTCCGGTAAATGTATGCTATAACGACGAAGACCGTACTATTTCGCAAAACCACGAAAACTGCCCGTCTTAATAGGAAAATAACACGTCGCGAAATGGTTAGGGGTAGTCTTTCGTAAAGTCTACTATACCTGATGATACTTAACGGTGGTCTTTCGTAGAGCCTACTATATCTGATGATGTCTCGTGTTGAGGCGAAATACGTGCCACACACATTGTGGAATGATTGGTGGTGTGTGTTTGTTCTTGTTGCTATTGGTGGTTAAATTTAGCTCTCTGTGAATCCACTTTCTGCAGAAAAAAACGGACATTATTATTTTTCTGCTTTTGTCTGCTAATCGGATATTAGCCAAGTAAAAATTTTGACTGTCCATATAATTTATGGATTTCCGCAAAGCAACGCCTGACTTTATTAATTACCATAAAAAGTAGTTTACAATCGCAAATCTATTTATTGTTCTTTATGAAAGAGATAAGGAAAAGAGCAGTTCTCCTAATGCTGGGTTATCATCATGAACATTTGTCACATCGTAAGGATGTGAGTAATGGGGGGAAGAAAGATTATATGGGAAAGGGAATAAGAAAGTAAAGGAGTTAGACCTCCAGATTCCATTACTCACCGTTTGAAACGCCGTATTACATAAAATAGCGTCCATTTAGCGCCGATGTTCTCTGTAAGGGTATAATTCTACCATACGAGCCGTCCTATTCATGAAAGATTCTACCAATACTTTCTTATACACTATATTTAAACACGTATTAAGTTTCTACCTGATAGTATTTTTTTTTTCGATCATGGCAATGAAATAAATTTCATCGTAAAATTTAAAAATTCACACGTATGTATTATAATACATATCTTACAATATACATTGTAATCATTTTACACTAATCCAGGCGGATAAAATAAGATTTATCTATTTTATTATATTTTATTTTCATTAGTCTGTTTCATTTTTTAAGGGATGAGAAAGCAAAGACATCTGTAACACCGCAGCCATTGTGTCCACATTTTTTTTTTATTTCACACCTACTTTTTAAAGAACGCAATCGAGTTCATTATTTCGTAAAAGACCGTTAACGAATAATAAATACTTAAGTCTATAAAATCAAAATCAAGTTTCTGATGACTAGTTTTATAAAAGATACGCTGCGGCCCCACTTATACTGCATTAGTCATCGCGAATTTTCTTCCTATACTACATAAGTATATTGGTAAATATTTCCGATGGCAGAATAAGGTTTTCAACCTTAACTACTACATTCAACCAAGGACTATTCGACCTATAACCTAATATAAATATGGTCGAATATTCCTTTGACCTCGTCGTCTTTCCGCGACAACGGGAGGAGGCGAGTAGCAGCCTAAGGGATCCTTAGATGAGGACGAGACTTCAGCTTGGAGGGCCTGGCGTACGTTAACGTAATATGATCACGCCTGTTTCCCGTAGGGGTAGGCAGGGACCACATATGTTTTAGCGAAAATATATAAAAAATGGGAAATGGAGAACAGAGTATATGAAAGTGAAAGAAGGAAACGAGGGAAAGAGTAATGGGAAGTAAATAAAGAAGTAAAGAAATAGATAAAGCAGTTGGGACCGCTATACTCGCCACCCGAAACGTGGAACAGAGTACAGTGAAATGGTACCACTGAAAGCTGATATTCTATAAGGTTATGGTAGTTCTCCATTCGAGCTGGCCAACTCAATCATGTCTACCACTATTGTCTTCTTGATCTGTAAAACACAAAGTAATTTTTTTATGGGATAGAAGGACAAACGAGCAAGCGTGTCGCCTGATGGAAAGCAATCAACGCGAAGCGTTGTCGGTCTTTAAGGTAAGTGTAGGCTTCTTTTTTGAAGTTGCCAATACCGTATCATCGTATATTTATTTTAATAATTGAATTTTTATTTTTTAAACTAATCTTGTAGTAATTTAAATTAATACCCTTCACATATACATTTCTCTTTTTTCTTGGATCATAAAACATCCACAAGTGCGAACATAAAAACGAACCCTGAACGCTATTATAACAATAAAACAATGTCGAGATGTTTGTTCACATGACTTGTAAGATCCATTGGCGGGCGGCAGTAAATTCCACGCCATGTGACGAGGGTCACTTTGGCAAATCTATTTTTAATTTTTTCCACATCCACACCCAACGTGACACACATGGTGTTAGACCAGGGATGACCAACGCGCGGCCCGCGGACTGCTTGCGGCCCGTTAAACATGTTTATGCGGCCCGTCAAGCATTACTAAAATTAAATTTTTCTTTTCTTTTCTTTGATGGCAATTAGTTACAACTATTATGCCAGTGTCAAGTAAAATACAATAATATCCAATCTCTTAAAATGTTTCAAGTCAGCTTATCACGTTACGTCTTGATAAAATGGTGGCCATTTTACCAAAACCTTCTATGGACTTTTTCAGTCAACTTAAAAAGTTATGATACACGCATTTATTTCATATCACTTCACTTATACACCTTAATCGAACTATATTGTATAATACGCCACCACAATTAAACAATATAACTCATAATAATATAAGATTATGAAAATGAAATAAAAACACAACGTCACCGATGTAAGTTGGCGGGAAAAGTCCTAAAATTGAATTTATTTTATCGACTTTCTCCCATCAATATATTGAAATAAAATTAATCATAATAAAATGGTAGTATGTACATACTAATCCGAAACAATTTTTGTAACGAGGTACTCACTTGTCGGCGGCTTGTTTAAGTTTTTTTATTCTAATGTTTATTATAAATAAAGTTTTAAAAATTATTAATAAGTGTTATTTTATGTGCGGCCCGCAAAAAAAAATTTAAAAATTTAAATTGACCCGATGATTAAAAAGGTTGCTCACCCCTGTGTTAGACCTTATAGCTATTGTGCTGTGACAGATGCTCGCAGTGAACCCCCCCCCCCCAAGGTAGTAAAGTTCACAATTATCCTTGTAATGTATTTTAAAACGTACAATTGCATAATTATATGGTTTAAATTTATATATAATGAGACAATGCTCGGATTATCTCCGGTGGATATGGTTTGGAATGAAGCAATCGCCAGAGAACCAAATTCACCGACATACTCTTCCGTATTTGCAAACTGAAGTAGCAATGGGCTGGTCACGTTTGTTGGAGATTCGACAACCGATGGAGTAGACGAATGCTGGAATGGAATGAAAAAAAGATAACTAAAATAGTTAAATACGCAAAATCCTTCCAAAACATTAATTTTACTAATTAACATATAACTACAGTAGTGTAATGCGCAAAATCCTTCCAAAATGTTAATTTTATTAACACATAACTTCCAAAACATAAACTTTACTAACATAAAACTACAGTAGTTTAACACACAAAATCCTTCCAAAATATTAACTTTATTAACATATGATTGCGCTAGTGTAATACGCAAAATCCTTCCAAAACATAAACTTTACTAACATATAACTACAGTAGTGTAAATATCCTTCAGAAACATACTAAATGACGTGTTGAACCCCACATCCTGTTCTCGTTTTCCTAACAAAATAACAATAGTCAGTAATTTATCTAATAAACACAATTAGTCGTTAAGTACAAAAGGATCGACAAAAAACGGCAATTAGGGAGATCCGACGCGCTGAGGGCCCACGTGTTTGTTCAACCGATTTATATGGCAGACGGTAAATAGACGGAGACGATTATGTTATGTTTATTGTGAGAAAAATAAATATATGGCACAGGCTGTTTCAAATTATTATATCGGGGCACATACATACATATGATCACGCCTCATGTTCGCGCTTACGATTTAACCGTATTTATTCTTTATTATTCGCAATAAAAATATGAGCGGGTAGAAAAATAAAATGTAATGTGTCAGTGCGAGTGTGATGTGACTTTTTCTTGGTTCTGTTCAAGTTCTTATGCTAACTAGACAAGTTATAATTTATATTGTTAAAAATTATCAAGATTACACTAGTTTTGAATCACATTTTGTTTTAATTGAGTTCGGATGGACTCCAGTGTCTAAGTAATAGACACCTCATACATATGATCTTTTATCGCTTTTACTGTGGGTAGTGCTCTAAGGAATTGTTCGGACTATTTCGTCACGTTGAATTTCGCTACCGCATAACTCACCTACAAGAAAAGTTTTATTCTAACTATTTGAATGAATGCATACACATACATATGACTTTTCGGTTGTCTTCCGTAGAGTTTACTATACCTGGAGATGCCTCGATGGCGAAACACGAGCCACGCATGGGGGGGGGGTGTTTGCTTCGAGGAAATGTTTGGAATAATTTTTACCGCTGAGTTCCACTACCTCGCCGATTTAAATTCAACATCCCCACTATCTGGATGAGTGGCGTACCAGTACGGTGCGATTTTCCTGAAACTTCATTCCACGTACCATCACTCTATGGAATCACACACCTTCAGCGGCATTCCCGAACCGATACGACATTGGAACCTTTAAAAACCAAGCCTACTCTTATCTCAAAGGTCGGCAGCGCATTCGCAATGCCTAGGATGTTACAGATGTCTGTAGGCGGCGTGGATTGCTTTTCATCAGGCAACACGCTTGCTTGTCCCCCCCCCCATTCTTATAAAAATAAATGATTTTTTTGTGTTATTGCGTTCAGTACGGTGAGTTAAAGGTTTTAGAAGCTTAACTCCTTTCTCCTTCTTTCGCTCCTATTAATTCCTTTTTTATATTAAAAACACAACGTCACTAATGCAAGTTGGCGAGAAAAGTCAAAAATGTAATTATCTAAAATTGTAACAATGGCGGGTTGAATCTTTTCTTAATAAGCGTGAAACGAAAAGGTCGGGTGAAGTTTTACCAGAATATAATTTACGAGCGACCGAAATAGTGCAAACTGGAACGCGACGAGATTGACGTGAGACTAATTTCGTGAGGGTATTTAGTGCCGTTTTGAATAATAGCACCCTCGACTGCGCACGCGTGTACCGTGGTGCACTCGGGTGACCATATAAATAAGTTTTATTGAATCTGCTTCCATAAACAAATCAAAAACAAATATATTGAATAGCTTACACACTATTCATTCATTCATTTGAATTAATGCCTTTCAATAGTGCCAAAATAGCACGGATGATTTCGCCAATGTCACGTAAAAGGGAGAAGACACTTAGGAGGTTAATCAGTGCGGTTGAGATAAGGAACTTGTTCACTAAATAAAAGGTAAGTAAATAAAAGGAGACTAGTTTGAACTTGTTCAAACTAGTCTCCTTTTATTTATTTATTCTTCTTGTTCAGATTCTATTACAATGGCAGACAATGCCGCCAACCTTTGGGGTAATAGAAAATATATTTCAAAAGTTCAAATAACAAATAATAGTTTGGTACAAAAATAAATAAAAATATATAGTTAAATACATACATATACAGTATGTTCTTGATGTACACTGTTTTTATGTGATTATTTTACAGCCCATATATGCTCGAAACGGGCCCTTCCATTTCTGAAGGAACGTACATTAATCCACCACTCTTGTAGAATGCGGTTCATAAATAATCTATATTTATTTTTATATTATAATAGATTAGATTGAGAGCATTAAGAAGTATGTGTGGTGTAACTTTGAATTAGAGAATAAGAAATGAAAATATAAGAGAGCGGGCGGGGTAAAAGAAGGTGTGAAAAAAGTTGAAAAACGGATGCTTAGATGGTTTGGGCATATTGAGAGGATGGATGAAAGACGACTTGCAAAATAAATTTACGTTGCGAATGTGGATGGAGTGTCGGTAGGGGAAGACCACGGAAAACATACCTTAACCAAAGTGTTGAACTTTTTAATAAAGGCCAAGTCAAGAGTACCCTTAACCTTAAGGTCTTGCACGAGGAGAATAATGAATGTGGAAGAAGCAAGTGAAGTATACCGAGATCGTAGCAGATGGAGATCCGTGGTCTATGCCTATCACTACGGAAGACAGGCGTGACGATATGTATGTATATATAATTATTATAATATTACAAAATCCTGGTTACCATAATATCAAAGATGGCGGAGATTTGTCAAATTGACGTTTACACGGCTTTAAGCTTTTGCTTTGTTCGAATTAAGCTTGTTGAAGCTTAAAAAAGGTAAATACGTGTATTTTTGAACCGATTACAAATGGCTTTCTGTGTAAACTCTAACGTAATGGATAAGTTACAAAGTGTATTTATAGGGTAAAACAAACAAAAAATAGGAGAAGATCAATTTTATTTAGAGGTAAAACAGAGCAGTATTTTAGCTCAAAACTTAAAGGAAAAATGATTATTATAGTAAATTATTGCACAGGAAGACGTGAAAACATACTATATATGGTACTTGTAAATATGGATAGCTATTTTTGCCAAATCATTGTACGTTTTAATCAAAAGTTGTCTTTATTTTTTATGGGACAGGATGGCAAATGAGCAGGCGTTTCACTTGATGGAAAGCAATCAAAGCCGCCCATAAATATCCGCAGTGCTATAGGTAATGTAGAAGCGTTGCTGGCCTTTAAGGAAAGGTCATTAATGGTCAACGGAACTCAACCGCTCACCGGACGAAGCGTGGTAGCTAAGCTACCACTCAGACGCCGGTTTTCCGCGGGAGTATTGTATTTCTCCGTGCGAGCCGGCCCATTCATGCTACAGACAAATAATATGCCATTCTTGACAAAGTATTCGTCTGCAGCGTGGCTCTATTCCGAATAATTTTTGGAGCACTATCCATGGTATATATCCATAGATATTGTGGTATATCCCTTTGAATGTGAACAATGGATTGCCCTTGGCTCCCTTGAACGCAATCAGCACATAAAGAGCTCCAATGAACTGAATGGGTTAGAGATACAGGAAGAGAGGTTGAGTGTACTACGGATAAATTGTGTTTACTTTTATAAGTGGCGTTATACAAACAGCGAATAATAATAATTATTATAATAATATTTATTTTTTTCTTTTTGATGGTAATCAGAAATAATTATTATGCCAGTGTCAAGTAAAATTAATAATATCAAATCGCTTGAAATGTAATCAGTCAGCTTGTCACGTTACATCTTGATAAAATGGTGGCTATTCTACCATAGCCTTCCATGGACTTTTGCAGTCAACTTAAAAAACCATCATACACGCATTTCTTTACATCACTTCACTTATACACCTTAATCGAGCTATATTGTATAATACGCCACCATAATAATACAACTGATAATAATATAAGATTATGAAAATGAAATGAAAATACAACGTCACTGATGTCAGTTGACGAGAAATCAGTGCGGGACGGGTTTGATCAGACGACTACGGTGGCCAGAGGATATTGCTGAAATGGCTTATTAATTTTTTTTATGGGATAGGAAGGCAAAGGAGCAAGAGTGTCAGCTGATGGAAAGCAATCAACGCCGCCCATAGACATTCGCAGTGCCATAGGCAGTGCGGAAGCGCTGCCGACCTTTGTGGAAAGTGTCATTATGGGAGTGAGAGGGGGATGAGAGGGTGTTGGGCCTCTGGACTCAGCCGCTCACCGTACGAAGCGCGGTAGCTAAGCTACCACTAAGACGCCGGTTTTCTGCGGGAGTGTGGTACTTTCTCGAGCGAGCCGGCCCATTCATGTTACAGACAATTATTATCCCATTTTTGACAAAGTATTCGTCTGCTCTACCACTATAATAGGAATTTTTAGGAAAGAAATCATGAAGAAGCTGCATTGTCTCTCTGTCCGCAGTGTGATTCGTGGCGCCTTTCTCATCGAAACCATATGCGTGAAGTGAGGGCGAGATTTTGTCTCTATATTGGTAGAAGAAAAGGATGCGTTTACTGATTATTCAACCTGTACCAGACACCCTATATACTATCTCTTCTTTTCTTTATAGTTCCCAAAAGAGTAAAGTTACCCTATTTCTTTCCGCGGATGTTGTAAGAGGCAACTATGTCTACCATACAAGTAAACAAGTGGCAGAGTCATACAGTCGTCGTAATTACATAGGAGAACTATGTAATAGGTTGTCCGGAAAGTTCGTGCCGATATTTTAGGACAATTAGAAACGCAGTTCATTTAAATATTGATATACATTTATTAAATTATATAGGTACCATTCTGATAATTGACGTAATGTCGAACGTGGGTTGTTCTCGATTTATGTTCTAATCATATCTTCGTCTATCGTGGACGGCCTACCTGGGCGTTCTTGATCTTCCAGGTCGAAATTTCCAGCTTTAAACCGAGCAAACCACTTTCGCACAGTTCTTTTGGCTACAGCATCCATAAACAGGGCATATCTTATTTGCCGCTGGTGTGGCATTTTTGCCCTTTCGGAAAAAGAAAAGCATTAAATGCCTATGATCCACTTTATTCGCCACCACATTCTAAGGCGTACAAAACTGATAAAAATTAACGAATCGTAACCAAATTTTTTTTCTAAATATGACTAAAGCCATCTATCTCTTTTAGAATATATACACATGTCATTTGTTTTCAATAATTGTTATATATTCAGTCAAGTCTCTCGCGCTACTTACAGAACATCGGCACGAACTTTCCGGACAACCCAATAGAAGTAGGTATTGACTAGGTATACAAGAATAAATGACTTTTTTACAAACAAAGGTCTACTGGGTGGTGCGCATGCGCTGCGGGCGGCGACCAGCTGCGCAAGTTGTGCGCGCACGTGGCGCTCGGAAGTGGGCAAAAGCGCGCACGCAAGCCAACAACCCATTGTTTCGCATTGTAAACTTGCGCTCCCCCACTTTCGTGCGACGCGTTCGACGATATGCCTAGACCGTTCCAAAAATTATTAGTTTTACTAGTACCGCGAGCAAAAGCTAGTTTTGCTCGCGGCTTCGCTCGCGTGGAATTTGGTCTGCCACATTAAGTTTCGTGAAAAAAAAATATATATTTATTTAAAATGATCTGTCATTTTAAATAAATATATATTTTTTTTTCTTAATTTATGGTATACACTTTTGGTTTTAGTGGCTTCCACATAAAAGGTAGATATGCTGTCGCGGACTTTTATTTAGAATTATTCAAGGCAAACAATCCTACGGTACATCATTTTTGTGTAACTCTAATAGTTTAGGCAGCGTACGCCAAGATAGCTCTCAGAGGCCAGATTTATTCCGACTTAATTGACATGTATTATGACCAAAATTACATAAAATCATTACTAATTGTAGCCTATATATATTATTCCGATGTATAACCTATATTACTGTAAAGTTTCATCCAAATCCGTTCAGTAGTTTTTTCGTGAAAGAGTAACAAACATACATCCATACTCACAAACTTTTGTATTTATAATATTAGTAGGATAGGATAGGATAGGATGGCTGCGTAAATAAATTCCCTTTTTTCTTTAACCATTTTAATTAACAGCTAATTGTTATAACTAGGGATGTCTCATCACTCAGAATGTTTTACCGCTTTTATCACGGGGATTGCTCCGAGGAATTGTTTGGAATAATTCCCGCCGCTGAATTCCACAATCGCATAACTCGCCGTAAAGAGAAGTTTCATCCACACCATCTGGATGAGTGACGATCTACAACGGTGCGCTTCTCTCGGAACTTCTTTCCACGCACCACCACTCTGTGGAACCAGCTACCTTCGGCGGTCTTTCCGAACGGATACGACATTGGCACCTTCGAAAAACAAGGCTACACATAATTAAAAGGCCGGCAACGCTTGCGCGACTCCTGCGGTGTCGCGGTTGTCTATGGACGGCGTTGATTGCTTTCCATCAGGCGACACGCTTGCTCGTATCCTACTATCCCATAAAAAAAAGTCATTACAAAACTCCTTGATGAAAATCATTGGCCGCTTACGTGTAGTTCTGTTTTTAAATATTACTTTTTTTACCAAGATCGTGCCCGCTAACACAGCTGCTAGAACAATCGACTATTTCCCACATTGAAAAAAATACTTAGTGGGCGAAAATTTAATACTGCCCGAGGCCGTCGAAGAATTTCGACGCTTATTTTTCGACCTCCTACAAGAGAATTTTTTTAATCTTTGGAAAGCTAGTTAACCCGAATGCATAAGTGCACAGAGGCTGGAGGGTATTCCCCTCTTTTTGAAAAGCGTTTACGTTTTATTTTTTATTTCATTAACAATTTTTGGAACAACTTTAGTATATAATAGGATATCTATTTAAAAATGTTATTAAACTTCATGTGGTTTTCAGTGATATCAAGTAAATATTATTCATATATATCACAAAGTTAAAACTGAGATCTCTGGCTGATCGACTTACACTGTCAGAAAACGTTAAACTTATTAATGGAGTCAGGCGTTACTTTGCGGAAATCCATCACTATGTGAATAGGCCAAAGTGTTACTTAGCTAAGTAAAACTTTTGACTATCCAAACGTTAAACTAAAAATTAACCAAATACGAGTCTTTTGTGTCAGACACATTTTTAAACAATATTTTTTCGGTTTCGATTACTTTTAAATTGCATTGAAAATAAAACAATTTATAAAATTATTAAGTTACCTTTTCGACTGTTTTGACCTTTTGTTATTTCATTTCAGCACTATTTTTAACTACTCTATTGCCAGTAACCCAAGTGCTCGGCGAGATTCTTTTTGTATTTCTGCGACATAAAACTGCCGAGCAAACTTAATAATCGTAGGGGCGAAGGGTGCGACCCTTGGAATGTCACGCGCAGTTATTTTCAAAATTGCAAAGCGTTCGTAATCCACAAATTACTAATGTTATACACATATATATGTATAACGGAAAGAAAGAGACGAATAGAACTAATCGATCAATATAAAGTGGTATAATTCATCATAAGTGTAATAATTCATAACCAATACATACAGATGTATGTATTGGTATTGAATTACGTATATATTTACTATAAGCATTGAAATAACATTTAACATTCGATTCTCGCAGCAGAATAAATATATTATATGTGTGCTAATCCGCTCTGAACACGTGTGGTGAGTTAATGTAAATTTTTTCCAAAAAATCGAGAAGCCAGTCCCTAGCTGTGAGACATATATGGGCTGTAAAGAAATACTACACTCTTATTAAGTCGCATAAAGGTTAACATTAAGTAACTAAGTAAAGAAATTGATCATTCCCTTCCATAAAAAAGTGGTCGTTTGAAGTCCCTAAAATAAAAAAAAAATAATACTCTTTTTTTTAATTGCTCAGATAGCTTTCCATGTCGATTCATAAAATAATAAGCAGTAGCAGCTATGAGGTTGCGTGCAATTTCTTCTCAAAGTCGCTTGAATTAGCGATGTGACCGCCCCATCGATAAACAAAAGATCGGACCCCGTGCTCAGCGGGTTCCCAGCACCCGTCTTCAACACACTAGTAATTTTTACGCACACTAGAAACAACATTACGGTGTAATAATGTAACCAAGTCGCAACTTGCTTGCACCGACCGCGTTAAGTCTCGACTTGGCCGCATTCGTACGTTGCCCATCGGAGTGAGTGCACGTGTTTTCGCGTTCGCGTCGTCGTGCTCAGTGAACGTGTTTTGTGCCTATGAACAGTCAAAATGGTGCGTAGCCTGTCGCAGTGGACGAAGACGCTAAGCTTCCCTTCGAGGCTGTCGCCCAATCGCACATCGAAGGAGAGCGTCGTGAACATCCAGCCGGGCTCCCCTGGCGTGTCTCCCACACCGAGCGCCTCTTCCCTCCCGCAGGGTTCCGATAAAACAATATCACCGATCCCCATCACTGAGATCAGCCAAATAGTAAGTACAGTTTTGTTGTTTCTTAGAAAATGTCCTTTCATATTACATATATTCTTTTAACCGAATCATCAGTTTCTAATCGCATCGGCAGTCGAATAGTCTCATATAATAGTGCAAGTGATTAAGTATTTATTGATTTCTAATTAGTTTATTTAATGATATGTAAAATGTTTTTATAGATTTATTTTAAAAGCGTTTAGAAGAAAAGATTGATTCTCTGAATCTTTTGTTGAGAATCTTTCTGATTCTTTTTAATTTTCGAATGTAAATAACGTTCGAAATTGGAATAAACCAAAAAAAAGCCTTTGGTTGTGTCACAAGACAGCATCATATTGCACCATGCGCTCAACCACCATATCTGTTGACAATTATGTAATAGATTCCTCATGTTACGAAATTACCCGCGTTCTTCTTCGCTTCTGAGTAATTGCCACGCCTGCATTGTTTTTAAATTTCCTGCTCTCTGTTTACAAATAATGCTCGACGAAAAGTAGCGTCGCCCTTTTCCGGAACCCATGGCACAGTTATACCCGACTCCTTTCCCATAACCGACTCAGAAATACGTGTCTAAAATTCGAAACGACACGCCATATTAGTGAAACATTGGTTGTTTTCTGAAAGGAAATGAGCCAAACGAGTCTTGTTCGAAACACGGAATGCATCTTTGCGGCGTTAAATCACTTCGATATTCATTGAAGCGTTTGCTTCTCGTCGCTTTACACTTAACGACGTCGGCGACCGTTGGAGCTTGTAACAAGTCGATGTCGTCAAAAGTTGTCAATGACGGTGGTGTGTGAAGCCACAGCGCCCGCGCTCAGGACCGTTATGTCCCTCTTGCATTCACCTTGGCAAGGCCGTGTCGATATGCGAGTTTTTGCAAAGTAAGATAGGTAGCACATGACTTTCACCTTTTGAGAGATACCTTTCTAAACGGTGAAGTATGTATTTAAATTTATTTAGGTCTAAGTATAATACCTGAAACTAACGCTTTACTTAAATTTGAATTCGTGTGTAAAATAAAAATAATTTGCAACTTTTTCTCTTACCATAACATTTCAACTTGGTTTATACCTGTATAACATGCGCAAATTTATGTCTAGAACCTAAAAAATTAAACTAGAACCGGATGCTTGCAACACTTAGCAGGTCTAGAGGCGAGACTGGATTAACTTGAATTCTATTATAATTTTCATTAGTTAGAATTTTTTACGTAATATTATTTTTACGACACAGGAAAGGAATAATAATAATATTTTAGTCATTAATCCATAATTTACAACATTTAGTATCTTTATTACAATCAACTATCGCGAAATTAATGTTTACACATTTTTTTATCATGTTAAATCACATATCAGTTTTATCATAAAGTATCTACGCATTATTAATATTTTATTATGTTTGAAATTAATTTCAAGATTGCAGCCCTCTTCGAAGATTATACTAAAAATACAACAGTATAATTTTAATGTAAATCTTCTTCAGTTCAATTTTTGACGATAAACATATCACCGGGATTTAAGTTAGGTAAGGCTAAAAAAAACCTTACCGAAAACCTTGTATTTACCACGGGTTTTATATGCAAAAAAAGCTAAACAATTTTCGTTTTTGCTCTATAAAAGCTCTAAAAAGTATGAATATAAATGTTTTATATTATCTGTATGATATAATTATACAATAGAAAAATCAACTCTTCTGTAGCGTTATTAAATATGTAGATAAAAAAATCATATTTGTTTTTTTTTTACGCATTAAAATGCGTACAACATACATGAAAAAAATATATAATAATGATGCAGTCGTAAAGAAAAGTTTCGCAACATCTAATAAAACATTCTTTGTTTGGCCGTTCCGATTTTAAACTTCACATGTCAAAGTGCCACATGCCCTCAGCGGGCTGTAAATTAAGTGACTCGTAATAAAATAAAGTTTCGTTCGTAATCGTAAAATGAAAGCCATCAATATCGCAGCCATTTTGGATTTATAGCGAGCGCGCCTTCGTGTTTTTTGACATATTTTAAAAAGTTATTTGACTTGCACGTCATTTATTGGCGGTAAGTTATATTGTATCCGAATTGCTTTTCCTTGAAATTCGAGATGGGCGTGATGAATATTACGGTTGATTGCTACGATACAATGTCCGATAAGTTAGTTCACAGCAGCTTCAAGTGAATCGATGATAATTTAACATTATCATCGGCATATTTGCTTATAAAGTAACATTCCGATGTCTGGCATTAAATAAACCGGCCGAACTTTTAATATTTCGAAACATCTTGACAATGTTACCATATGCGTCGTAACTCACGCACGAATGCGCTAATGGATGTCGCAGTTTAGATGCTTTCTCGTTTTGTTTATAAGTTATTATAACTATTCGAAATACGTCCAGGTTTCGTCCTATATGTATCCATATTAATACCCAGTACCACACTTACGACATATAAGATGGTAATAATAATTGTGAGAGAATTATTAAGACTACTTAAGCAAAACAGTGTTTGAATTGTGATTGGTATGTGGTACTTCCTTTTGTTGTTTTGTGTTATTTTCCTATTGTGGTATTTATGTGGTGTTTCTGACATCTACTATCAGTATAAAATAAGTGGGTTTTATGTCATAGGACATTTTTGCCTTTTATTGAAAGTTTCATGGAAGGCGGTTCAGCTAGTGATAAAGAGAATAGAGTAAACAACTATAAGTAGAATATCTATAGTCGTGTACAGGCGTCTAAGTGGTAGCTTAGCTACCGCGCTTCGTACGGTGAGCGGCTGAGTTCCGGAGGTCCAACCCTTCCTTCCCACCACCTCCCTCCTCCCCCCTCCCATGATAACACTTTCCTTAAAGATCGGCAACGCTTCTGCATTGCGGATGTGGGCGGCGTTGATTGCTTTCCATCAGGCGACACGCCTGCTCGTTTGCCTTCCTATCCCATAAAGAAAATACACATACACACCACATATCCTGTTTAGTGTACCTACCTAGCCACTACCCACTACTTAGGGTCTTTCAGTGAGCATCCATACCCTCGTATTCGTAGTCAATCTCAAGGTTTTCTATTTCCTTTTATAAGCTGCAAGTATTACACATTGTGGGTAATTTTATTAGGTATTTTACTGTGTCTGTGGCGGAACGAACATCTGCGTGTCAAATTCCTCCGCGCCATGTGCAAGCTACTGGTGAGAAGCGAACCGTGCACACACGGGCGTAGAAAAAAGTTGTGTACGCTTGAATATGGAATAGATGTGGCTTGTTGGTTTTAGCCTCTCGTTGTTTGGATAATGTTGGCCTACTTTAGGATCTAAGTAGTCGTATAATGTTTTATACGGTTTTTGTTTCGAGAAATTATCGTTGTTCGAACTCTAAAGTTAACCCTTTTCGTGCGTATTAAATTTGGACATGACTGTCGTACTGGTCGAATTCGATTTCCTAAACAATAAAAAAAAGCTGTTAACTGTTCTTTCGTCTCATCGATCCAGTTGTTCCATGTTGATCGATCAGATATGATCTTTTGTTCTATAATATTTTATTTTTGGCATATTTCCATATCTCTCGTACAATTTTTTCAAGCAGTGTATCTGTGAAAAAGAGTCGATACGTTCTGTTCAATTAAGGGGTACATTAGATTCAACAATCTTAGATCCCGTTGATAGGATTCGAAGATGTTAATGCTGGTAGCCTATTGGCTTTAACAGCTTTATCGTATTCAGGGTAAAATAAAATTGGGAATCTGCGCAAATCGCAGACTCCATCGGCCTGACGCCGTGTCGGAGGTACACATATGTGTGTGTGCTGATTTTAAACTCGTCATGATTCTACGTTAAACATGTAGGGTAGGATTGAACTTTAGTAACTATAGTCCCTATTAGTCCCATAGACCCTAAGGTCTAGGGGGTGAGAACCGACCGGGTACGTGAGAGAATCTCGTGTAAGCGGCCGGCTTAGAAGTGTTGCCTACTCTACGATCCCGTTGAATAATTTGTCTTTGATTGTGAAAGTCAATGTTTAATTGTTTTATTGTGCTTTACCTTTTTTCGTTGACACTTTTTGTTGTTATAGTAATAATAAAACGCAATTTACTAATTAATATAAAGCAACTTTTATTTTTCACTTTAAAAACAATAGAAAAGATTAGCTTAAAAACCCATAGGATAGGCTTTGCGACGCTCCTATATCTATTAATATTGTTATCATTTTATATCATAAGGTCCCATTTAATGAATTTTACATTTTATCAGTTTAGATTTATATAACTAGCTTTATGTAACTATATATAGTTATATAAAGCTAGTTATATAAATCTAAACTAATAAAGTATAAAATGCTTTATAAATAAATAAGATATAGCTTTATATTACTATAAAATCATGCGCATTTAACGACAACATAATAATATAATATATATGTACATAAATATTTACTAGAACAAGAATAAGACCCATTTCATTATATTTCGGTTAATAATTAAAGTGAGGTTAGGAGGCAGGTTTATTAAATACTTCAAGCACAAAGGAAAGAGGGGAGTTTTTTTTGTCGCGTCAGCTGTCCACGAATGTTGCGGAATTCAATTCCGGGGTGGCCATTGAATAGAAATATACAATAGTGATTTCAATGGCGCATTTTCTACCTATTTAATCTTTACATTTTGTTCGATGTAAATAAAAAAATATCTTAAGTATAGTGTATTTTCATATTGTGACTGTTAGTGCGGTTAGTGCGGTGACGGATGGCTCTTTATTTAACAGTAGCGGGTTCAAGTCCTGTTATTGAAAACATATTTATGTACATTTTTCGAGTCGTTTATGTCTTTGACAGAGAAAACGGTGTAAACGTCCACTGCAACTTACTTTACTGCAGATCGGGGGTGTCAACTCTTGTCAAAGCTGCAGTAAAGTATGTCGCAGTGGGTATCGCTCCGGTTTTTTCTAAAGCCAGAAAAGTCTATCGGACATAACGCTTTAATTTGCTTATAATAGATCGAAACTGCTAATTAATTAGTTATTAAAGGTAATTTAAAATAAAATAAAAATAAAAGGACAAATATTTTGTCCAATCACTAGGCATACAACAGATTAAAAAAACATACTAATTACCTAATCAACAAATTAAAAAAAAAGAGTCACTTATATATAATTTTTTTTGTATAATCTTTTTGAAAAAATATTAACCCACTGGCCAGTAATAAATTTCGAAAGTAAAAAGAAATATAAATTAATGTTCCGAATTTGAAATTTGCTCGAGTTATTACTTTACACTTGCGTTGGTCTACATTTAAAATATATTCTGGAGAAATAGAATATAATATCCTCATTCACTCTGTAGTTATGGTGCTTAATAAAAACTGTAAAACTACATGACATTGCAAAGTAGGTTTCCATTTTTGAAACTGTAATACTTTCCTTAGACATATAAACTTCCTTTTATTTCGTTTAGTTTTTGTTGTGAACATGACATTCTACTTTTGAGTGAAAACAACGGATGTATGTGTTCTAGAAAATATCTGCTAAAGACTAGATGAATACTGGGGAAAGTTTAAGTCATTCTTCTCGTATTATTAATGTGACATAAAGTGGCAATAGTCTAATTGATTTGGGGTTGCACTAACGGTCTATTTTTTTTTTATGGAAATAGAAGGCAAACGAGCAAGCGTGTCGGCTGATATAAAAACAACGCCACCCATAGACATCTGCAACGCCAATTCGTATTTGCTTTTTTGCTCACAAAATTATGATGATCACTTAGGTTATTATAGGAATTCGTGAGACTATATGAGCAAATTTTATACGGACAACAACAAATTGTTTTTCTCTCATAGTTTGAGAAATATTTAGGCATAGAAAGAGGTATTTTTTGAGTTAAAACGAAATATTCTATAGTGTACGTCTTAAGATTTTCTGTTAGATGGCTTCAAAAGTGAGAAAAAAATGTTTTTTTTTTTTCAATTCCTATTATTAGTTCACACTTTCCCCATATATATTTATATATGTTGTTGTATTTCAGTCGTCAACCCTTCTTTGCATAGTGGTGGAAATTTCCATCATAACACTGAATGCCCAAAAATTATATAAAAGAACAAGTTCACTTCAAGTTGATCGTGTCTGGATACCTTTTTAATGTCCATTGCATAAAAAAAACATAGCTGTCAAAAATAAGCAAGTGTCACTGTCAGTAAAACGAGCTTGAAGTTATCATTCCGCTATTTGTTGTAATTGCAATAAACGTATGATTTTGTTTTATTATATTTTACAATTTCTTGTAGTAAAAATAATAATTGTTTAGTTAATCATCATAAAGAATAACATATATCTAATGATATCCTCTTTTATTTCTATTTAGTACTAAGCCAATGATCTTACTTTGCATGATAATGGTAATTTCTGTCATATTTTTTTAACCATTTTTCTTTTAATTTTGAACATGAATTATGTCACCTTGATTTATTTCACCAATAAAGAAAAAATCATGCAAAAAAGTGTTAATAAAATACATTTTATTCATCCATTCAAGTTCAAAGCTCTTTTAAATCATCACATCCCACTACAAGTTTTTTTAAACTTGTTGTGGGATGACACTTGGTGTTAATACAGTGTTTTCAATATAATTCATTAATCAAAATTAATTAATTAATTTTAGTTTTATATGGGATAAAAGTAATTCTCTTATATAAGATATTTAGCAGGATAAGAGTGAGAATTAATTATAATTATTCAATAAAAAGTAACGTAGTCTCTAAAGTTTATTTTTTATATTACTTGTTTTTTTTTGGAGGTACAAATTCTAATAATTAAGCCACCGATAAATGTCTTTATTTTATTCTGTTCACGTATCTTCATTCCCAGGAACACTATCGTTACTCATGAAATGCTATGTGCAAAAAATGTCAGACTGTCAGCAAATATGGTTGCAACTCGAGAAGCACATATCTAATTGTCTTTCGTTTATACCGAGTGTTAAGATTTATGCCAAGTGTGCTTTCATATTGAATCAATATCTAACCAACAGACTATTATTTCGTTATTTAATATTTTGAATTAAATATTATTAAATATTATATATTATTAAATATTAATTAAATATTATATTCATATTAATTTAAAATCAGCAAATACATTAATCTGTTTAAACAACTCTTGAATTGGCGAAAAGTTGCCTTCTAAAACCTATTTGCCCTGACTAAATTCCTTAAACTAGTTCAAAAACACAAAAGTTCTCTTCCAATGTTTACTATTATCTGACCATATTGAAATAGAAATAGAAAAACTTTATTTTTAACACCTTTTTTTACAATAATTATTTTTTGCTTAAAACCTTAATAATATACACAAAACAAAAAGAAAATAATTTTAATCAAACAAGTGTCATAAAATGGTTCTTGCTCAGCATATGCCGGGCACCTGGCGCTGGTTTTCAGCAAGAACCAACGTGGCCAGGTCGCGAATCACATTAAGAAAAAAAATGGTATATCAGTGTATGTTACTTTCTGACCAAATTCGTTGAAATAATATATTTAAGATATGTGTTTGATAAACACGAAAGTCACCTTCAAATACTTATTAAAATCTGGTCAAAGTTGTTAAACTATTTTTTTATGGGATAGGAAGGCAAACGAGCAGGCGTGTCACCTGATGGAAACCAATTGACGCCACCCATAGACATCCGCAGCGCCTTAGCACGCTTTTGCAACGTTTCTGACTTTTAAGAAATGTGTTGCCTTGTTTTTTCAACGTGCCAATTTATAGTTATGCATTTGTTAAACACAAAAACCTCTTAGTCATTGAGTAGAAGAAAATAAAAATGTAAAAATAATTTTGTTTGTAAAAATTAGCTAATGTATTAAAAAAAAAACTTAATAATTTAAAATATATCTGCGCAAACAGTGCCCGTCCGTAGTATCTATTATTCGAAGGCTACGCAAGATAAGCGAATACCTCGCTAATGTTGCAAAATCAGCAAATATAGAATCAAGCATATCACAGCACATAGCTAGTTATCTGTACGCCAGTCTGCCTACACACTTACCGCGGACGCGTTCCGTTAATTCGGCATAAAGTCCATTTAAAATAAACATACTTACGAAAGCTTTAATGTAAACGCGTTTTATATTTTTAAAAGTTTTCATTGCACCTTTCATGGTAATAACATTACCTAAAAATATTATACTATTAAGTGCATATTATTGTAATAGTTTTAAGTGGTTTTGTTATTTAATACGTATATATATCAATTATTTCTGATTAGGATGAATGATGGATGTTGCCTACGCCATTAAAATTTTGAAAAAAGAAAGAGCATTTTATTTGATACTGAATTTGACAATTTTTACATATCTTTATTTTCCTCTTGGTTTTTATATATAAGTATTTTGGTATATATAGTCTAATTGTTAAGTTTTGAAGAAATGATGGCCGCTTTATAATGCGTGTGCAACATGATATAATTTATTGCACAAGATGACATCAATATGTAAAAAAATCAGAATGTAAAAAATATAATAGCCAGTTTACGAATATAACCTAAAAATAAAACGTCATTGGCGTAAATTAGCATCAACTTCTATGATTATTGTCTATGGCTAAATGTCATAGATATTGTTTATGTTATATTGTGTTTATTTAATCAAATTATTATGTTGTTATGTAACTGTATGTGTAAATGATTGAATAAAAAGAAAAATTTTATAGTTTTCTTCGTTAAATACAAATTTATCGTTTTGATACCAGAACTTTTGTGTAGTTATAAATCAATAGTTTTTTCCCTTGATAACATATCATGAGTACTATAGTTTAACTGATATTTTTCGATCCACATCCGGTACCGCTTTATCAGTTTAAACTATTTTTTTCGCGCATCCGTTACCCTTGCTCTTGAAGAGGCGTTTTATATCATTCATTGACAAGGGCATCGAGTATCGTATGTCACATCCGCTCGAATGCCATTCACGGACATTTGATACGTCAAGATCTCTCGTACACTTGCTAATTGCAAAGTGGAGCAGAGAAACGCATTCAACACGACTTCTATCTCTCCTCATTCATAACATCTTAAATGAAACGGTTGTTTTCGTACGGAGCTATTTTATCGACTGGAAAAAAAACGCATCTATTTATATATGTCTGTGTGAAGGACACGCGAAATTAGACTATTTAATTAGGCGCATTACTTAATTACTAGACTTAGCTGACTGAACTGCATCGAATAAAATCTTAAGGCTGCTGTCGTCAAAAGCTGACGAACTATTGTCAGTGACAACTGATTGGAAAAATATCCTTCTTTTTTCTTTTCTTTAATGGCAATTATTTAAAACTATTATGCCAGTGTCAAGTAAAATACAATAACATTGAATCTCTTGAAAAATAAGTAGTTAGCTTATCACGTTACGACTTGATAAAATGGTGGCTATTCTACCAAAACCTTCTATGGACTGTTCAGCCAACTTAAAAAGTCACGATACACGCATTTATTTCATATCACTTCACTTATACGCCTTAATCAAATTATATTGTATTACACACCACCACAATTAAACAATATAACTGATAATAATATAAGATTATGAAAATGAAATAAAAACACAACGTCACTGATGTCAGTTGGCGGGAAAAGTCCGAAAAATATCCTGCACATAAATAAAGCGAAGTGTCTCCATAGATTATTTAAAATTAAAACCTTAGTGAAGTCTCACGCTTTACGAGTCTGTTGGTTTTAATTCTCATATAGATTACTATAATTAAAATAATGCAAAAATCATAACAATCAAGTAAAGGATGTATAGTTTTAAATATTATACATAACACAGCAAAGCTATAGCGATATTTTTCTAGGTTTTAGTTTCAAAAACATGCGGTCTGAACCGGAAATTTTCAAAAAACGGCCTAGCATGTTAATAATAAAGAAATTTGTTCTTTGGTTCTCGATATAACATAGAATAGAGTCACCCAATTTCTTTCCACGACGCAACTGTGCATATTGAGTCAACACCAGTGCAAGAAAAGCACAGACTATATAATAATAGCAAATATTTATTCCCAATCTGCCTTCATTCCTGTATTTCTAATGACGGATTACGGAGTAATTCATTTTTAAAGGTCGCCATGTGAAAAGTTCGCAAAAAAGAGAAAGTTTACAAGCCAAATACACTCTTTAATCATATTCTGATACGCTTCACAGCGGAACTAGGTGCTTTGCCCCCTTAGTGGTATATAAATATAATAATTAAAAATATATGCTCTAATAACCTATATCATCGAAAAGTGAAAAGTACAGTAACTAGTAAATAATTTCACTTATGGTTAAGAGAACTATCTTATCGTCGTTTTGTCTGATGGCTGTACCTCCCATGAGGGGGATAGATGGCTTGTACCGTCTATTCTCCTCATGGAAGACAAAAGATGAGACGTGATGGTCAGACTCAATATTTAAAAACAGTGTTTTAAAATAATAAAAAATAGTGTATAACAACGACAGTCCGGTACTAAATAGGACATGATTTGATTGTAAATTATCCGTTAGTTTTATTTTTAAAAAAATTTACAATGTACCAACTTGTGCTAGAACCTTATTCGCACGTATACTAAGAAAATATCGTCGCTCGAATCGTATATAATATCGCCATGTATTTGCGAATTATTTTTCCGTCGGCAGCTGATTTAATCAAAGAATACAAGAACACAATTACCAATATTACAAAATTCCAAAATGGCACATGCCTGCGCAGCTGTTTGAAGTCATTAAACGGGACGTTCAAGAGATTTAAAC
>JASFAT010001560.1:35000-57003 GCA_031353405.1 Baronia brevicornis | reverse complement strand
GTTACGCATACAAATTTAAAATGCTCTTAATGGATAGAAAATTGAGCAATTTTTAACGGCAAAAACTTTATATTTTTATTAATCTTTATTTTCTACCTATTTCATCGATTTATTTACTTTTTCAAAATTGCATTCGGATTTTATTTTAATTATAGTCACCCAAATACATTATATATGTATTACATGAAATATTGTAAAATAAAGCGCTCCCATACAAATAGTTCAATGTCTCGAGTCTCACTGAAAATCAGCGCCTGATGTGCGTCGTTAAAAAATATACAATTCATTCATTCAATTTGAAGCACTGGGCAATCGGGTATGGGTATATCCAGTGCCTCAAAATTGGGCAGTCCGACTTAGCACTCAACACTCTTGGAATAGTGTTGGTACTCCCGCGCATTTTGCACAAGAGCGATGCGATCCGTTTATTTATGATGGCCTGAAAAGTATCAATCGCTTGATACAGTACAGAATCGCGGAAGACCCAATACAACCCTGAAGGCGTTTTTATACTGGACTTGGAGAGCGTTAAAAGCTCTCCGCGTATAGTTAACCCATAGATTGCATGTGTACATTGTTTGTCAGAATGTTATTTTTTCGTAAAATTAATATGCATAAAAAGCAAGTGCAAAGCTGTCAGTTATAAAATTTTATAATTTTACATTAAAATGTAAGTTAAAAACTAGCTTACATAAAATGTTTCGACCTCGTAACGTTTGACATTGGATATGAATATGAAACGATGAAAAGTGTCAAAATTATGTCGAGCGGACGGACGCGTCGGCGCGCGTATAGCTTGCGAAATGCGCAGTCATGACTTTATACTTTGCAACTTATGTTGTACTAATACTACCACTTCATTTTTACTTTTTTCCGTCTACAGCTTGAATTATATATGTCTTACTGATGGGCACGTGCGTCCTCATTGCTAAAGAAATAAACGTAAATCCACCAAGCTTTTCTTAGGTAGTTTAGTAACGCATACAGACTCGAAATAAATGCCTGTGTTACCGCATAAGTATAAATAAATGGGCAATATATTTATCCTGCTACGCAAATCAAACTCTCTACTCATTCTAAAATCAATATATAAAATATTTTACAAGTAATCAATATTTATACGCGACATTGAGACCTCATCTTAGCAAATGTTGTATGGAACGGCCCTCGGCTAAATGGTGTGATGATCTGCACCGGGAGGCTGGCGCAGGCCGCATGCGTGCAACCAAAGATTGGGTTTGGCGGTACTAGGTGGTGGCTGACGATGGCCATGACGATGATGATACAAGTATTCGGAATCCAAGGTGGAATTTTTAAAAATTAATTTTCAGTTAAAAGTTTCAAGTATATAATATATATAAATGTAAAATATATAAAATATATATATATATATATATATATATATATATATATATATATATATATATATATATATATATATACATACTTGCCTAAGTACCTATGTCTTAGGAAGTGACGCATTCTTATAAAATAGTGCATAATATATAATTATTAATTTTTTAAGGAAATTCTGAACACAGGTCATACAATCTGCATGAATGCCTGCATTCTGTTAACCCGGATATACACATGTACAAAGTCTCATATGTTAACATAATTACAGTAAATGACATATTGTAATTCCATAGTAATGATTGTACTTAAATATTGTATGACTATGTAGGTACCTCTAATAACAAAGAGTCCATTCATAGCAATCTCAAGCATTTTCTTTATTAATAATAACAGCTCATTTGATACATTGACACTAATTTTTGAATAAATTTGCTTTTATTAACATGGAGCGTATAAAAGGATGAGCTTTAATATTCAGTATTATTTGGAAGATTAAACGATGAAGTACGTATTTTTAAATGGGATAATAAGGCAAACGAGCAGACGTGTCACATGATGGAAAGCAATCAACGCCGCCCATAGACATCCGGAGCGCCATAGGCAGTGCGGAGGCGTTGCTGACCTTTAAGGAAAGTGTCATTATGGAAGTGTTAGTGGTCAGCCGCTCACCGTAGGAAGCGCGGTAACTAAGCTACAACTCAAACGTCGGTTTTCTGCGGGAGTGTGGTACTTCTCCGGGCGAGTCGGCCTATTCATGCTTCTCACAAACAATATGCCATTCTTGACAAAGTATTCGTCTGCAGTGTGGCTCTACCACTATCACGTATGAAATAATCATCATTAATTATATTAAATTATGAAATCTAAAATTTACATAGGTATGGAAATTACAAAAAAGCTCTTTAAAAATTTTCATAAGATGTACGTACATTCTTGTTCTAAACAGAATCGCCTTTGTAATTCATCAAGAATTATAAAATTTGCGAAGCGTAAATTTGAACCTACAGAAAAACGAACTACGTGTTTTGAAAGGCCGGCAATGCTTCTGCAATACTTTTAGTATTGCAGATGTCTACGGGTGCGGCCGATTGGTTTACATCAGGCGTCAAACTTTCCTGTTTGCCTTCCACTCCCGTTAAAAACCGAATCATAGGCTCTTTACCACGAATTATTGATAATACTTAGTTTTATGAAGTATATTTATAATAAGTTATGAGTGTAATTATGAGGCATCTACCGAACGAAGCTGTGAACTAGAATGCCAAGTTGAGCTAGAAGCATTAACCTTCCTGCTGGCATCGTGGAGCCATAAAAATAAGTTAAAACAAATAAAATTAGATACGATGTTTGGGGTTAATATTTTAATGACTATATTTAAGATTTACATTTTTTTTTTCACAGCCAATATATGTATGTTCTACTGCTGGGCACGGGCCTCCCCCTTTTTGGAGGAACGTACATGACACACTACGCTTCTCTAATGCGGATCACCGGCTTTTTTTAAATAGTAATGAAGACCAATTATAGATTATAAGTATAAGCTCTTTTCTTATTTTCTTGATCTAAGCGATCTCACCACAAAAAGTAATTTAATAACGTGTTGTATAGAAAGTGAAATTTAAGTTAAACTAGAGAAGTATTTTGATATGAAATTATTGTTTTAATTACATTATTACACCACTATCTTGTATGGTGGCTTTGATCTACCAGAAAACTATTATCTTATCTTAATTAAAATGTGTACCAAAAACTTCGACTGCAAAAAAATTCTCCTATCTATGAGACTATATAGGCTATACATATAGACTTACATATAAAATCGCTCCATTAACCAAAGCGTTGAAAACGTTATACTTATTTAGGAATTAAAAGTCCATGTTCACTGACGAGGACTTGGTATTAATGTTTTTCTAAAAACTTTAAAATTAACTTATTTGTATTGATTTTCCTTAAAACGAATTTTCCTCTAGATACACAAATAGCTTAAATTTATAACAAACAATGAAATGTTATTATTCTTTCCGGATAAAGTGATACAAATTAATAATTATATAAATAGAACAGTAATCGACATTAATTCTTCATCAATTATTAAGATAAATACCTAGGTGTAGATATTGAAGTACGACGTGACAAATTTGTGTTCGTTTTAAACCTCAGTACTTTTTGGCGCCGCAAGTCCATGATTCCAACAACAACAGGAAGGAACGACAAAACAACACACAACCACTCACTGACCGCGCACATAAGAAACTAGTACTCCAATTAGAAATACAATGCAATCATATTAACATAAAAATTTCAAGTTTTAGCCTTATCCGGAGACGTTTGAAGCAAATTACAATGAAATAGGGTTGGGAAATCTCACTACAGCATAAACAAAGCGGTGAGTGGGAAAGAGACAGTTGCGCTTCAATTGTGTCGTCGAATTTCGCCAAAATGTTGAAAGTGTTTACGTTTCTATTCTAAACATTTGCTTTTAACAAACTATTTTTCTTTGCCATTATTTTGTAATATGTTTCATCATCTTAATGAATTTATTCAAGCTCACCAATTACTTATAATAAAAAATTATTGTATTAATTTCATTTTGATGCCTCATATTTACTGCCAAATATATAACATTAATTTAAAAATGAACAGAAAAAAATAAGGATCTCAAAATTTTTGTTCAAAACTTCATATATTTAAGAAATATACTAAATTATAAATTGAAAATGTGTTTAATGTATACAGAATGTACAGTAGAGATTTAAACACATTTTTATAACATTTAACAATCATTTTATTTATAATTTAATTTTATTATTTTTTACATAACTTTTAATAAACACATAAGTTCTTTACATAAAAAGACATGCATAAATAACAAGTATTTTGCATAAAAAACAGCATCCATAAATTCCATATCAGAAAATCTATTGAAGTGAACTACAAAAAGACCGCCCATACAACATTGGAACATTTTGTGCATTATGTAACCCCAGCGCGGGAATTTCAGCCGATGTTTGCAGAGACGGTATCTTGCACGTATTTGGTTTGATATAGTCCCCGGTGCCTGCTATTCACAAAGAGATACTACCTAATTGAAAACTAGGAAGTGTCAAGCAGTACTCAGATTTAAAAGCGTAGGGATAGGAGTTAGCGTGCGATTCACGTATCTGATATCTTGCGGCGCGTTTGTGGCCTCGTGTTATGCAGATGACAGGACGAAGGCCACTGCCGTAAGCGTCACGTAATTAGGCATTGGAAAGTCCGCAAAATTGTGACTAGTCTCTAAAGTTGGGCGTAAATATATGTGCCCCATCCCATCACTCAAATGAAACGAATTATGGTTATGTATAATACCAGTTATAGTATTATACAATGAAAATATTCATATAACTTTAAAACATAGCACGGGATCGTGGCGGATGGAGATATGTGGTCTCTGCCTGCCCCTACGGGAAACAGGCGTGACGATATGTATGTACGAATGCTTAAAGAATAGTTTTGGAATGAAGTACACAACTTAAGATCATGGTCGTTTGTAGCTCTCTATTGTAATAAAATTATAATTGTAATTTTAGAAGTGGTAGAGCCACGCTACTGACGAATACTTTGGCAAGAATGGCATATTATTTGTCTGTAGCACGAATGGGCCAGTTCGCCCGGGGAAGTACCACACTCCCGTAGTATTTTGATTATGACACTGCGGATGTCTATGAGCAACGTTGATTGCTTTCCATCAGGTGACACGCCCGCTTCATTTCCTTCCTATCCCTTAAAAAATAAATTAATATGATTATTTTATGTAAAAAAGTACCACAGTGCATACAAAATTATCTATTGCTATGTTCATATCTAACTGTCATTTTGTGCACTTTTTCGGATAAGTGTACGTGAATTATTGCATGAGTGGTCAAATATATTTTCAAATATTTGTGATGAATGTCCGCACATTGTATTAAGTAATCGTTTTGACACGCTACAGCGCAATATTTGATGCAAATTTTCACACTATGGGGATTGCCATTAGCAACAGGTTAGATTATATAACGCGTTCGTGGAACAGTAGTGTACCGTGCTCTACCGTCGGACGCTACATTTTGAACAGGACCGTTACCAAACGAATGTTCGCTGAATGCAGACCATGGTTTATATGCTATCTTATGCGCCAATTTTACTTATATCTGTTTAAAATTATTTGAACTGGTTTATGGAGGACAGTCGTTGTATTTCTTATTCAGAAAAAAGTTATCCTAGTTATAGACATGAGTTTCTTTTTATATATTATATATATAAATCTCAAGAATGGAATCTTCTACTTCATTGTTACTCAAACAGAAATGGGAAAATCCATGCTAGGTAACTCCCCTTGGAATCAAATCCCGAATACAAATTTCAAATGAAACATAAGAGTTAAAGGCATAAAGCGTATATTTACCACCTTGAAATATGGCATGCTGCGGGAAAGAAAAAAATACTTTGGAAAATATTAAACTGAAAATCGAACGGTTGCCATAGGCGAAGATGATGAGTAGCAAAAAGAATTATAAGTTTTTAAGGGGACATTAAATTACAAAAATAGCAAGTTATTTTAAATATATTGTCATTCTATTACAAGTTGGTGATTCTGTATAAAGGAATTTACGAGCAGAACGTGATAGTGGTATCCGAGATATGTATGACGGAACATGGCAACATTACAAGAATAAGAACGAGTTACAATAGATGAGCTGTTACTTAAGAAGCCTGGGAAGCTGATCTTTATGAAAAGCTTCTCTTAATTTATTTCATTATTTTGCGCTTACACCATGTCTATAGCATCGTAATTTACTTACAAAGATAAATTAATCTTAAGTCGTATCATCGATTAAAGTAAATTAATTTTGGTCAATGTAAATAATTGTATGATACCAGAAATAGACACTGTTGGAACTAGACGCTCTTCTTTTGGCGAAGTTCGTGAAAATGGATACAGAAAATAGTCTTCAAAGATGCAGAGCAATGACGGGCAGTAATATTAATATTACTTTATAAACAAGAGATGTTGTCTATTAAAAAAATAATTCATTACTCGAAATTATTACTCACTATTTATTACTCGAAATTATTTCCTTAAATGTCAAAGTAAAAAAAAGAAATTAAAATTATAAAAAAAAAAACAATACATCCCTATGAAAGATTGGAAAATGTTATTAAATGTTCAAAATGTATGTAAAATCTACTTGCATTCAAAATCATACTACGGGACACAGGAAATACTTAGTCTATAAAGAGTTTTATTGTTAATTTAAATAGTTTGTAATCTGGAATAATTCTGCTCGGCTCTCCTACGCATCATTGTTGTTTATTTTTATTTCTTGAAATGTATCGCTAAGAAAACATTTTAAAAGCAATTTATCGCGTTTTAATTGAGAATTAATTGTTATGAATCAGGCTCTGGAAGCAGAAGTGTGATCGTATCGTGTTTTGCGCACGCGAGAGCTATAAAAGAGTGATGTTTGTCTCTTAATGTGTCAGCTTTCAATCAATCAAGACTTTCAGTAGCCAGTAGTACTTTGACAGATCCAGATCCACATTTAAATAGATAGTAGTTCATGTTAAGGGAACATTTAACGTGATTCACCGTGTTTAATTTCCAATTTAACTTTAAGCCAGTATTATTTGCATTTAACTTTATTAGACTAATGTTTATTTAAATTTGATTATTAATGGAGTCAGGCGTTACTTTGCGGAAATCCATCACTATATGGACAGTCAAAAGTTTCACTTAGCTAAGATCCGCGACAAGCAAAACAATAACAGAAAATTAATAATGTGTGTTTTTCCGTTGGGTTAAGTGGATTTATTTGGAACTTAAAGCAAAAATTTACCGAAAATCGGCCATCAATTCTCCACCATACAAAACACCAAACACACATTATCACTTGTCTATCTTGTAAACTACACGTGTTTCGCGCCAACACGAGGCATCTTCAGGTATAGTAGACTCTACGGAAGACAACCGAAAAGTCTTTGCGGTTTGTTTTTGGTGTGGTTGGTCGGTGGAGAATTGATGGCCGATTTTCGGTAAGTTTTTGGTTTAAGTTCCAAATAAATCCACTTAACCCAACGGAAAAACACACATTATTAATTTTCTGTTATTGTTTTGCTTGTCGCGGATCTTAGCTAAGTGAATCTTTTGACTGTCCATATAAATTTGATTACTTTATAAAGCCATTTTAACACTTTGTTTGCAATTTAAATTTATTTTCTTTAACTTTTACACAAACAAGCAGTACGTGCTCACCGTCCATGCAACCTCTCAAGATTAATGTTATTACAAGAAAATAAAGACCCTTCCAGCTTTATTCATTGGCATTTGTCCTTTCCAAGTAAAAAGACTGTTGCGATAAAATGAGAAATGCACAAAATCAATTGAATTCAGATTCTGCTAGATGCCTATTAATTGCAGTAATTTTCATTAAGATCGTCTCTTCTAAGTTGCTTCACTCTTGACAGAGCATTCGTGATCATCATGAGGTAATGTTGCTAGTAGGGGCTGATATTATATGACTTACTCATGTTGTCATTCAGGTGCACTCATGGACGAAATTACCAATAGCTGACTTAATCTAGTCAGCCTATCGCATATCCTGCTGCGAGGTCTAGTGCCTTCCATTCTGCTTAGGTGACAAGAAATTCAATAAACTGGCAAATATCTGGGATTGTAATGCAACAGATAGACAATGTTTTTAAACATCCAAATGGTTTCAAACATTTTAAGATTGTTTGATGATCCTATAGTTTAAATTTCAATTTTTATATATTAGTACATACATATCAAGAAAAACTCTTTTTTTTACTTATAATTTTGTTAGATTTTTTGAGAAATTATATTTTCTGTGGAAAAATTTAGTATTTTCTAGACCCCTATATCCTGTTTGCGGTACCCCGCTTATTTTTACATATAGCTTGTCAATTTCACCTGATTGGTATTCAAAGTGGCACAAATAAATACGTTTCTTTTATGCCTAGCACGTCACGTTCACGCCGAGGATACGTCATAGAGCTGCATATACGTACAATTAGGTAAGAACGGTTTCATAACCTATTGCGACTTCAATGCCAGGACATACTAATTCTAATTGTAAAATAGATGTTTATTATTTTGTATATTGTTAAGTTTTCGGTTTTAACCAGCTGTCCACCTATCAAACAATTTTCTCAGTTTCACCTAAATGTTAACTGGAAGAGAATGCCTAATGGTATGAATTTCGTCTGTTGTACTTCTTTTGTACATGAAAGTTTACATAAATCAATAAAAATATACAAAAAAATACAATATTGTAAATAAAAGCATTATCATTTTAATCTTAATTCATAAAATAATAAAAAAATATTATTATGTAAATCTCAAAATATAATCAGAACTACTTAATGAATTTGACTTAATTAATAAAATTAACTAGTATAGTATTCCTGAATAAAATTGAGTTTCATAAGAACACTTCTGAATACTAGACCTTTATAAAAGCTGCTCCTACGTGCACAGCTCTTTTAAATTCACGAGAAGGTATGGAGCCCTGACGTTAGCTACTTCATTATAATCCAAATTGGTAGATTTCGTATTACTCCAACAATAAGCTTGAATCGTAAGGAAACTCGAATAAGTTTCCTTGCGATATGGTCCTTCATTGCGTTGCATATACTCAAAGTAATTTTCATATTTTATATTTGCAATTAATAAAATTAACTTTACCTTTCAATTTTTCCTTTTACCAAAAAATGAGCGATATATTCATACATATGTTACAATTAACAATTTAAGTACAGTTTTATGTAGTGTAATCACTTAGATAACGTCAACTCAGTCTAAGATTATATCTATAATATTTGAACTATAAAGAGACGACAAGTCCACTAAACAATTTTTTAACTATTCAATGCATATGAATTCTGAAATGCAAGAAGGCATGTCGAAAAAGCTCAAAAGAAAAGTGAAAACTTCTACTTACGAAGAAAAACCGTTTTGTTATTTATTTAATTTGTTAAAACTTCATAATAAGCAATTAGCCCGATCCTACTTCATAATAAGCAATGACAAATAACAAGAAGTGGTATCTTTTCTTGCGTTGGTTCTTCTGACGGTTAATGTGGATTTTTATTTTAATATAACTGCAGTGGCACGCAGACTTTATTCGTTCTTTACATATACATATATATAAAGAATGAATTAAAGATATTATCGGGATTTAAAATGTTATTCGGGTAACACGTGTCAGAACTATACAATTTATTAATACGTTGAACATCAACAGCGAACAATACACGAGCTGTGAAAATTTTCGCAATATCATGCCGAGTCCTTGTTACTTTGTGATGCTGTTTTTGTAAAAGTTGCGTTTGGATTGATGTATAAATACATTCCCTTTGAAATAAACAATGACAATGTCATATTGAAAATCATTCTATACCCTTTAAATCAGCCCGGTGTTCTACTGACTTCTTTATTCTGTGCCAGTGTCGATCGAACCTTGCGATCAATAGTACAATAACAGTTCCGTTAAACAAGTGACATACAGACGGCCATGTTCCATGAATTCACATTTATGAGCACCGACAGTTGAAGCTAAAGTACTCATTTTAGATTGCATTTGATACAGTCAGTGGACATTTGTGTGTTGTGATACATATTAGCCATTACTAAAAACGATGGCGTGACTTTGATAAAGTATTTTTAAGTTTTCATTTAACTTATTACATTGTTAGGTTAATGTCAAATTATTTATGTACCTACACATTTAAAATAAAGTAACTTTCAGCTCAACTTCCTGCGGCGTATTCTAAAAGATTCTCACCTCATTATAATGGCATACGAATACTAAAAAGGGGGTAAGTATGGAAGTGCAATCTTGCACTCATACGGCGGACAGTAGTCGTTACACATCCTAACAGTAAATCCTTCTAACTTGGGAGATAAGTATGACGAGCGGTAAACTTTGTACGGTTGATAATCATAAAGATATTCAGTTGTATATAAAATATGTTACATTAGAACTCGTTTTATTAACTCGTTTAATCCTTTGCTGCTGACCTCTTTTTTAATAGCTCTGTTCACTTTCTGTCCTTTAATGGAATGAATACACATCAAAGATGTCATCAATACGTACCTGAAAAAGATATATATAGATTAGCTCACTATTTATAAGTTATGATTATATTTTGGATATAATGTTCATATTTTAATGCAATTCTTGCATTTGCATGCAATTCATAATTTACTGAGAGTAGAAATGAATAAAAGCCATCATCTTTTAACAATTTTTTTTATTATTTTCCTTGCTACTAAAATTAGGCTCATAGAAAATAAGTAGATCAATTTCCATTCCATTAAAGGACAGAAAGTGAACAGAGCTATTAAAAAAGAGGTCAGCAGCAAAGGATTAAACGAGTTAATAAAACGAGTTCTAATGTAACATATTTCATATACAACTGAATATCTTTATGATTATCAACCGTACAAAGTTTACCGCTCGTCATACTTATCTCCCAAGTTAGAAGGATTTACTGTTAGGATGTGTAACGACTACTGTCCGCCGTATGAGTGCAAGATTGCACTTCCATACTTACCCCCTTTTTAGTATTCGTATGCCATTATAATGAGGTGAGAATCTTTTAGAATACGCCGCAGGAAGTTGAGCTGAAAGTTACTTTATTTTAAATGTGTAGGTACATAAATAATTTGACATTAACCTAACAATGTAATAAGTTAAATGAAAACTTAAAAATACTTTATCAAAGTCACGCCATCGTTTTTAGTAATGGCTAATATGTATCACAACACACAAATGTCCACTGACTGTATCAAATGCAATCTAAAATGAGTACTTTAGCTTCAACTGTCGGTGCTCATAAATGTGAATTCATGGAACATGGCCGTCTGTATGTCACTTGTTTAACGGAACTGTTATTGTACTATTGATCGCAAGGTTCGATCGACACTGGCACAGAATAAAGAAGTCAGTAGAACACCGGGCTGATTTAAAGGGTATAGAATGATTTTCAATATGACATTGTCATTGTTTATTTCAAAGGGAATGTATTTATACATCAATCCAAACGCAACTTTTACAAAAACAGCATCACAAAGTAACAAGGACTCGGCATGATATTGCGAAAATTTTCACAGCTCGTGTATTGTTCGCTGTTGATGTTCAACGTATTAATAAATTGTATAGTTCTGACACGTGTTACCCGAATAACATTTTAAATCCCGATAATATCTTTAATTCATTCTTTATATATATGTATATGTAAAGAACGAATAAAGTCTGCGTGCCACTGCAGTTATATTAAAATAAAAATCCACATTAACCGTCAGAAGAACCAACGCAAGAAAAGATACCACTTCTTGTTATTTGTCATTGCTTATTATGAAGTAGGATCGGGCTAATTGCTTATTATGAAGTTTTAACAAATTAAATAAATAACAAAACGGTTTTTCTTCGTAAGTAGAAGTTTTCACTTTTCTTTTGAGCTTTTTCGACATGCCTTCTTGCATTTCAGAATTCATATGCATTGAATAGTTAAAAAATTGTTTAGTGGACTTGTCGTCTCTTTATAGTTCAAATATTATAGATATAATCTTAGACTGAGTTGACGTTATCTAAGTGATTACACTACATAAAACTGTACTTAAATTGTTAATTGTAACATATGTATGAATATATCGCTCATTTTTTGGTAAAAGGAAAAATTGAAAGGTAAAGTTAATTTTATTAATTGCAAATATAAAATATGAAAATTACTTTGAGTATATGCAACGCAATGAAGGACCATATCGCAAGGAAACTTATTCGAGTTTCCTTACGATTCAAGCTTATTGTTGGAGTAATACGAAATCTACCAATTTGGATTATAATGAAGTAGCTAACGTCAGGGCTCCATACCTTCTCGTGAATTTAAAAGAGCTGTGCACGTAGGAGCAGCTTTTATAAAGGTCTAGTATTCAGAAGTGTTCTTATGAAACTCAATTTTATTCAGGAATACTATACTAGTTAATTTTATTAATTAAGTCAAATTCATTAAGTAGTTCTGATTATATTTTGAGATTTACATAATAATATTTTTTTATTATTTTATGAATTAAGATTAAAATGATAATGCTTTTATTTACAATATTGTATTTTTTTGTATATTTTTATTGATTTATGTAAACTTTCATGTACAAAAGAAGTACAACAGACGAAATTCATACCATTAGGCATTCTCTTCCAGTTAACATTTAGGTGAAACTGAGAAAATTGTTTGATAGGTGGACAGCTGGTTAAAACCGAAAACTTAACAATATACAAAATAATAAACATCTATTTTACAATTAGAATTAGTATGTCCTGGCATTGAAGTCGCAATAGGTTATGAAACCGTTCTTACCTAATTGTACGTATATGCAGCTCTATGACGTATCCTCGGCGTGAACGTGACGTGCTAGGCATAAAAGAAACGTATTTATTTGTGCCACTTTGAATACCAATCAGGTGAAATTGACAAGCTATATGTAAAAATAAGCGGGGTACCGCAAACAGGATATAGGGGTCTAGAAAATACTAAATTTTTCCACAGAAAATATAATTTCTCAAAAAATCTAACAAAATTATAAGTAAAAAAAAGAGTTTTTCTTGATATGTATGTACTAATATATAAAAATTGAAATTTAAACTATAGGATCATCAAACAATCTTAAAATGTTTGAAACCATTTGGATGTTTAAAAACATTGTCTATCTGTTGCATTACAATCCCAGATATTTGCCAGTTTATTGAATTTCTTGTCACCTAAGCAGAATGGAAGGCACTAGACCTCGCAGCAGGATATGCGATAGGCTGACTAGATTAAGTCAGCTATTGGTAATTTCGTCCATGAGTGCACCTGAATGACAACATGAGTAAGTCATATAATATCAGCCCCTACTAGCAACATTACCTCATGATGATCACGAATGCTCTGTCAAGAGTGAAGCAACTTAGAAGAGACGATCTTAATGAAAATTACTGCAATTAATAGGCATCTAGCAGAATCTGAATTCAATTGATTTTGTGCATTTCTCATTTTATCGCAACAGTCTTTTTACTTGGAAAGGACAAATGCCAATGAATAAAGCTGGAAGGGTCTTTATTTTCTTGTAATAACATTAATCTTGAGAGGTTGCATGGACGGTGAGCACGTACTGCTTGTTTGTGTAAAAGTTAAAGAAAATAAATTTAAATTGCAAACAAAGTGTTAAAATGGCTTTATAAAGTAATCAAATTTATATGGACAGTCAAAAGATTCACTTAGCTAAGATCCGCGACAAGCAAAACAATAACAGAAAATTAATAATGTGTGTTTTTCCGTTGGGTTAAGTGGATTTATTTGGAACTTAAACCAAAAACTTACCGAAAATCGGCCATCAATTCTCCACCGACCAACCACACCAAAAACAAACCGCAAAGACTTTTCGGTTGTCTTCCGTAGAGTCTACTATACCTGAAGATGCCTCGTGTTGGCGCGAAACACGTGTAGTTTACAAGATAGACAAGTGATAATGTGTGTTTGGTGTTTTGTATGGTGGAGAATTGATGGCCGATTTTCGGTAAATTTTTGCTTTAAGTTCCAAATAAATCCACTTAACCCAACGGAAAAACACACATTATTAATTTTCTGTTATTGTTTTGCTTGTCGCGGATCTTAGCTAAGTGAAACTTTTGACTGTCCATATAGTGATGGATTTCCGCAAAGTAACGCCTGACTCCATTAATAATCAAATTTAAATAAACATTAGTCTAATAAAGTTAAATGCAAATAATACTGGCTTAAAGTTAAATTGGAAATTAAACACGGTGAATCACGTTAAATGTTCCCTTAACATGAACTACTATCTATTTAAATGTGGATCTGGATCTGTCAAAGTACTACTGGCTACTGAAAGTCTTGATTGATTGAAAGCTGACACATTAAGAGACAAACATCACTCTTTTATAGCTCTCGCGTGCGCAAAACACGATACGATCACACTTCTGCTTCCAGAGCCTGATTCATAACAATTAATTCTCAATTAAAACGCGATAAATTGCTTTTAAAATGTTTTCTTAGCGATACATTTCAAGAAATAAAAATAAACAACAATGATGCGTAGGAGAGCCGAGCAGAATTATTCCAGATTACAAACTATTTAAATTAACAATAAAACTCTTTATAGACTAAGTATTTCCTGTGTCCCGTAGTATGATTTTGAATGCAAGTAGATTTTACATACATTTTGAACATTTAATAACATTTTCCAATCTTTCATAGGGATGTATTGTTTTTTTTTTTATAATTTTAATTTCTTTTTTTTACTTTGACATTTAAGGAAATAATTTCGAGTAATAAATAGTGAGTAATAATTTCGAGTAATGAATTATTTTTTTAATAGACAACATCTCTTGTTTATAAAGTAATATTAATATTACTGCCCGTCATTGCTCTGCATCTTTGAAGACTATTTTCTGTATCCATTTTCACGAACTTCGCCAAAAGAAGAGCGTCTAGTTCCAACAGTGTCTATTTCTGGTATCATACAATTATTTACATTGACCAAAATTAATTTACTTTAATCGATGATACGACTTAAGATTAATTTATCTTTGTAAGTAAATTACGATGCTATAGACATGGTGTAAGCGCAAAATAATGAAATAAATTAAGAGAAGCTTTTCATAAAGATCAGCTTCCCAGGCTTCTTAAGTAACAGCTCATCTATTGTAACTCGTTCTTATTCTTGTAATGTTGCCATGTTCCGTCATACATATCTCGGATACCACTATCACGTTCTGCTCGTAAATTCCTTTATACAGAATCACCAACTTGTAATAGAATGACAATATATTTAAAATAACTTGCTATTTTTGTAATTTAATGTCCCCTTAAAAACTTATAATTCTTTTTGCTACTCATCATCTTCGCCTATGGCAACCGTTCGATTTTCAGTTTAATATTTTCCAAAGTATTTTTTTCTTTCCCGCAGCATGCCATATTTCAAGGTGGTAAATATACGCTTTATGCCTTTAACTCTTATGTTTCATTTGAAATTTGTATTCGGGATTTGATTCCAAGGGGAGTTACCTAGCATGGATTTTCCCATTTCTGTTTGAGTAACAATGAAGTAGAAGATTCCATTCTTGAGATTTATATATATAATATATAAAAAGAAACTCATGTCTATAACTAGGATAACTTTTTTCTGAATAAGAAATACAACGACTGTCCTCCATAAACCAGTTCAAATAATTTTAAACAGATATAAGTAAAATTGGCGCATAAGATAGCATATAAACCATGGTCTGCATTCAGCGAACATTCGTTTGGTAACGGTCCTGTTCAAAATGTAGCGTCCGACGGTAGAGCACGGTACACTACTGTTCCACGAACGCGTTATATAATCTAACCTGTTGCTAATGGCAATCCCCATAGTGTGAAAATTTGCATCAAATATTGCGCTGTAGCGTGTCAAAACGATTACTTAATACAATGTGCGGACATTCATCACAAATATTTGAAAATATATTTGACCACTCATGCAATAATTCACGTACACTTATCCGAAAAAGTGCACAAAATGACAGTTAGATATGAACATAGCAATAGATAATTTTGTATGCACTGTGGTACTTTTTTACATAAAATAATCATATTAATTTATTTTTTAAGGGATAGGAAGGAAATGAAGCGGGCGTGTCACCTGATGGAAAGCAATCAACGTTGCTCATAGACATCCGCAGTGTCATAATCAAAATACTACGGGAGTGTGGTACTTCCCCGGGCGAACTGGCCCATTCGTGCTACAGACAAATAATATGCCATTCTTGCCAAAGTATTCGTCAGTAGCGTGGCTCTACCACTTCTAAAATTACAATTATAATTTTATTACAATAGAGAGCTACAAACGACCATGATCTTAAGTTGTGTACTTCATTCCAAAACTATTCTTTAAGCATTCGTACATACATATCGTCACGCCTGTTTCCCGTAGGGGCAGGCAGAGACCACATATCTCCATCCGCCACGATCCCGTGCTATGTTTTAAAGTTATATGAATATTTTCATTGTATAATACTATAACTGGTATTATACATAACCATAATTCGTTTCATTTGAGTGATGGGATGGGGCACATATATTTACGCCCAACTTTAGAGACTAGTCACAATTTTGCGGACTTTCCAATGCCTAATTACGTGACGCTTACGGCAGTGGCCTTCGTCCTGTCATCTGCATAACACGAGGCCACAAACGCGCCGCAAGATATCAGATACGTGAATCGCACGCTAACTCCTATCCCTACGCTTTTAAATCTGAGTACTGCTTGACACTTCCTAGTTTTCAATTAGGTAGTATCTCTTTGTGAATAGCAGGCACCGGGGACTATATCAAACCAAATACGTGCAAGATACCGTCTCTGCAAACATCGGCTGAAATTCCCGCGCTGGGGTTACATAATGCACAAAATGTTCCAATGTTGTATGGGCGGTCTTTTTGTAGTTCACTTCAATAGATTTTCTGATATGGAATTTATGGATGCTGTTTTTTATGCAAAATACTTGTTATTTATGCATGTCTTTTTATGTAAAGAACTTATGTGTTTATTAAAAGTTATGTAAAAAATAATAAAATTAAATTATAAATAAAATGATTGTTAAATGTTATAAAAATGTGTTTAAATCTCTACTGTACATTCTGTATACATTAAACACATTTTCAATTTATAATTTAGTATATTTCTTAAATATATGAAGTTTTGAACAAAAATTTTGAGATCCTTATTTTTTTCTGTTCATTTTTAAATTAATGTTATATATTTGGCAGTAAATATGAGGCATCAAAATGAAATTAATACAATAATTTTTTATTATAAGTAATTGGTGAGCTTGAATAAATTCATTAAGATGATGAAACATATTACAAAATAATGGCAAAGAAAAATAGTTTGTTAAAAGCAAATGTTTAGAATAGAAACGTAAACACTTTCAACATTTTGGCGAAATTCGACGACACAATTGAAGCGCAACTGTCTCTTTCCCACTCACCGCTTTGTTTATGCTGTAGTGAGATTTCCCAACCCTATTTCATTGTAATTTGCTTCAAACGTCTCCGGATAAGGCTAAAACTTGAAATTTTTATGTTAATATGATTGCATTGTATTTCTAATTGGAGTACTAGTTTCTTATGTGCGCGGTCAGTGAGTGGTTGTGTGTTGTTTTGTCGTTCCTTCCTGTTGTTGTTGGAATCATGGACTTGCGGCGCCAAAAAGTACTGAGGTTTAAAACGAACACAAATTTGTCACGTCGTACTTCAATATCTACACCTAGGTATTTATCTTAATAATTGATGAAGAATTAATGTCGATTACTGTTCTATTTATATAATTATTAATTTGTATCACTTTATCCGGAAAGAATAATAACATTTCATTGTTTGTTATAAATTTAAGCTATTTGTGTATCTAGAGGAAAATTCGTTTTAAGGAAAATCAATACAAATAAGTTAATTTTAAAGTTTTTAGAAAAACATTAATACCAAGTCCTCGTCAGTGAACATGGACTTTTAATTCCTAAATAAGTATAACGTTTTCAACGCTTTGGTTAATGGAGCGATTTTATATGTAAGTCTATATGTATAGCCTATATAGTCTCATAGATAGGAGAATTTTTTTGCAGTCGAAGTTTTTGGTACACATTTTAATTAAGATAAGATAATAGTTTTCTGGTAGATCAAAGCCACCATACAAGATAGTGGTGTAATAATGTAATTAAAACAATAATTTCATATCAAAATACTTCTCTAGTTTAACTTAAATTTCACTTTCTATACAACACGTTATTAAATTACTTTTTGTGGTGAGATCGCTTAGATCAAGAAAATAAGAAAAGAGCTTATACTTATAATCTATAATTGGTCTTCATTACTATTTAAAAAAAGCCGGTGATCCGCATTAGAGAAGCGTAGTGTGTCATGTACGTTCCTCCAAAAAGGGGGAGGCCCGTGCCCAGCAGTAGAACATACATATATTGGCTGTGAAAAAAAAAATGTAAATCTTAAATATAGTCATTAAAATATTAACCCCAAACATCGTATCTAATTTTATTTGTTTTAATTATTATTTTTATGGCTCCACGATGCCAGCAGGAAGGTTAATGCTTCTAGCTCAACTTGGCATTCTAGTTCACAGCTTCGTTCGGTAGATGCCTCATAATTACACTCATAACTTATTATAAATATACTTCATAAAACTAAGTATTATCAATAATTCGTGGTAAAGAGCCTATGATTCGGTTTTTAACGGGAGTGGAAGGCAAACAGGAAAGTTTGACGCCTGATGTAAACCAATCGGCCGCACCCGTAGACATCTGCAATACTAAAAGTATTGCAGAAGCATTGCCGGCCTTTCAAAACACGTAGTTCGTTTTTCTGTAGGTTCAAATTTACGCTTCGCAAATTTTATAATTCTTGATGAATTACAAAGGCGATTCTGTTTAGAACAAGAATGTACGTACATCTTATGAAAATTTTTAAAGAGCTTTTTTGTAATTTCCATACCTATGTAAATTTTAGATTTCATAATTTAATATAATTAATGATGATTATTTCATACGTGATAGTGGTAGAGCCACACTGCAGACGAATACTTTGTCAAGAATGGCATATTGTTTGTGAGAAGCATGAATAGGCCGACTCGCCCGGAGAAGTACCACACTCCCGCAGAAAACCGACGTTTGAGTTGTAGCTTAGTTACCGCGCTTCCTACGGTGAGCGGCTGACCACTAACACTTCCATAATGACACTTTCCTTAAAGGTCAGCAACGCCTCCGCACTGCCTATGGCGCTCCGGATGTCTATGGGCGGCGTTGATTGCTTTCCATCATGTGACACGTCTGCTCGTTTGCCTTATTATCCCATTTAAAAATACGTACTTCATCGTTTAATCTTCCAAATAATACTGAATATTAAAGCTCATCCTTTTATACGCTCCATGTTAATAAAAGCAAATTTATTCAAAAATTAGTGTCAATGTATCAAATGAGCTGTTATTATTAATAAAGAAAATGCTTGAGATTGCTATGAATGGACTCTTTGTTATTAGAGGTACCTACATAGTCATACAATATTTAAGTACAATCATTACTATGGAATTACAATATGTCATTTACTGTAATTATGTTAACATATGAGACTTTGTACATGTGTATATCCGGGTTAACAGAATGCAGGCATTCATGCAGATTGTATGACCTGTGTTCAGAATTTCCTTAAAAAATTAATAATTATATATTATGCACTATTTTATAAGAATGCGTCACTTCCTAAGACATAGGTACTTAGGCAAGTATGTATATATATATATATATATATATATATATATATATATATATATATATATATATATATATATATATTTTATATATTTTACATTTATATATATTATATACTTGAAACTTTTAACTGAAAATTAATTTTTAAAAATTCCACCTTGGATTCCGAATACTTGTATCATCATCGTCATGGCCATCGTCAGCCACCACCTAGTACCGCCAAACCCAATCTTTGGTTGCACGCATGCGGCCTGCGCCAGCCTCCCGGTGCAGATCATCACCCCATTTAGCCGAGGGCCGTTCCATACAACGTTTGCTAAGATGAGGTCTCAATGTCGCGTATAATGTAAATATTGATTACTTGTAAAATATTTTATATATTGATTTTAGAATGAGTAGAGAGTTTGATTTGCGTAGCAGGATAAATATATTGCCCATACATTTATTTATACTTATGCGGTAACACAGGTATTTATTTCGAGTCTGTATGCGTTACTAAACTACCTGAGAAAAGCTTGGTGGATTTACGTTTATTTCTTTAGCAATGAGGACGCACGTGCCCATCAGTAAGACATATATAATTTAAGCTGTAGACGGAAAAAAGTAAAAATGAAGTGGTAGTATTAGTACAACATAAGTTGCAAAGTATAAAGTCATGACTGCGCATTTCGCAAGCTTTACGCGCGCCGACGCGTCCGTCCGCTCGACATAATTTTGACACTTTTCATCGTTTCATATTCACATCCAATGTCAAACGTTACGAGGTCGAAACATTTTATGTAAGCTAGTTTTTAACTTACATTTTAATGTAAAATTATAAAATTTTATAACTGACAGCTTTGCACTTGCTTTTTATGCATATTAATTTTATGAAAAAATAACATTCTGACAAACAATGTACACATGCAATCTATGGGTTAACTATACGCGGAGAGCTTTTAACGCTCTCCAAGTCCAGTATAAAAACGCCTTCAGGGTTGTATTGGGTCTTCCGCGATTCTGTACTGTATCAAGCGATTGATACTTTTCAGGCCATCATAAATAAACGGATCGCATCGCTCTTGTGCAAAATGCGCGGGAGTACCAACACTATTCCAAGAGTGTTGAGTGCTAAGCCGGACTGCCCAATTTTGAGGCACTGGGTATACCCATACCCGATTGCCCAGTGCTTCAAATTGAATGAATGAATTGTATATTTTTTAACGACGCACATCAGGCGCTGATTTTCAGTGAGACTCGAGACATTGAACTATTTGTATGGGAGCGCTTTATTTTACAATATTTCATGTAATACATATATAATGTATTTGGGTGACTATAATTAAAATAAAATCCGAATGCAATTTTGAAAAAGTAAATAAATCGATGAAATAGGTAGAAAATAAAGATTAATAAAAATATAAAGTTTTTGCCGTTAAAAATTGCTCAATTTTCTATCCATTAAGAGCATTTTAAATTTTAATTCTAAATTGGACAGCGTAATATTTAAAATAGTTACAAAGAATTGCAAGCTTGTCTACTAATAAAATATGGAACACAGCATTGAATTAAACGTACATTATTTTATTATATAACCTAGGCCAAAAAAAAATTAAAAAAGTTTTATTTTTGATTTTCTTGAAACGGTTTAAAGCGATAGGTTTATTTATATTGTTCTGGTAAAACAATGTGATAAATGCTTTAATTACAAATAAATTTTTTACTGCTCTAATATGCTAAATACAAAACAGTGGTAAAACTTTTAATGTTCTTGCTGCTACATTCTGATTGGGCGATTAGCCTCAATTACGTAAGGTAGAACATGATACCGAATAAACGGATGGAAAACTACAGTTATGTTTGTATACAGCTTAGGCGAAAGTTCTATTGTGATTATGTAAGACTTTTTATTTTGCGGTTTTGGGACAAGTGTTTTAGACACAAAATTTAAATGAGAGAAATGTTTGTTTTTTAAATAGTTATAAATGATATTTTGTTCATATCAATCAATCGTACTTTTTATAATCAATGATGTTAGCATAAATAACTAAATTTAAAAGAAAAATTTACGTTTGAGTACATAAACATTGCAGGCATTAAACTAGTCAACCGTGATTTTGTTAATTTCATGGCAATGTGTTCGTATGTTAAAAAAACCACAACCCATATATGTCCAACTGTTGAGCACGGGCTTCCTTATTTCTCAAAGAACGGACATTAACTCACCACACTTGTCCAATGCGGGTTGGCGGAGTTACCAGACTCCGAATAAATATATGCAGGTCATGTATATATATATATATATATATATATAT
>JASFAT010001560.1:0-32500 GCA_031353405.1 Baronia brevicornis | reverse complement strand
AACCATACTATAAATGGGCATAAGCATCTACCGAAGGACGACCAATTGGCTCAGTGGCGGTTCTCCGCCCACGGAGTCAATGGTCAAGGTTTCTTTCCCCGTAACGAAATAAATATATGTATGGCCTTACAGATATTTATTTCGAGTCTGATAACCCCGCCAAGCACATTGCACAAGGTAGGTGGTAGGTTAACGTCCATTCCTTCAGAAGTGGGGAAGACCATGCTCTTCGAGAACCGTAATTTTAGGCAACTAATGTTCAACTATGGACGATAACGGCTGTGTAGATTTAGTTGGATAATATCATGTCAAGAAATACCATCGACCGCCAAATGAAGAATAATTTAGCAGAAAAGTCATCATAATGAAAGACTATGCTGTCGGATACACTAGGCTTTAGACGTTTGTTATAAGTTAATGGTTCTAAAAATTCTATGGACTGAAACTAATGGATTATTTTATTTTTTATTATTTCCTCTAGAAACATTTTTAAAACAATATTTAAACTATTTTGTAGCAGTGAAAAATCAACTAGGTTTAGTCATCTAACGTGTTTCTCCAAAAATATTCCACGGCATTTTCAAATATCTAACAACTTTAAATTTGAGATTCCAATTCAAGATATTTGCTTTTAGGGTAAAAATATAATATTTCCAATGCAAGTCAATGATAAAATTGGAATTGATAGTTTTATCTGCATTTATTGAAAAAAAATTAGCGTCAATTTTACTTAATTAGTTCAAGCTCTGTTTGAGCTGATATTTTCAACAATTTTTTTTTTGGTATATTCATTGTATTTTGTTACCTTTTGACAAAATAGATGATTTTCATATGTTAAATTCTAAAACGTACCGATTTAGTGTTAAAATTTGTAAGTTTTAAAATGTCACCCGATCTTAACGGCAGATAAAGCACCGCGTTACATGAATAACAGTGGTTAGCGGTTTGCAGTTCGCATCATTATTCAGGCTGGGTGGCGTTTTCCGTAACTCTACGCTAAGAAAAATATTCCAAGCGATTAAACATTTACTGTTATCTTTAATTTACAGTTTGTGTTGTGAATACTTATACACTTTGAATATTCATTTAGGTTATAAGTAACCTAAATAAAATTAAACATATTTTATGTAAAAAAACTAATCATCACTTTTTTTTCACATCATCATTTTTTTTAATCTGATAATAATTGAGATGAACCAGCAGAAAAATTAATAGTTATTCTCTTAAACTTTCAGACACAAGCCTTACTCTGGGAGCTTAGAAGTTATAGTAAATACTTAACTTAAAGTAAAGATTTGTTACAAAATATTTAAAAAAGAAGAACGTCAAACTAGATAGTATAGATAATAAAAATGTTGTGTTTTGTATACAAGAATCATCGTGCGATCAATTGCACGTGTGGAATAGGACGTACTTGCATGAAGCGGTTTTTAATCTATGATCAAGTAGACATTTAGTACGAGGAGGAAACCTGCTTGTCTACGTTATATTGCTTACACGAGTCACGTGTTAACGATGAGATGGTCCGACAATACGTGGATAAAACGGTGTTTGGGGATTTTTTGCGACCAGACGGCAATCGATGTTATCCTTCAAACCACAATGGCGTAATCCGTTACATGCGTTATTACTTTCTTGTAATAACGGTCGAAGGAAATGCATATTTGTGTTGTTCTCGCTTCCAATATAAGAAGTTATTTTTATCAATTAAAATAAATAATAATCGAAATTACTAGATACTTAATATTTATTAGATAAATATCAATTTAAATTTAACAGAGTTATGCTGATGTCCGATTTCTGGCACATATTTTGTAGTTTGTAGTACGAGTAGGCCGGTTTTTCCAGGAAAGTACCACTTTCTAATAAAAAAGTTACTTCTGGGTAAGAAGTTTTGTACAACAATGAGCGTTGATGACCGGGTGCGAAATCCTTCCTTCTTTCTTTACTTCACATTTCCTCTTCCTTTCCTGTTACATCTTATCCTATGGGAGACAGCACACTCGCAATCCCAGTAATGTTGTGGATATCAATATATCAATGAGTGATGGTGATAACATTGCATAATTCATTTACTTGTTTACCTCATATCTTCTATGAAAAGTAAGATTAAAGCATTGCAGCATAAAGCAGATTGTGATCGTTACTTATTTACTTTTTATTTGTTTAATGTATTTAGCGTAGTGGTATATAATTATAGCTAAGAGGCTCTTTGCCAATTTTTTTTTAGCAATTGTACATCAATCAAATTACGGTACATTCAAGGACGCAAAGCCCGTTGGGCGATCTTATGTAAGTTTTGTTACTAAAAACTCACTTATCAAAATTATATCTAACTTTTAAATTAGAAAAATAGAAAAAATAGAAAAATAGAAAAACTTTATTTATGACACCATTTTTTTTACAATTACCAAAATTAAATCCTAAATAATATTCTATATACAAATAAAAACACAAAACAAAAAGAAAATAATTTTAATCTAACGAGTGTCATAAAATGGTTCTTGCTCAGCATATGCTGGGCGCACTATTGGAGCACCCGGCGCTGGTTTTCAGCAAGAATCAACGTGGTCAGATCGCGGACCACAGTGACGACATTCATACTGACACACTCGTACATACAAATACATCCATATATATAACTACTCATACTCATATACACATACACATAAATACACGTACAGTACAATGGAATTAAAAAACACAAAGTCATGTACTAAATTCACCGCGTCCAAAAGAACAAGTTCCTGACTGCATACTTAAAATTAGATTTTTGTATTTTTTTTTAAATATATTTATTGTATGCAAGTCACGAAGAGGTGGTGGCAAGTTGTTCCAACATTTGGTTGCGGCGTACTTAAAGCTACCACGAAACGCAGCTGAGCAGTGGCGAGGAACAACCAGCAATGAATGAATGAAATTAGAATATATATATATATATATATATATATATATATATATATATATATATATATATATATATATATATATAGTTAAGATTAGATGTTGCTTTTAAGTATTATATTAACTACTAAGTCAATATATATGTCGATATATACATACATATAATACACATCAAAGCAAACTTTTCACAAATATAGTATTTAATTTTACGCAGAATTTAAATCGACTTTTATTTTTACGTTATACAACTCAATGTAACGGTAATGCGCGGAAATGAATGGTAATATTTCAAAAGAACTGAGCCATATAACAAATAAGTAATGTTTTTTCTTTATTACATTACCGTTCGACTAATTTCCATCCACACCCACAGTTGTGCATGACCTTTATTCATTTATGTAACACTTGTGTGGGTTTAGTTTTAAGCAAAGTGCACTTCGACATATCAGCTGATAGCAAAGCAGCAGCTTATTCACATGTATTCGCAAATAAATTCCCGTCACAGTTTTTGCATTTCAGAGAAATCATTATTTTCATTTTTTTTAGTTTTTTTTTCCTTGTTGATAAAATACGAACGAATTTACGTGTGTTAAAAATAGTATCTGACTCGGATATATTCGAATTTTACCCCCTTACACATTTATACATACATATTTTTGGATCTGAATAATACATAATAGATATAATCACCAATTAATTACATATAACTATTTGTAGTGAATACGCTTATATTTAGTAAGCGTTTAAGCATCAACCAAAAATCTCTGACAAAAAGGCTTTACATTTTTTTCTTATAAATATCGAGCCTACTTACTTCATACTGATACGAGAAAAAATAATTAATAAAATTAGAAACAATTAATAATGCTACTCAATTTCAATTACGATTTAGATTTGAAAAATCAAAGTATAATAAAAAGTTTAATAGTTTATTATTAATGAAACGAACAAAAGGTTTTAGTGCCAAACAGCGGTGTTTAACAATAAATAACAGTTCGTCCCGTTTTTGACACATCCGAATGTAAATCATACTCCGCTTGACGTTTGATGTCGTTTGTTAAATTAGTTTACATCAGATTCACTAATGAGCGAAACTGATTTCAATACACGCACACGGATCTAGTGACGAAACCAGATCAAAGGTCAGATCAATCATTATAACCATCAATCACATCGTTATGTAGAGAATATATGAAAATGTTAGATTATAAGAAGAAAATTGTTTAATTTAACCATCGTTTGATTAATTAACTCATTTTATGAAATAAATTTTACCATATAAAAAATATTTTAAATATTTCTTGCAATAAAGTGGCTCAGTTCTAGCATGTGTTAGTTTTTTTACTTATTAAATTAGTTGAAGAAAGTGTAAAGTTATCGCTTACGAAGTAAATAACTTTTTATTTTACATGTTTTAGCTTTAAAAAGGTTAGTACTGTAACTGATGAAAAGTGGAAAGATATACGTAGTTATTGAATGAACGATTAGTAATTTCTCGCATAACATAGAAATGACGTATCTGCTGAATTTAATCTCAATTTTGCTATCAAGTAGGTTGCTCGGTGGGCTGAAGTGGGAGCCGTCCTTGTCTACAATAATAGAACCACGGTCGCCACACAAATCAAACTTATATTATTTAAATATACTCGTATTTATCTGTTATACTTTCAGGGTTAAATTGTTTACAATATTTATATGAAATAACAAATTGTATGTTATAAATTAATTCATATATGGAAAAAGATACATAAACTGTTATTTATGATCGTACAAGCTATTGTTTTGATACTTCATAGTTTTGACAGTGATTCAATACGTACCTACTGAGCAATAATCTATGTATATGTATTGACTAAAAATATACCAAAAATGTGATACTTTTAGGTTTATTGCAGGATTTAAAATTATACAGAGGCTTCGTGTACTCTGATGGAAATTATCTACATGTATGTAAGTTGACAATAAGCGGACTCTTAACATTGTTTAAATGAAACTGAAATCGATTTTTATATAATATAACGTATATGTGAGTACATATTGTTCTTATAGCTGAATATTTTTAAAATCCCTTGCAAAGGGAGATTTTGCCTTAGTCACCACACTGCCGGTTAAATGGTCGACGTACCGGAAATGCATGTTAGTAAGTATATTTTGCATTAGATCGGGTAATACGACTAAATTCACTCTATGTCTATGTGATTTTAAAAGCGGAAGGTTTCATCTCTAAGCTCTTAGGTTAAATAATGGTCTCTGCCTACCCCTACGGAAAACAGGTGTGACGATATGTATGTAAAACTCGTTTTTTGTTAAAAAATCTCATTTTCAGTTTTACTGATTTACGCGAACATGTACAGAAAACACACGGTGTTGTTATTGAACATTACGACCATGACCTTAATAAATGGTGCTTGACATTATTGCTTAAGTCAAACATCGCTCCAATCTTTTATTGTTAGCGTGGTATTTGCTTGAAAATACACATTGCGAAAAAGCGTTTCGAACAACAAAAGCACGTTTAGTAAAAATAGAACGAGACCAATCATCAAAGGAACGTCTTTCTTAAAAACCGACGATGTCGAAAGGATGCTCTAGACTGTAGAACAAATTGCAAGCAATTATAAGCTGTAATACCCAGTGGAATGAGCTAATTTTACGCATTAGCTTTGGGCAGACTGCTAGCATCGTCGTTCTTTCGGCGCGTAACATAATAGTAGCGTGTAATTAGAATTTCGGACACGTTGTCATTTGACTTGGTAAGCAGTTGTTAGGAATGCCCTCTATCAATTTTACAGAATATTTGACTGTGTTCGTACACGTTCCATATGCCCTGTAACGGTATTTAGTCCTAGTTTGGTAAGTTTATATTTTAGATTTCATACACAGGTTAGTTTTATTTATACATTTAAAAAATAACAACAATGGAGACGTAACTATGACGTCAATCATCCTTTATGTAAAATACGCCAGACTGAGTACACATAGAAATGATGGTTATCAACCCTAGTTAGAAAATGTTTTTGCTACATATTTGAATTTTTTCCAATAACATTTAAATATTTTGTGAATAATGCTATATATAATTATTCACAGAACAGATAATGCTGTAGTATGTAGACTTAAATGTATTTAGCACATGAATTGTTATTATTTTAGAACCAACGATTAATTGACAAAGTAGCATGCTATAGAAGTTAATCTGTAAATATTTAGTTCAAACAGAGTACCGTTCACATCTATTTTTATTTACAGATGCAATTACACACAGATCGAAAGATCAAAAAAAGAAACGGTAAGACAAAAAAGAAAGAAAAAGTGACTTAATGTGCAATACTATAATAATGCAGGGTATTGTGTAACAGTAACATTCGCGGCATACAATAAAGTAAACATACGATAAAATAAATTACATCATTGCATCTTATTCTGCGCCGTTGTAATTGCGGAGCGAAGATTCCTGCACGATTCAAAAAGAAAATAAAAGTAGCCTGCCCCGCTAGGTCTCCCGTAATAACCAGCCATCTAGCACCGGCGAGGTAACGGAACGTGGCGGGGTGACGATCTCAAAGGCCGACACGGATATTATCATGGTTTACAATTACAGTATATGTAAAGTTAGGATATAGTATAGAACCTATACTTCTCAAATTATATTCGTAAAAATCATTGCAAAAATATAAATACTTTTATCTTTGAAATGTAGATAAAAAAGTATATATATGTATATATATATATAATTTTAACTGAATAGTTAATGGCGACCGAGCTTTTACAATTAAAGTATATTTTTAAAGCATTTTCTATTATACTAGTATAATCAGTAATTTTGTATTTAAAGAAACAAAAACGGGTTCAAAAACAAATTAGGTTTAATAAATATAATCATTTATCTGTGTATATTGTCATAATATATTCATATTAATTTAAGCAACTTCAAAGCGATTCCAATGCAAATTTTTATTGCTCTTTTCATTTTAATGTTATTGATAATAATGTATGTGTAATATTTTGTCATCACACATTTACAAAATACAGAATAATAAATATATATTTATAATTTTTATTATAATTCGTTTAATTCAATGAGAATAAATATTTACGTATTTATTACATTCTTGTTTCTTGCATTTTAAGCCCTACTATAGTACGATACATTTAGGTCTTACTTAATACTCAAATTTTTAAATTGAACCTTGAACAAAATTGAACAATAATATTTACTTCTACTTTACCTTTGCATTTATTTAATATTTTATTCTTCATTTCAATTGGAGGAAAAATAATACATTTTAATATCTTTGAAATGAAATATTACATGAAAAAAAGGTTCGATTTGTATCTTTTTGCAATTGAACAGAGCATGTTAAGCGCCGAGAGCTCACCTGTCGATATGGGTCAGCGTCTCAGTGTTCCTTGTGAACAGGTCTCGCCTGTGACGTAATTGTAGGCATAACTGTTTTGTCGCGGGCAAAGACCCTGCCGGCGATGATATAACGCAATAGTGCGCAAGCACGCATTTTACGAAGCTCTATCAGGTACCATGTGATTTTAATTTTCATAGCGAAATACTTTTGTTACACTATAGCATATAAATTGCTGTTTGACTAAATAAGAAAGTATTTTAAAATCATGTTTAGGGATTTTAAAATAGGATGATTACAGCTGACAGTCTACTGCCGGTCATTGCCTTCGTTCAAAATCATGCTGTCATCCATATACTTGGAGAGTATTTTAGAGATGACAGATTGATTTTTATTACTCAAGTAGACGCTGCTGCGTTTCTACTGATATTTGGTCCTATAGCGGTCTCGTACTATATCCACTGGAAGAAATGGGGCGGCGCTATTTTATGCCTTAATACAATATTTTTAAACGAATTAATATATGATCTGGTAGTGGTAGAGCCACGCTGCCGACGAATACTTTGTTAAGAATGGCATAATATTTGTCTGTAGTATGAATGGGCCAGCTCGCCCGGGAGTACCACATTCCCGCAAAAAACCAGCATCTGCGTGGTAGCTTAGCTACGGCGCTTCGTATGTGAGTGGCCGAGTACCAGAGGCCAACACCCTCCCCCTTCAACTACTCCCTTCCCCTCCCATTCCCACTCCCATAATGACACTTTCCTTAAAGGTCGGCAACGCTTCCGCACTGCCTATCGCGCTGCGGATGTCTATGGGCAGCGTTGATTGCTTTCCATCAGGTGACACGCCTGGTCGTTTGCCTTCCTATCCCTTAAAAAATATTTAATTTTATAAATATATATTATTTTAGTTAAATTTTAAGTGATTAATTCCTTGTGTTTGCTTTAAATTTCACGTATTCATTAACTAAAAATGAAACTTTGTATTCTATCATAGTTGAAGCTTATTCTTCTGTTAGTTTTTTGTGATTGTGTTTTGTTTCCCTTTCTATGTTAGTAGTGTTAACCGTAAAACGTGTTTTATCCGTTAAAATAATACGGCCGAGTGAATTTATTATTTTTGCTCACTTTATATAATATAAAAAGTGAAATCTAGCGGACAAACAGTGTTATTGACATAGCTTTTCGAATTGGAAAACTGAAGTGGTGATGGGCTGGACACGTATATAAGAGAACCTACAAATGTTGAAGTAGACGAGTTCTGTAATAGAGACCACGTCTTAGCAAACGTAATGTAGGACGCTAGATTGAGCAACGATCTGTGTTTTGCGGCTGGCGAAATCTAAATGTGTGCAGCCGAAGATTTGACTAGGTCGTATGTCTTAAGACAGGCCTGTATCCAACCGTTGATTGCTGTGATAGTGGTGATATGAAAAATAAACTGAAATACTATCATGTAATTCTCAGAAGAAACTACGAAAAATACAATTTAAAATGTATTTTTCGTATAAAGAAACTTCAAGCCGACAGTTTATTATCAAATACAAAAATGTTGAACCGTTATTCGTTTAAAAACCCTTGCATCATTCTTCTCGTCAATATAACAAGTTGTACTCACAGTGAAATCCTTCAACAGTTAGTTGGTCACTGTTACGGCACGCGTTTAGTTCTTAACAAGCATGAAGCAGCACGTGTTCTCTACTCTTGTTGTTATTGGATTTTAAAATATCTATTGAGATATTCTGCTGCGTCAGATTCAACCAACGCCACACTATTAAATGAATGTGTGGGTTTTAAATTAAAATAGTTGGAATACGAAGACTATTTTTAATACTTAGAAATCTAATAATTAGAAAAGCGGGTCAAGTGGTGATGATAAGCAAACCACTGCAGCTGCCACGATGCCTTCCATTGGGTTTGAGTTAGGAGGGAAAAAAAATTAATGAGAGGAGAAAAAAGAAGTAAAGGAAGGGGAAAGTAATTCATGTTTTCACCATACGAAACGCGGTAAAATATTAAAAGCTGATATTCTGTGAAGTTGTCGTACTTCCCAAGCCAGTCGATCCTGCTCTAACACTATTATGTAATGCTGTAAGTAGTACGTTTAAATGTAATGGTTGCTCATAATATATAAGCATGCATCGTTAATTAAATTAAAATTGTGACTCTCCATACCGATTATTTAAAACACAATATGTTAAATTACAAAAAACATAACAATTGTATTTTATGTATACTTTTGTTGACTTTAAGGAATAAAGTTAGATGAAGTTATAATAAATTCGTTTCAATCGTCTGAACAACATTCTTACACTCAATTAAACTATACCTATTATTTAAAATCAACGTATGATTTACTCACAATTTTTACAATATTGAGAGGAAAACATAATTAAAAATAGTAAATAATTAATTACTTACGGTACATAAAGAAAACAAATAATTTACTTGTTAAAATAAATGAATGAAGTTATGAAAGCGTATATATGCAGATAAACAATAGCAGCCAATGTACAAAGTTGCTTATTTCAAAACTTCAATAAATATCTATATTTATTATGTAATTTCGAACAATACTAGAACAATTTTTCGATCACTATGGTGAATGAAAGTTTCACAACTGAACAAATATACTGAATTTGAATAAATTCAAAATTAAAATATCGAAAAATTGTCATAACGGGTGAAAATATTTTTAGTGTAAAACGGCCAAGTTACGACGATATACATATGTTTGGTTCATTGAAATAATCGAATTATTTCCGATAAGATTTTTCACTTTTTTCCGGAATGGATACAAATCCGAATATCCGGATCCGAAATACAATACTAATGCTGTGAATAGGTGAAGTGACAACACAATAAGGCAACTTACGTGAGAGAACAAACGCAAACAAATGCGCCAAAGATGTTATCGACATGACACTTTCTTCGACAACGTGTATCTCTATAATTGACGCTAGCGATGCTGGTGAACATCCGAGACGTAAACAAACCATACCGTGTATCAGATGAATGGGAGGAACCGACGGAGGTGATCGTTAGATACGGACTACGATCCCCAATGCCGAATCCAATGCCACACATTGTTAACACTCGGAAGGAAGCTACGCTAACTATTGCTTTGTTGGCTTTAATATAAGACACGCAACCCACTCAGTATTATATATCTTTATTTCTACGTATGCTGTAGAATCGATCAATATTTGGTTATTCAATCACTATGTTACGAAAATATACATATTAATATTTTAATCTGTACCAAAATTTTAATAAGTATTATATTATGTAGAAATATAATATTAAGATGTGTACAAGCATCACGCATCAAATATTACGGATTATTTCATGTTTGCTTATAATACCATACCATCTAAGGACACTTACCTTTATAGATTATGTGAATGAAGAAAATTCACAGAAATGTTTCAATTTATATTATTCATTTATCTTACTTTATTTTTATAAGTGAATTTTTACAGTTAAAAGAGAGGTGAAGAAGAAAGTAATTAGAAGGAAAGAAGGAATTCAATTTCTACCGCACATCCCTCTCTTCAGCTTGACTTTTTTCTAAAGACTTTGTGCACCGTACGAAGCTTTTACGGCTTTGTTGTGATAGTTATGTCATAATATATGTTTGTTACAGTCTGGGCCCGTTTGACGCGGCGACGGGTGGCGAGATGGTATCACGGCGCCGCATTTTATCGCGATCCCGCGATGATCTCACTCAAGCTTTCGCTACTCAAGAGGAGGAAGAGGACGTGTGGTATCAAAAGGATAAACTATATAAGGTGAGCTTGGTTGGTTTTTTTTTTGTAATATAAATTTTGTATTTTTTTATCAGATAGGAGGCCAAACGAGCAAGCGTGTCGCCTGATAGAATGCAATCAACGCCGCCCATAGACAACCGCGACATCGCAGGAGTCACGGAAGCGTTGTCGGCTTTTAGGTATGTATAGGCTCCTTTTTTGAAGGTGCCAATATCGTATTGGTTCGGAAAGACCGCCGAAGGTAGCTGGTTCCACAAAGTGGTGGTGCGTGGAAAAATTTCCGAGAGAAGCGCACCGTAGTGGATCGCCACTCACGCAGATGGTGGCGATGAAACTTTTCTTTACGGCGAGTTGTGCGATTGTGGATTTCGACTATAGGAAATATTCCAAATTCTTCTCATCATCAAAAATCATTTTTAATATATCCAAACAAATTATTTGCAGCGCTAGAGAATCAAGCCGATCAGTGAGAAGTGATTTAAAATAAATATTTACTTAATAAGCAAATATTAGTTTTAAATGGTAGATATGTGTGCTATTATTATATTCAATTCTATAAATAATTTAAATATTAGTGTATATATTTCTTTGATAATCACTATTACTCCAAACTAATTCCAAGGCAGACAAATTAATATACATAATAACAAGCCAATGAAACTGTATTTCTCGGATATAACGCCCAATCAACTAGCTACTTTCTACACATCAATCACAAGGTCGGCAAAGCGGCAGTAAGTAATGTTCACGGTTGAGTTCACATGGATACTATAATAATACGTACAATAAATGACAGAGCCAACTAGAAACCATTTTGCTATTATGTCATTTTGTTTAAGAGAAAACCGTTATACTTAATGTTGGTGGAAATTTATGTAATGGGTGTCCGGTGGCAGAATTAGGCTCGAAAAGTATATTAAAATTTAACTTTCAAGAAACAGCTTATGCAAATCATTAACTCATAATGTAGAACTCATAAAGCAAAATGTATGCTACTGTATAGTTTTGAAAAGTATGTGGTCATAATATTTGGTAAAAATTATGTGTTTAAAAATCTTAACTTTTTCTGTACTAAAGCTTATTTCTATACTATATAATATAGGATATCTGGTGACAGAATTAAGTATAGAAAAATATAGTATAGAAAAAATAAGATTTTTAAACACATAATTTTGCCTAAAATAAGATGACCACATAATTTGTAAAACTATATAGTAGCATACATTTTGCATTATGAATTCTTATTGCTACATTGTTGCATAAGCTGTTTCTTGAAAGTTAAATTTTAATATACTTTTGTGAAATATAGTCATTAATTTTGTGTAAGGCCTAACCTCTCTCAATATGAAATAATAACTAAAAGCGTGTGAAAATGAATGTAAGTGTATATATATAAGTATTTATTTTATATAAGTGGATTATATATGACCAATAGTAGCTTAATTCAATCAGGGTTAAAGTCCTGTGGTTACGCGGTATATATTACGATTTCGTTTCCTTTGTCCACAGTTATGTCTTTGTGACTCTGTGACTGTGATCTACTTACTAGTATTAAGGACGTGAGAACATGTAACGTGTAAAAGTAGGCTGACAAATAATACGCCACATTTGATAATGTCCATCCTAAGATTGCCATTGTTGGATCCATTTTAATTGCTAAGCTTATATATGGTCTAAACTTTTATGATATGGTGTCATTATACATTTTTAGTAATTTATGGAAATAGTGTTAAGAACAAAATCTGTTTGTTACAATGAAGATTCGTTTACACGCTTTATTTACTATCGCTTGTTTTTATAGTTAAATACTTATTGCATTTCGACTGATTTTGGTTTGATATTGTACTTTTTGTCGTGGTGGTCGAAAGTTGATTATTAGCCGTAATGACATTTAACAAATGAAATATAAATTTAATGTCGACAAATAAAGAATTTAAATTCAATTTTGAATTTTCTATATTTTTTTCTATATTTTAAATAGGTTGAAAAATATAATAGTTATTAAAAGATCTTACGGATTCTACTGATCGCTACATATTAAACGGAAAATAATCTAAAATTATTTTATACACATTATGACGTCGAGTATTTTCACAATATCAATTCTATACGTACATTTTAATACCGAGAGAATGCTCGAATTTTCTAATCATAGTATTTTTATTAAATAATTTTTCAAAACTCACATTGACACAGGGTTTTACATTCTCGTACTTCCAAATATCACACAATTAATATATTAAATATAGTAATATATTTTTACGAGGTTAAAATAATGCAATCAATTTATTGACGGCAATTTTTTAGTACCTTAACGATCTTTTTGCGGTTATGAAGTCTGGCGCAACGGCGCTGGTTGCCTCTGTCTTCGAAACAAAACGAAGAAGACAATACCTTTATTGCTTGTCCGCTCAATTAAAATATCTCTCTATAGTTTTACTGTTTTACGGTATCTATCTTCAATTATTTTGTTTTACTTTATATAAATTACTAAATTACCGTAGCCGAATAGAGGAGCACAATGTTATCAGTATAATAAATATAAATTAATTTAAATTGACGAGATATATGGCGCAAGGGCGAAATATTTGTTTACAATACTAAAGGTCGTTAGCGAGTATGAGTCCGATGATTAATGTTCTCATTTGAAAAAAAAATTATTAAAACTCTCTTTCTATAATATAAATTTATTCTTGCGCGCTCATATATTATTATTTAACCCATAATATAAAGAGATGAGAGAAAAAAGATGTTTATCTTGTTCTGTATCTAATCAATAATCAATAATATTCTCTAATTAATCTAATTCTATATCTTCAATCTCATTTAGTTATTCCGGTGACATGTCTATCCCCGAGACGTCAGTCGAACTAATCTTTTTGTTTTTATAAAACAATTTAAACATAATCTATAAATATAAAACAGAAAGAAATAATATAATATAAAAGGTCTTAATATTTTCTAATAAAAAACTTTATCACATTAGTGATACATTTATCAATGTATCACTACAGTACCCACGTTTTAAGCTCATAATTATTTCTCAATAATTTCTCAGTCTGCCAATACTGTTTAACACTGTGACCCATTGATCGAGATCGTGAACGACGGACAACAATGGCTGTTACAGCATCGGAAATCGTCCGAAACCATCTCAACAGGTCAATGTTTGACCCCTGAAGTAAAACAATATCAGAATACTTTAGCGTTTTGAATCATTCATTAATATACTCGTAATTATTTAGATCCAATCGATCCTTATAGGAATATTTAATATTACTGTTATTTTTTTTTCATTTCAAGGTATCATAAAGAACTCACATTAAATAAGTTAGTTTTTTATAATTTTTAAATGAGAGTATTCTATCTTTTATTTACGTGTCTCTAAGTCTATCAACACAAAGTGAAATTATTTTCCAAGATTTTATATTATCTGAGACGTTAGAGACAGTTTTCAATATGTCAAGTCAGTGAATGAAAATGAAAATTACCTTTCAGTGTTACATTATAAAAAGTACGTATCATAAATCTTTAGGGCATTGCGCTCACGTGACAATGTTTGTCTGAAAATGATTTTAACAAGATTGAGTCCAAGGCAAATCTCTTTCATTTAAAATTAATTTGCACGAATAATCCTTTCAAAGTAAAAGAGGCTCATTTATAAAGCGAATATGGAACATTAAAATTCTCCAAGTCATTACAACGATTTATTTTACCCCTTCACGCCTGTCTTTCTTAAAGGATTGGACAGAAATCAGATGCACTTATGTACCCGTTATATGGCAATTTGGAATAATCACTACTGACTTCCCGTTTTGTTGCATTTAATACGAGTTGTTTCCCGCATGTTTGTCTACATCTACCTTTTTTAAATCACCAATTTTCGCATTGAATCGTCAAATATTTCAAGGACATAATTATCCTTTAAAAATCCCTTTTCTTTTTATGAAAGTCCGGCCGAAATAACTTTAACCATTTTCAACATTATCAAACAGGCAAAATGATAAGTGTTTCTTGTCTTGAGAAAAAAGGATTTGAGGCAGGGAAAAGGCGGATATTTTTTAAATAAGACGAACTCTATCTACAATTTAATTGGAAAAGAAAAGAATTCCATTTTATTTGCGTACATACAAAGCTTTTATAAGATTTATTTCGAAGAGTGTGGATAATCAAACCATCATTGCAACATGTTTTAGATTATATATATTTTAATTTCCATAACCTAAGGAAAACAAAAATTGTTTTCGTCACTAGAGAGTATAAAAGATAGACAGACATACAGAATTGGCAGCGGATGGAGCTCTGTGGTCTCTGCCAACCCCTGCGGGGGGGATAGGCGTGAATATATATAAAAAAAAGACATACAGAAATAAAGTAATACAATTTCTGTATTTATAACTTTATGAACATGGAAAGAAAGGTCTCGTTACAGCGATATCTTCTAGATGAGCCTTAAATTCTTAATATCAAGACTTGGCTTATTATACCTTTATTTTTTACACAACCGACTAATGTCTAACTAAAAGAGTTTCATCTGCGATTGCCAATTTGTCTGCCCAGCGTGGAATTAAGGAAGATTCTCCCAATCTACATGTATATTTAAAACTATCATTATATTAGAGTTGGACTAGACAGTCGCCAATAATATTCTTATTGTGATACTCTTCCACATTTGTAAAATCTGTTATTTATGACACCTTTTAAAATATTTTTCAAAGCTTTCTAGATTTTTTTTTGAAGAAATAACAAAACAATGAACATCGATTACATTAAAAATAGAGAATATATATTTAATAAATTACAACTTTTATAGGTAAAATACGGAATTATATTTAATATTTCAATGAACAGTTTTAGACACAATTACCGTCAGTTCCAAGTACATTTTTAGGACAGAATCCTGCCAAAATTAAAATTAACTATATAAATTTTTAAATTCTTAACGTCTATTTTAGTTTAAGTGCTCACGATTGCTCTTTGAACTTAGGTCTAGCTTAATATCAAGGCTTTATAATAGACAACAAAATTGAGTAATAACTAGATTACTGTTCGGAGTACGATGTAGATCAAGGCTGCTTGTATTTGATTTAAATATTTGGTACACATTGTTTTATTCCCTTTATAGTCTCTTGATACATTATAGTTTGTAGAGCATAAAACTCTATGAAGAGCAGATAAACATCACGTGATTGCTTACGTTTGTTTGGTTATTAATATTTCTGAAATACTTTTACATAAAATAAAATAAAGTTTCCATAATACAAATAAAACTTAAAAAGTCTTAATGTTTGAAAATAAAGTCAATTCACGAAAATACTTCCTATACAAAATAGATTAATATAATTTTTACTTGAATATCATTGTAGAATTTGATATTTTTAATAACAAGACGCAAAGTATATTAAATGAGTTCTCGTGAAATCAAATTGCTTATTTCTTTGACGCCATGACAGAGTGATCAAAGGAGTTTTTTGGAACAATTTCTGTCGCTTAATTTTACTACCGCATAAACAGGTCATACAAAAAAGTTCCAATCTTACTATTTGGATAAGTTGTCAGATATCTATGAGTGGCGTTCATTGCTTTTCATTAGACGCTTGTTCGTTTGCCTTCCAATTCCACAAAAAATTAAATTTGTCTATTAAACATCAAGCTTTTATTAATATTCCGTAGTAACCTTCATTATCATGAAGAAGAAACATACTAAGTATCCCTTATTTATCTAGTTGTATTTTAAATTAAATAACAGTATTGACAAAGAAATAATAGTTCATTAGATAAACACTATAACAACATTGATAAAAAAGCAAAGGCAAATATTATATTTTTTTCTCACAATTAAAGCTTATGGCAATTATATGGAGAGAAGATGGCAGCAGTCTAAATCCTTAATGTTATTTTGTTGAAAAATCTGAGAATAAGTTTTGACAGCGGCGGCTTCCCTCGGACAGTTATTAATGTAACAAATGATATTAGGTCGTACTCCTGTTGAATGAAATAAAACAAACTCTTTTGAAATGATTTTGTGATAATACAGAACAAATGCGTCATTCCGAAAAGTTTACACACTTATATATCATTACAATTACGTCCATCAATTTTAGTAAATATTTTATTCAAAATATTTCAATCTCAAGCAATTATATGATTCCTTATTCATTCAACATATTATATTACAGTTTGTACAAAAGGAATAAATAAATATCGTTAAAATTAGGTCTGCTTTTACGGCGAGGAAGGAGTGTCGAGTCCAGGATCTTATATTGGGTTTTATCGGTAGATACTACTGCCTATCCACTGGCATCAGGTCCCTTATAACGTACGAGAAGAAATAAGGTGGCTTTTTTATTCTATTCCAGCAAACACACGACAATCACCTTATTCTTATTTCAATAGTAAGTTCATAATCATGTTTTTTTCTTCCAGTACACATTATGCATCTTTAATTAACATCATAGTTCATTCTAATCTAGTTATCAGTGAAGATAAAATGTATTTATAATGTATTGATTGAATACGACGAAAGTCACACAACATGAGACGAAGCCCGTGTCCTTAATAAACGACTGGCGTTAGCTACCGCACGTTCACGCACCGAATGTTGCAAGTTACCCGACACCGGCTGTCGCAACGCCTTCACCTGTCCGACAACTAGCAGTTCGCGACAAAAATATACCAGTTTTTTTTAAACATTATCTTAAACATTCTCGAGAGACTTTCGTAATTCAGTACCTCGAAGTTACAGGAATGTAGTGACTTTTGATTTCGTGAGTTGAAAATTTAGTTTATCTCTGTATTATCTTTGCACCTTACATAACTGAAAAATATTTTTAAATTATAAAATAAACGTCAATTTTACTCTCCTTTTTCGACTAGTCACCCAATAGTCCAGTGGCAACACACAGCTATTATTATAAATGCAACGCTAGTATAAGTGTATTTTAAAATGTAAGCTCGAAGATTAGTTCAATGTACATGTTGAGAACATCGAGAGTCCGAAAAACTAATATCCTCATACAGCGTATAACCATCGCCTATTATACCAGAACTAAAAAATCCTACCTACGGGTTAAATATCACAGGTACGAAACTTTGTCGCGTGTTCAATTCCCCCATCGGAATAAATGTACGTGTAGCGTACAGGTATTGTCTATTTACTCCTGTCAATCTGTCTTAGATAAGTATGGTGGTCTAATTTCTCTAGGAAAGGGGAGACCCGTGACCAGGAAAAAAATAAATTCGTGCTGTAGTATTGTGATTATTATGAATCTTTCAACACAGAAGGGGCCAAAAATATAAGTTTTCTTTTGAATTTTATTTGATGTATGGTAGATATCTTTTCATCTTTAAATTATTTATGTCATGTTTACGGACTAAATTATTAAATTAATTATCAAAAAAGAGTATATTATACTATGAAAATTATATAAAAAATACAAGTACGTAATGTAGTAGAACGTAACGTAGAACTTCGCGCTAAATTACGAAAAAAGGATTTATTCATTTATTTACACTTCTTATTGCACACAGACATGTAGTAAATTTATTGTTTACAAAATTGTAGCGAGATTATCAAAATTTTTATTTTTTATTTGGATTTTCAAATAAAGTTTTCTTTCTTTCCGTTGTAGATTTCTTCTAACAAACTAATCTAAAGAGATATAACGGAAAAAAGTTGTATTAGTGTACTATTTAAATTAACTATAGATATGATTTTGCAAAAAGGGAAATATCCGTCCTTACGTAATACTCTTATTTGTGCGCATTTCCCCCGCTCTCTGAACGTCGTCTGAACGCGATAACTGTTGACGAAGTAATTGCACTTGAATCACGATTCCTCGTGACGCTATAGCAACGTGTTCGAACACGTACTGAAAGTGAAACTTCTGCTCAGCATTAATTACATTCTGTATGGTTAATCCTGCAGTCAGATTACGTCAGTGTACATCTCCTAATATACCCAACATACATAGTCTTATTAATTTGACAGCAAAATGCACCACTTGTAGGTAAGACCGACAGTTAGCTACAAATTGTGGCAAAAACTCTACGCTGCAAAATTTACAGAAATTCTCAAAGAACTTTCTCTCAAAGAAATTCTAGACATAAAAACTCTCTATCTATTAGTTTAAATATATATATTCGACTGATAAAGAAATTTTTTCAAAAAAATATATTCTGGTAAAAACGTTAGGATATGTTTTCGAAACCCACTAAAATGTGCTTATTTCATTTACATAAATATCATTCAATCAATAATATTTTGTATTTCAACTATGACATTAGTAGAAATTAAACATTATATTTACCACGTTTGACTTGCTCTATAACTATTTTTATATTTTTTGAAATACACGCCACCAGCAAAGTGTATCAATGTACAGAGTAACAAATATGTTTATAACATAACATTTTGTTAAGGAAGTCAAGGAAGAACATGATGCATACTATTTTAATATAATCTAATGAAATTAACTAATGGTGACATTACAAAAATTATGAATCTGATCATATAACATATCCGACCTGCATTCAAGATTTGACGATAAGCGTTTTGAGGTACGAATATCTTGATATCTTTATAAAATCTCAAATCAAGACAGGAGCCTTAAGAATAAACTTTGCTAACATTTATTTTATTTTTTGCTGTTTTAGTAATACATGTTTTATAATAATAATACTATTTTATTAATATTTCAGATTATACATGGAACGAAAATACATTATTTACGATTTTGAGTATTATACTTGAATGAATATAATTTTTACGATACTTATTTTTAAATTGAAATCATAGCCATCTGATTATACTTTTATATTACAGACAAAACTCATTAAAATGTAATCAACAATATTTATGTACATTTAAAAATATATGATTTTTTAATCATATCTTGGACTTTATTTGTTGCCACCGTAACGAAGTACTAAATGTACCGCATATTTTTTACGCATATTTTATGAGATTGATGAGACTAAAATAGTGTAAGAATGAAGTTAAGTGATATTCTCGTAACTTCGTGATTTACATATATTAATACTTATCAAAGTATGATAGGTTATGACTACATACGAGAGGCTGTCGTAGTGACGTCTAGTTCGTTTATTTATTTTATTTTTGGTATATAAAAAACAGTCAATAAATTTGTGAGACAAAAAACCCTATAACATGTTACTATTATCATTATTAGTATTATGAAAATCCTAATATAACCAGAATTTGATTATACAACTTATTATTAAACGTTATAACATCACAACTAACTTTTAAAAATCTACATAACAATCCATGATTAAAAGCAGTATGTTTTCGTAGAAAAATATATATCATTAATATTTGAGTCTCGCGCCGATGGCTTTTGGGCCATTTTGCGAAAACGAACAGCCTCGTTGCTTCACAGAATGCGGGATAGCTCCAACTCTGTAATGAAAACCGTTGTTGCTTGATTCAACTCGCGCCTTATGACACAGGTAAATCGGCTTCAATGTAAATGATTTACTAACATAATTGTTTAGGTGTACATAGTTACTAACACAAATGTAAAATGTATGGACCAAAAAAAAATTTGTCTGAAATAAAGATTATTACTATTTTTATATCACGTTTAACTCACAAAATACAGTATTACGAATAGACTTTGTTAATACCAAGACAGGTGGAGGCGTGGTCGTGTCATAGGTCAATATTTGACATTTAAATAGTTGGGGCAAAAGTGATGTTACGTAATCACATACAGTACGCTTGTGAGCTTAAGTTGGTTTGCAAAAGAGGACAGTCGTCACTCAAATCGATGTTCTAACAGTATTAAGTAGCAGTGAATGTAATTAATTGTCATAGAAAAAGTTATATATTGTATATACCAATAACATGGGCGATGAAGTATTAAGTTTTGTTACTACTGTTCCACGAAGATTGACTGACTGACGGGAGTTATTATACATGTCACTGTATATTCAGTAGACAGTGATAAAATATAGTAAAAATAAAAAAAATCAAGTTTCAATCAAATTAAATTTTAATCTTAAAAAAAAATAGTTTAAATCACACAACAGTTTTTACCAGAAGGATCTAAAGCACAACTTGTGCTAAAAATTATAAAAGGATTTGATCCCTCTCCTGACGATGACCTTAATGACGTGGGAACAGAAGGTATATGACGTGTCCTTGCACGAACCGGCGCTCAACTAACCTCCCTACATCCGGCTTAAAAATATTCACCTCTACACGAATTAATGTAAAAAATGAGAGTAACGATGAATTTTATTAACTTCATTGTTACTCTCACTTTTTTATACTAACATAATTTTTTAATAATCTATCGCTCTTGCCGAGTTCCTTTTTATAAAAATCGGGAATGATATGCGATATTGACCATTGTTACTTACATCTTTGACGATCTTAATGACTCAGTGGCAAAGGTGCGATTCTTTCCGAATCAATGGTTGCGGTTTCGATTCCTGCATCAACATAAATATATGTATGGCCTACAGGTATTTCGTATCGAGATATCCCGCCAATCCGCCTTAGACAAGCGTGGTTGGTTCATGTCCATTCTGCTAGGAAAATGGGGCCTCGTTACAGCGAAACAAAATGGAGTGGTAAAATCTTTAATACGTTGGAAAATATTTATTCTAGTCTCACTTCTTACCGTCACCTTGATTATTCTTTAAAATTTGGTACGATCATGTACTTCTTACACTTGTATGTACTATGGGTGTTAAATATGGTCGTATTTTACAGAGCTATCATCAAACTTTTTTATTAATATTAAATTAAATTTTAAAAATAGTATCTAGTAAAATTTAAATTTTATATATTTTTTAATTTATGAAAATATCACACCGTTAGATTTGTGTCCAGTTCTTGTCATGAATTAAATTCCAAGTGACATTTAAATAAACTTCGACGTTTATTTCCGGTCCTAATTTTAACTACCTACGAAATTGCGTTTATATCTTTCGAAAAATAAAGTAATGTTTTGTCTTTTACTTTTGTATAAGATTTCTATATAGAAGCAATTTTTTTATGTGCATTGTATTCTATTTATCAATTGAATTATATTTATTAGATGTATGAATATAAAAATAATTAAAGTTCTTAATAAGTGAATTTAGGGCTGTGTTTGTATTTTCTTTTTATATCTTAAAATATATTCTTAACGAAAATCGTAAATAATAATTATTTGTAATTAAAAATATACATGGGTAAATTTTCTATCATCGTTATATTCCAAGTTACTTAGCCGTAATATAATATTAATTTCCCTTTCATTACCAGCCATCCGTCGCATAACAACTTGATGACCTTCAACCACCTGTTTTGCAACAGTCAAAATTACTTTCAATTTTATTACACACAAGGAGCGTGAGCGTTTTTGTTGTTCGATAACTTTTCTCGATCAAATTATCTTTATTGATTTAGGAATTAGTTAATAATAAAAAACGAAAACCTATCTACTTATTAAGATACACTTATATTTGATAAAATTAAATAATATCGAACGAATCGATGATTATTACAAATTATCGTTATAAACTGATGTTCAAATTTATTTTATTAAAAAAGATAAACGAAATAATATTAAAATCCATTACATGACATGAACATCGATAAGTGCCAATTTTCATCACAATCATCATGAGCCGAGATTCCACATTGAAGGCGAATTTAAGTCGGCAGACCTATTTTTTTTATTAGTATACGACTGCTCGTAAATGGTCTCTGAATACTTCTTAGCAGTCTTGGTAATATGAATGATTGCTTTACATCGGTCGACCGTTAGAGGTACGCCCGTTATATGGCAGAATACAATTCAAGATTAAAATAATATTACCCAGATTTATTAAACAAAAACCTGCAGAAAACCGGTGTCTGTGTGGTAGCTTACCTACCGCGCTTCGTACGGTGAGCGGCCGAGCTCCGGAGGCCCAACACCCTCCCCCTCCCTCTGCCCCTCTCCCATTCCCACTCCCAAAATGACACTCTCCTTAAAAGTCGGCAACGCTTCCGGCGGCAACTGCTTATGGCGCTGCGGAAGTCTATAGGCGGCGTTGATTGCTTCCCATCAGGTGACACGCCTGCTCGTTTGCCTTCCTATGCCATAAAAAAAATAAAAGTTAAATTGGAGTAAACAATAATAGATTCATATAAGATCTATTAGTATTAACAACCTTAAAAACTCTACACATCGAATTATTATTTACTTTTGCAAAGAAAAACATCAGCCCTGACTTGTAACTGAGCCAACAAACCAAAGAATTGAAACATCATTAATAACATCAAGCCTGTAATTTAATGAGAACAGGCAGGTATAAAGAAAAATACGTTGACCCATAATAAATAGGGCTTTTAATAATAGTATTTTTCGATGCAGGTATATTTGACCTTGTCTTGGCAATGTCCGCATAGGTATTCATTTTATTTTGCACGCTCATAAATGACTATAAAATATGTATCTCTTCACTTAATTGTAGGAAGTTGACAGTTATATTCAATATAATATTCTACATAGCTTTTGAAGAGATACTTGATTGAATTTTGGCAATGCTTCTCACACTTTATGAATCAATATTCAATAGTATATTTTAACAGTATTAGTTATGTATAGATTTTATGTTAAAGCGAGATGCTACCGTGAGTGTATTCTTGTGACGTGACTAATACTGAAGAAAAACCTTAAAGAAACACTTCGTATTAACAATAAGTATCTGTCCAAAGGTATATTTTCTGAAATAAATAAATAAAGCCTTTTTTACTATCTGTCATTAATTATCATTGAATAATTAGCTAAATTTAATTTGTAGAATCGACAGCATGTCCTTCGACAAAGGCCTCCTCCAAAGATTGGAAATCTTGCTGTGCCAATCCTATCCAGTTTTTGCCTGCAACTCTTCTGAAGCCATCTTCCCTGTGTTTAGTCTTTTACCCTTTAATCCTTTTCCCATCACTTGGATACTACTCTGAGATTATTTTTATTGATTTCTCCTCTCTTTCCCTTATCATATGTTCTGTTCATTGTCATTTTAATGATTTACATACTTCTATTGCGTCTTTAAATTTGGTTAGACTTTTTATATCTTTTAATCTTATTTTTTCTTGTATCTTTATGCCAATTGTACTTCTTTCTATACTGATTTATTTTGTTCATCAATAGTTCCGTTAACGCCCATGTTTGGCAACCATATATTAAACATGGCAGGATACACATGTGGTAAACTTTCCTTTTTTCTTTCATTGGCATGTCCTTGTTTTTCATAACTTCACTAAGAGACCAAAATCCTTTCCAAATATTCGCTATTCTTCTGTCAATTTCTTTATGCGTAGTTTTTTTAATACGAGCATTTTCCTAAAACATGTTTACTGCCATAATTTTTAATGCTTTCGATTTTCCCGTAAATTTATTATAGCTTAAAATTACATTTTCACTCTCTAAAGGCCTCTACTTTCACTAAAATCTACTGGTTGGTTCGAATCAGTTCAAACAGGCTCTAGACAAACAGACCGATAGAGATTTTAGAATAGAGTTTTGAGATGGTATTGTGTATATACGCATGTTACTGAAGGAAAAAGTAGCGACCCGACAACTAAATTTTTGTTTTTCAAATAAATTTCACTTTAAGTCGCAATTTGAGCCCCGAACCCTCAGCTCATTAAACAGATACACTGATCACTGTACTAAGTATTTATAAATTATAGCAATGTTATTTGCAGTTGTTATTTACAAATATTCTAAAAATCTCTTTTGTAGTAATGCATCCATGGTTTAATATTTTTTGATCTACTCCCTAACCAGTAAATTTCAACTTTAAACAGCTTGTGGACCATCATAATCATTCATAATTTGGCGCCGTGTCCGCGATGATTCCAGTTTCACTTTTTAGCGTCTGCCAAGTGAAAGTCGTTGATTTGAGGTTCCAACTCTTCCTTTCATCTCATGATTCAAAACATAATCAGTTGTACGTGATCAAATTTTGAGGCAATATTTTAATCTTTAACGATTAACAATATAATTTTAAGAGCATATTTTTCATTTTCATCATTATCTGTTAATTTTATGAACAAATAATTGTAATGTCAGTTTCAAATTATCGATCTCTCAATAGAATCAGTACAGCCGTAAAAGTCCACAGACATTTACTTTATAACCTTATATTTATGAAATTGAACTGAAAAATCTCTCTAATAAACGATCGGTATTGGCTTAAACAATGCTGGACTTTCACGGGACTAAAGAAACACGGGAGAAAAAGGACTTGGTACAGAGTGATTTAGAATATCTACATTTTACATTGAAGTAAATGGACATGTTTGTTATATTTTATTTACCAAGTACAAAAATAATTTGTGACTTGCAAAAGTCAATATAAGTCAATTGATCAGCATCATAGCTGACGTAGATATTTGTGACCTGGAGGCGTCGAGGCGAACGGGTGAGCAGGAAGCGAACAACTTTCTATTTTACCCACCTGCCTAGTCCTGAGGCTTTGCAATTCTTATCATCACGCTAAACGAGATTGAATCCTCGCTGTAGTTTAAATTAAGTTCTCTTTACCTTGTTTGACAGAGATCCATATGGTTAAGACTATATCTCATTTAAATTCTTGTTTTTTCTTTATTATAAAAGCAATCGTGACAGAGCTCCAAGGAGATCAATACAGTATTTACCATAAATGTAACGACTACAATCGCATTCTTTGTTTCATTAAGTTATTTTTTAGACTCCCCTTTGCGATAAGTCGAACTAATGTTACTGCTATATTTGTCAATGTTTTTATGGAAGGCCTCGTATGTGTAGTTAATTTTACACAATAGGCAAAATTATATAAAATTTGGAAAAAATGTAATATTATATAAATTATTCTAGGAAATTAGCGAATAAGTATTCTCGCATCCAATATCAAACTATTGCTTAGTATTTTCGTATAATAGCTCACCAATTTGTTTGATTTGTGGTTAATTTTCTAATGGCACATTATATTATAATATAGCAACATTCGAAATATTTATTTTCGCAAGTTTCAGTAATTATGTTGCAGAATTGATGAAACATTAAGCATCTATTAAATAAAATATATATTTAGTTATCCGATATACATACATACTAGATCCATTGGAGTAGGCGCGATCTGGGATAGAAACGGCGTCTTTACAACGAGTCGCCGCACGTATAAATGGAGCGAATATCGAGATAGGTAGCGCGTCTTTGGAGAGGCCTTTGCCTAGCAGTGGTCTGTCGTAAGCTGTTGATGATTATGGTAATATATAATTTCTATAATAAGAGTTATTTTTTATTAACTCCTGAGCAGATATTTACACAATATATAAATCATCAACAGCTTATCCACTGCTAGGTGAAGGCCTCTCCAAAGCTAGGAAAATTTGCCCAATTGCTACGATGAATTGGCATATAACAACCGCAAAGTCAGACATCACGCACAAGTGATGCTGTCATCTATCACTGAGCCTATGACGGCTATTTATGGCTAGTTTAATTTCAATATACAGTGAAATAGCAAAAAGGGTAAAGTCGAGAGTTAAAGCGCCATGATATGATTCCCTTACATCCTAGAATATACATATTGATTTCTTGTTGGTTTCAAAATACTCCTTACATACATAATGTATGTATGTACAAACAACTACAAATACATCAAATAAAATACTTACATTTATAAAATGTTTCGAAACTACTTGAGGCATCGTTTCCTGAGACGAATCAATCAACATTAGTTATGACGAGCCCAGTAACGCAACGCAATGCAACTCGTGCCTGTACAGAATTAAACTAAATTAAGTGCAAAAAAGGGCTACTGCAAACTGAACGTTTGCACCGCCTTGAAATGTGCGAACGAGTTTACGCTCTCGAAGTCAAGTGTTGTAGGTATAATATAGTCTGAATAAATATTACTATAAACTTTGCCTTTTAATACCGAGTAATACAATATGTCAAAAATGTAGACGCCTGTTATATAATCGAAACGTCGGCTTTATTTATCTTTTGAACTTACGTTCTACTATTTGCTTTGAACTAAAACCCTAAATGTCGATTTGTAAATAATATTTCGGTATAATTTTAAAATCGGCTGAACCGATTTTATGAGAAGTTAGACAAAATACAAAAACTTAATAATATTTTTAACCTTATAATAATTTGAGTTTACTTCACGAAAAATAAAAATTTACAAAATTATGAAACCGAAAAAAGTTGCGTGAAAAGAGTTGTCTTTATGTTATTATATTATATATAGTTTGAAGTAAAATAAGTAAATAATACAATATAAATCCTACTTTAATACACTTTATTTTCTGGACTTCTCAATTAATAATTGGGACTTTAATTAAGATCCGGTTTATTTTCCAAATATACATACATTTTTTATAATATTTGGCGAAGTTATCATAAGGAATATTGTTGTCGTAAATTGAAATCGACAGAAACACTCTTACACGATATCTTTAGCGTGGAGTCCACGAGCTGCCTTACAACTTGTTTAACAAACAATTATTTTGAACATGATCACTATGCAACGAGTTTGAGATATAGAGACGTCATAAATGATAATAAATGTAATAGTAGGCTGAAACAGAAACATAAACAATCAAAAAACTTATGTTTATTATAATTATAAAGTTACATTATTTTACTTATTTACTTACTTGAAACGGATAACTATAATTCTAGTAATATTTAAAACATACTGGTATATAAATAAATTATAGTGACTTTCTTTAAAACATAAATGTAGAAACATTTATGTTTTTACAGAAGTAAAAAACAGACATAGCCATCAGTATTGCGTTTAACGTTTTAGTTGATGATATTTTAATTAAGCATACAAAACGTAAATATTTTAAAAAGAACAGAAATATAAAATTGATGGATTTTGTAATAAAAAATTTTTAGGTTATAAACTAAGCTACTAATTAAAAAAATATATTACAGTGGCAATGAAACATCATTATTTTTATATTTAAAAATGATACAAAAAATGTAATTCATATCATTATAATGTCTAAAAATCTTATTATAATAAAAGTAATTCTTACACGAATTTATTTATTTCTATGCAATATTCTAAGAAAATAGTTTTCACAACCAATCATCAATCACAAGAAGCACGCGATTCTGTTGACTCGTTTATGTAACTGTGAATATTAACATGTATGACACTTGTGTTCCATTGTAAGAGAGTCGACCACACGACAGTACTAATTTGCATTTACAAATTCTAACTAGACCTTTTTTCTCTGGGGATTAAGTGCTTTAGTCGACCATCGTGTAGTTGAATGTTATGTATGGCCAAATGGACACAAGAAACACCTGTTCGCTTCAAACATAATGGTTACGATGACAGCTTCATATTTATGACTTGCTGTGCTTTTAACAGTTCTTGCTGTTCTTCCGCACGTGAACTTTGTTTATTCTGAATGTCATCATTGAATTCTGTAACTTCGTTGATGGATATGGATTTTCTTTCTCATTAATGTGGTCTAATGAATATTGTGTTGTCAGTTATCTATATTTATATCTGTTAATAACAACCTGCGATCTCCTCGCTAACCAAAGAGATTACGGCAACACGCTTCAATTTGAGGAAGACCGATTAGCTGGGGACCGTAGTATGGAGTAGTTTGTACGAGAATCCCTAAAGTATGATGTGGTGACAATGATGATAAAACTTCACGACAGCGAGGGAGGGGAGCTAGTAGCGATGAGGTCGAGATATCGGACTACTATCTTTAGGAATAATAAAGAGAATGACATAGAGCATTTTAGAGGCATAGTTTGGCAAGTTTGTAGTTCTTAACAGAAAATAAAGAAGCCTAAAAATGTAGGGTTAAAACAAAGTTGCGGTAAATGAATGGCTTTCACTCGTACTACTTGTTTTATAACGGTTTAGGTGATGAGAGCATTTTCCTGGTAATTCTTCTTTCTTAAAATACTTTATTTCTTAAAATATCACACTAAATGCTTTCTACTTGATATATTTGAAATTATTTCGAGCCCGTTAGAGCAGTACATGTTTTAATGAACTACTTATACGACTAAAAATCTTCAATACCATATAAATTATTTTACACCTATAAAATAAAAAGGATTTCGTTAAAACGAATAATAGAGAATAAAATATACTAATTACGTTCGTTTCCTATTATTATTGCTGCATTGACGAAATTCAAAACATAATGTTTTGTTCATATTTCTTTATTAGTATATTACGAATAATTAACCGTTATATTCGGCTAGACACAATCTTTATTATAGTTAACACAGATATTTGCAGTTAATACGAGTTCGTGACTTGCATTGTCAAAGGTCAGTGCGACTTCTGAGGATTGCGTCATGCATGAATGCAAGTAATGGGATTGTGATCTTACCATATTTAAAGTCTAGAAAATAATAAGCATTCTTCCAGGGCAAGGTAACTTCGAATTCTACTCATCATTATTTTCAAATGCATCTACATATATATTTCAGAGTGTGCGTCGGAGAAAAAGGGAATTGATATAGAACCCATCTCGGGAAACAGAATTAGAGTGGTTTAATTAACAGAAGTCATTTTGAATTTTTTTTTCACATTTATTCTTTAAATTCAAATTTAAGTCAAACTGATAACACAAATAATGGAGATGTATAATTTTGGTAAAAATATTGATGGGTTTGCCAAAAATATTGTGAAAGCGGTTTTACGCTACTCGAAATGTAACTACCTTATCTTTATAATGTTGCGCTTAATGTAGTACCCATCAGCACAACCACGTATTGATATATCACCTGATTACAAAGGTTACTGGGAAACCATACTGAGATGACCCGCAGTTAAATACCAGTCGTCACATAAATGTGTCTCCATTCACTATCGGCATACCGCATACGCTTGAAAGGTCAACAAGGGATGACCAAGGTCTTAGTTCGCTTTACTCGATGCCAGCTTACAACTAAATAAGTATAATTTACAGTAGTGCATTCACAAAACGTCCACAATATTGTACAACTATACAAATGTTTTAACTAGCGAATTATCACGGACGTCAATGCACAAACAACATTTACATTTAAAACTAAGCACAGCTTCCGTTGCTTATACATTATTATACAAACAAACAGATATTTCTAATATTAAAAGGGCTAGCAGTCGCCATACTAGCAAAAGGGTTAGCAGCTTCGGGTGTACGCACTAAAATCGCTATAACTGCACGTTGTGCTTTATTTTGTTGGGGAATTTTAGAATACAAACAAAAAATCACTATAAAACTTTTTATTTATCAAATTAGAAAAGTCATTTATTTATTATATATAGTTGATGAATAAACTAAAAAAGGAAAATTTTCTTGTTGTGAATGAGGCATACATATGCCCCAGTGACTTCCCTAAACTGTCGAATTTAATATCTCATCGTATAACCGGTAATGTGCACAGTTAAACACACAGGGAAAATTGGTTTTGACACTTTGGACCTCACAAGATTTGGATTTTTTGGATTTAAATTGAAATTTTAAATAATGTCTATCTCGGATTGTATCTGAATAAAAATAAAAACCTAATTAGCTTAAATATCAAAAAAAAATTATATTTAAGTACCTTAATTATACTCGGTTAACTTAAAATTAAATTAGTTCCACTTATTTTACTGCCTCAGTAAATTTTGCAGTGATCAGTGTATATGAGTATAAAATTTATAATATAGCCTTTTACAGGTTTTTTAGCACTCTTTGGTTGTGTGAAAATCTGCAGAGACCAACGAGGTCCTTTACAAGAAAAGTATGGATAATAATGTCAATTTAATATGAGGAACATTGTTGAAGTGTGCTCCAAAGCTTATTGAATTAATAAAGATATTTTTTACTATCGAGTTTATTATATCGCGTCAGGCTTCTTAGTACTAGAGTGAAGATCTCTTGTTAAACAACCAGGGCAAACCAATTCCAATTTTTCAAAGCAATTATCTATAATTGGCCTCGGATATGTACATCATGCCAACTTAATAAATGTTTTAATATCAAGATATTTTAATAACCCTGTAATGATTTTACCCTCTAATTATCACACGATTTCAAACTAAAAATATAATTTGTTAAAATATTTATAAGGAAAATACTCTAACTTTCTAAAACTGACTTCATATTGCAGATGAAAAATAATTTAGTACGAATTTTGTTTTGCAAACTGAAATAGAATTTAGGTTTATTTCAACAGACACGAAAATATCGAGAATCTCTTAGTTTTTATTTTATTATGTCCAAGTTACCAGGGATCTTATGTTCAATATAATAGTATATTGAACGGGAGTTCCCTGTTAGTAAGAACGAAAACTTGCTAGCCTTTTGCTTTTTAAATATTATACATGAACAGTAAGTCTTATTACGGTGATCGATATTCCTTCTTCTAATAATAAAGTATTCTCGCACATATATAAACTACGATGGTCATTAAACAAAAAAAAAATACTCTTTAGAGTATTAATATTTTATAAATAATTATCTGCAAAAACGTTTAATAAAGACGAAATCACAATTAATGTTTCTTTAGAAATATGAGAATAACGTTTCCTGTAAACGTCGCCTAGTTCTTACCGCCAGGACCAGTCTATTGCCAGAACTTAAAGTACGGAAACTTGACCGTGCAAGGTCGTCTCCTAACAGTTATTTGCTTATGTAGAGCAACTTAAAAACTCACTATCGTAATATGAACCACAATTTCAGTATTAAAAGGCTCAAACTTGTTTGTATTTTAGATTGCTTAAACGAGAATGCGGAATCGAAACTAAAGTCATGTACATACAGAGTATGTATAAATGAATAAAATTGTGTAGTTCACTAATGTCATTGTAATATGTACTTAAAAAAAATATTTCTCCAGTATGTAATGAGGTAAATGGAAATCCATTATATGGTGACTATGTGTGAATTGTATAACAAAATATCGAATAATCCAAATAAGAAACTAAGACCAAATTTTAAATATGTCCTACCATGAAATTAGTCGAGAGACGTTTAAAATAGATTTAATATAAAAAGTACAGATACACACAGAGTATACAAGTAGAAGTCGATGTTAAAGCTTCGTCAAATTTTACATCGTACAGACTGAAGCTCTATGTCTTCGGCCAGAGCGTTCTGACTGTACTCTCTTGCGGTATCGTAACGTGAAAACTTTCTATGGACAGTCTAATGCTCGGAGTTTTTCTGGTGGGTATGATTCTATGGTATCACACTACACAAAATTCTAAATAAAGAAATCATCCACAAAATAGAAGTCACCACCTATCTACCCATAACTAAAATGATTACCACTTATCAATGTAGCAATTTCTGTCTACTCTGATCCAAGGATAGATCCTTCAATTCTCTATAATTCACTACCCATGATTTTTTTTAATGGGTCTGGAATTGTTCTTTAAAATCAACAATGTAATACAAATAAAACGTGTGTATCTGTAAAAAAATAAGCTCACACCCTAATCA